>JACJUY010000605.1:96425-131741 GCA_014220935.1 Platorchestia sp. MABIK | reverse complement strand
GATTCAACATTTTACACGGGTATCCCAATACCAATGTGTCATTCTCAATTAAGGATGCCTTTAGGTTAAGATGTTTTAAAATCCAATGTATCGACGTTTCATGTTTGTACTTTATTGGAAATAAATGTTTCTTCTTTTCTTTCTTTTTTCTTTCGGTTATTTAATAATTTTTTTGTAACGCTTCTCCAGAAATAGTTTACAATAATTAAAAATCAAACGGTAATTGACTTATTTCAAACAAGCTGACGTTGCGCAAGGATCGTCCTTGCGCAGTTTGCCTACAAATTTGTGGAGTAAATAATTCGATGTTGTTTTTTAAGAAATTAGCCTTGAAAGTCAACAATCCATTAACTGGCCACTAGATCACTGGCCACTTTTTTGACGGTGGCTGCTCATCACAGTCACACCCAACGAGGTGTAAAAAGTCAGCGTAGCCCGATCCCATTTTTAATTCGTAAACATGCATGAATTTAAATTTGCATGAAAAAGACATGGACCGCCTATGAAGTACGAATAGATGGAGAAAAGATAAAATAACATTTTTCTTTAAAATGTTTACTCGCAGACTTGTTTTTTGGCATGCTTAAAACTAAAAAAAATGCCATTGGAAGATAGCATTGATTGAACTGTCGATGAATGCAAGATGATCCACACATTTTAAAAAGTGTAAAAATTACTGTTATTTCATTGGAAAACGCGTTGAAAACGACATAATTCAATGCCAATTCGAGGGTGTTAAGTCTCTTTTTGCAAACTTTATAGCAGTAGTTCTGTACATTGATTACCACAACCTCTGCATTGGATGCTGTCTAGGCAAAGTTAAACTCATTATTTCCATTGAGAATCATTAACGCCCGATATTAGATTAAAATTTTTTTGGCACAAAAGATTCATTAATCGAAGAATTGCAACCAGAACGCCTAATCACTTACATTATGTGAACACAGTTGAAAACTCGGAAGTTCTATGGCTACATGCTCTGACACTCAGTGTTTAGCGATTTCAAAAAAGCGATGCAAATTATTTTGACTTATATCGAAAAATTCGGATTGTTTCGTGTCGGTCATTAATTACACTTTGAAGAATACTTTCTCACTGGAAATCACTTAAATTTCAATATTATTCCGTTATGGAGTGACCAGGCTAGTCTACACTGGACTCGTATGTGGGTCAGTTATTCTAATCGTCCAATTAGTTCGGTTTGTTTTGTTGAAATTTTGTAAATCTTCATGCCAGCAAAAAGTATGCGATGCTTTCAGGCCTTGCATAATTCTATGCGATCCTTAATATATTTTCTTGTCTCTAATGCCATCTTTTGACTGAATGCACGTATTTTCCTTTACTCAAAGCGTCCCGGCATGTCTCATGTAAAAATGCATGAAAGAAACTCATTTTCTCTTCACGTAAAATGTATTCCATCAACCTGGAACAATAATGCGTGACAAAAATAAGGATTACGCATTAATTTTACTTTGCAATTATTCTCATTTGGCCATCGCGTCTAGAAGTGAAGAGCGCTCGTGTTTTCTGCGAGGGGTCATTGGTTCGATACCTGGTAGTCCCAGCTCGATGTTTCTTTCGGTTGAGAAAAAGAGGGAATGTAGCCATAATTCCCGACTGGACCCAAGTGTTCGGAATGGGTACTGACTCGAGCGGAGCGAAGGTAACCGTCATTGCATCCTGGCGTTGGTGACTCATTAGACATTCGAAAAACCTAAGTACAAGATAATGCGTATCATCTTGTTTGAAATGATATATCCTTTAAAACACCCTTTATTTTTACGCTACAGACGATGGTGAAGTTACTCGTTCTGTTCGCCCTGGTGGCAGCGGCCACCGCCTCACCTGTGCAACTGAAGGTCTCAATGGAGCTCCCAAAAGACATGTTCGACGCCAAAGACTCCGGCAACGCCAACAACTACATCGATATGGTCCTGAGGATCCTCAACTCGCTCTTGCCGGAGTAAGGCTTCCGTCCCAGTGGCGCGTTTTGAATTTCGGGTATTAGGTTCGGTCGTTCTTCGAGGTTTCCAATATCATGTTATGCAAACCTCAACTTGAAAATATAGAAATAAGTCCTCGTTATTCAAATAATACGATTCTTGATTCAAATTATGAATAACGAAAACTGATTTTACATGTATAAGTTGATGTTTAGGTAATATGCTTAAAAGTCGAAGCTGCAGTCAACAATTCTGCTGTCTCTGCTTGTGTTTATGGAAGTATTTTACCGAAACAAAAAACTTTATATAAACGAATCGTCACCCTTGACTGACTCTGAAAATAAATTTCAGAATTGAAATAATGCAAAAGTAAATCAGTACAAAAATCTGAGCCACGTGACACAACTCAAACTTAGACTGCTCTAGAAATTGCTGGCGTCGTCTGCTAAAAAAGCGTTTTACAGCTCAAACTGTAGTGATTCAACGAGCTACCCTTTTACAAGTGAAGTTCGAACAAACCCTAAAGCGTTTAGTTGTCTTCATGATTATTTAAATCTTACTGAGCATAATTTTGTGGCCTACTAACGATATGCTCTTTCGAGCCCATTATCATACAGAGCATATGGGTAAGACCACTTTACTTTTGTTTTTTAAGTTTGAATAAATTTGCATGAAACAGTTAACCATCATGCAGGATGAATATTGAACACACAATACATTAATTTTATATTGAATTTTACGCATCGTTTTCGTTTTACCTCCACCGACAGTGTAACATCAGAAGTAGGAAAATTCAGGATGGTCCAGTCTTAAATAGAATTCGCATGCTTCTTCTTACACAGATAATTGTGCGTAAAATATGTGTCTCCAATGTTATCCTGCATTAGAAACTTTTTTATAAAAGGTCTTAGTACCAGATGCTGCTGCGGCTACTTCGCAACAAGATTGGAGATCAATTAAATCCATTTGTGGCTGTTAACATCTGCCTATTTTAACGATAATTTTCAACACCCAATGCAGATTTCTACAAAATGTGTCACCTCGATTGTCCAGCGGAGCTGGTAAATACGGTTTCATGGTAGGCGCGGCAGGCTGGCGTGATTCGTTCTATCCCTGACATGATAAAGTTACCGAAGAGAGCTGCCAAGGCCGTGGGCTTCTTCAGAAATTATCTGATACTAAACAGGATTGGCTGTTTGATTTTATTCGCATTTATCTATCGAATCTCCTTGCGCTCTTCAGGGCACTAATTAGTACATCCACCAACCTGCTCTTGAGTTCTTAGCATTTGTTTAAATCCTTATAAGTCAATAAAAAAATCTGTGCTTCTCCTGTACTGAAATTTGTTTCAGGCGTGTTTTTTTCGAAACTGCTCATCTTTTCATATCAAAATCCATATTTAGAGGTTAAGAAAGTAATACTTTCCACGTTTTAGTTAACGAGGTAAATTTTACTTTTTCTTCTGTTCGAAATTTTTTTTAATTTTTTAAAGTCGCATTTCTGCCCAGACAATGATTCACAAAAAAAATTTCACGCTTCCTCATATTCGTTCTCCATTTTTTATCAAATTCCATTCCTGTTTCTGAAATAATTAATCTGTTAAATTTACTTTTTTCTATTCGAACAAGTTTTTCTCTTTCATAAACTTTAATTTCTGGATAACTAAGTTATCCAGAAATTCAAGTTATTATACAAGTTATCTAAGTTTTCCCAGGTTGGATAACTAGATGAATTTCAGACTTTTATCTGTTCGAAAAAGATCTCCATTTTGATGAAATCGCATTCCTGCAACACGCAGAGAACTGCCGCTGCCCGACATCGGCACCATCTTCCACCTGCACGACTGCTACATGTTCGGTCTGGACAACGGACTGCACAGGTCCGGAGACGCCACCATGGCCACAGTCGATGAAACGGTGAAGTTCTCCGCTTCTTTCGCCATGAATGACTTGGGTGTGACTTGCTCCTGGAAGTATTTGGTGAGTAGTGACTTTGTTAGTGATTTCATAAGATTTCCTATATTAGATATCACGTAAGGTATTGACCACTTAAGGGTGAGGCATGATTTCTCGAAGAAAGAGGGACAGAATATTTGGGGTTCAACTATAGGTGTGATGTGTTATCGTCGTCCTCCTTCTATTTTTAAACCGTTCCGACGTTGGGGTAAAAATTGGTTCCGTACGTCAACACACGTATACTTGAAAGTTCGTAGGTGTACGGGATATTGGTTTCGAGGATGAAACACAAGGTTCTGAGAAATAAAACCAAGGCACTCTTCGGCGTAGGACACTGTTTGAACGCTGTTTGTGGAGCGAGTTGCGGTTGAGTGGCTGCTAGTGTCCCTGGCACGCCTTACATGGGGATGGAGGACCGGATGTGGGGCATAACCAAATGTGAGGGCGTTACTGGTTTGGGGCATCATCGGAAGTGTGAGCAAAATGTTGCCAGACGTGGAAGATAAAGTTGAGTATTTTGAAGTTAATAATGTATTAGATAAATAATGAGGTTCATTTCTGGAAACCGCATTTTCATGAAATGTCGTGTAAGAGTATTGACATTGTTCTTGTTCCCGTTAGGTTTCACCCACAATATTTGCCATGAAAGTAATGACTATGTTGTACGTCCCTTATAAATTCTGTAAGAAAGCTTCGAGTGAACCGCGCAAAAATGTAATTGTAGGTCGAAGGTTCATGCCAACAGATAAGGAGAACTTTTAGAGTAGATGAAAAAAGCGACTCTGATATGTCGGCAAGTTGATTCAATGTTGTTAAGAGCCAAGCTACATATGTATCTTGAGCAAGTACAGTACATTAAAAAAAGAAATCCCAGGAGTTGATACACTTTGTGGTTTTGCTGCATCGGAATACTAAATAGTCATCACAGCACGGTTACAGAGTGCTACATTCGACCTTCCTATTTCACATGTAGTTCATCCTGATATTTTAAGTGTTCTCCATCGTGACATGTCTACTCGCCAGTTGTTTACTTGAGTGATCAATGAATTTCATGATATGCAACGTCAAGCTACCAGACTTTTAATGCAGCTTAAGATTCATGCTACAATTCTGATGTCCATACAAAACTTGTGTGAGTAGCAAAGGCAATTGGGAAGGGAATAATAAAATTCATAATCTAATGTATTTTTCGTAAGGATTGATTCAGGTACTATCGAATGAACAGTGTTTCTAAGTGTTCGGCTAAATTCGTTTCAAGATGTGTTGCAAAAATGGGAACCAAGATATTGAAATTTATTTTAGAGAAGAAAACTTAACATTTTTAATAATTTGACATGCGATGGAAATGTTTAATTAGTAATTTTTCAATTGGATTTTACCCAAAAGCACTAACGAAGAACTGAAAAGATTCGATTTCTAGTAGGACTTCAGTCGGTATCTTGAAAAATACTGCGCTGTGTGTTGTACGTCCTGAAGCTCTGCATGAACGGGTCAGGCAACTGTTACTCATAGAAGGAGCATTTCAGTAATGTTACTAGTTCACCGAGATGATCTTTAATGTACTTTATCTTAGGAAAATTCAACGCGCTTTGGGACGATCCAATGAATCAAAAAAGACGCAATCTAACACAGAATAGGGAACCAGGAACCGAATCAGAATTGACTTGGTACTTCTGGACTAGAAGCTTTTTTAAATTCCGACTCTGGAGAAAAAAAGCGAGAGAAGAATCGAGCTCGAGTCTCAAGGAAGACACAGCCCACGTAAGGCATGCACTGCATTAGTTTGATATCAGCGGGTGGCGGCCCTGATAAAGTGGCTTTAATGGCTCTCTTTCAAACCTGGGTTGACAACTGAAGTGAGGTAAGTCACCCTGCATGCAGCAGTCGTTACGGTGCGTAGTCTCTCTGGTTAGTGGTTATCATCCGTCAAGTTCTCACTGCGCCTGCTAGGCGAGGGTCCGAAAAAACGTTTTGAGTGGCGTCGATTTGTCAGGAAAAAGTTGTACACGTTCTCTATCGTGCGGCCGTTACGCACCTCTTCTGAAGCTGCTCGTCTTACTCGATTGCTGTCTTGTACAACTGGAGGAGCATGGTGTGGCATTGCTTGCACTGTACTGAAACTCGAAATTGTGAAGTCTACTCCCACATGCGTAGTTATAACAGTAGTTTACATATGACGATGGGTACCCTGTTTACTCTTATACAGCATCTGACTCATATAATCTCATTGATCGATGGGTGTACTGTTTACTCTCATGTAGCATCTGACTCAAATAATATCATTGATGGATGGGTGTACTGTTTACTCTCATGTAGCATCTGGCTAAAATAATATCATTGATGGATGGGTGTACTGTTTACGCTCACGTAGCAACTTACTCATATAATATTACTGATACAATTCATCAATGAGTTGACCTACAGAAACGTGACCTAATGTGACCAATAGACAGAATGCGCTTAACAGAACACATTCTAAATACTGGCAAAGATAACCTTTCACTTGAATCGGTTTATCTCACTCTAAATTGTGTATGTAGTTACACTCTAAATGATGAAAATCTTCTGATTAGTAAGTCTATATTTCTCAGTTATCCCGAGATCATTTTCTACTCCGTTACGGTCTCACAGTTTAAACCTGCACTTTTGCTCAAAAACTTTTAATGGGATAATTCAACGAAAAATTTAAATATCAATCACGATGTTGTTCATAAAACGTCACTATAGTGGATTGAAATACTCCTTGGAGCGTTACTTCACAGCCACACGCGCTGCGCATAGTTCAGCGAGAGAAATTTTCGATGCAATTATTGACGCGCACCTGGAGCCCGTTGAGTTGACAGGCAACATATATATTAACGGTGTTGCTTTGGCCGGATGCAGAACCCGGCAACATGTGAGTGCTGTGAGGCAGGAATCTCGTACATGAGTCAGACAATTTCTGGATAGAGAAGTTCGATATTTAGCTGACTGCGACAAACCATATTTACAACAGAGTTTAATAATTTACTCACTACGTGTAACTTTAGCTTACCTCCCCGCTCCCGCTAAGGTCATGCGTTCTACATACGAGTGTGTGTCGGTGCCGCTGCCGCAGTTCTTAAATTACCTGAGTAACGGCTCTCAAAATAATAGGTGTATGAGTTGAAAGTAAATTTTCAGAATATTTTGAAACTACCTAGCCCAAATACAGAGTGAATGACAAACTCTCGAACGCTATTAAAAGTTTATAAATCAGCAACTAATTGAATGAGTTTCTTGCGATTCCTATCATTGAGAGGAGGTGTGTATCAGTGATACACAGATTGTCAATATCAACAGCCGTTAATTAATATCAGAGATCGGGACTTAGTGGAAGGGAATTCTTGCGTTGCGTCCCGATTGCCTGCAGCCTCCCGACCGTACTATGGCCAGCATGCAGTGGTGACCGAGCAATATATTCTTTGTGCTTTAGTGCGTCCCGAAACTTGCTTGGGCACCGGATCGGCAAGTCAGTAACCCCGACACCTGCGTGTAACTGCTGCTTCTTCAAAGCCATTTTTACGAGGAATAAATATTTCGAAGATAGAGTCCTGGTCCTAAGAGCCACACACTAAACAAAATTGTGGTCATGTTTTACTAAGATTCATGTTCGCATTTTCGAATAGGGCGAGCACATTTTTGTAACGCTGTCTATGCAGGTAGTCCACTTGCATATTCGATTAACACAACATAACGGATTGTGTCTGGACGAGTATAGATCTATTGCATCGTTTTGAGAATGGATGCGAACCCAATCATTTTCACGTCCAAGCATTTATCGTTGCCTTGTTTTAGCGTCGGACATTTGTGCGTGATTATCGAGCTCATAGTTTATTCTTTGCTTGGCTTTTCGCAAGCCATTCTAAAGGCAATCCCATGGTAATTGCAATATGATATTTAATCTACTCGGCGTGTCGGCGGCCTTTATTTAAGTGCACTTATTTTTTAACATCTTTGTATACCTGGTGTCCCACAAAAATGTCTCTGACTTCTTAATTGATTATGCTTCCACTTTAAATTAAAATATTTAAATTTTCTTTTTTCACAATGTAGTAAATTTTGTTTCCTTTAGAATAAGTTAAGTTTTTGAAAATCGGTTGAATGATCTGTTGACTTTACAATGAATCGGTTGACTTTACAATGATCGATTTACTGAAAGGGGTAGAAAAACTAATTGTTCAAAGGAAAAGTTTTTAAACTATATTGATATTCTTCTTTATTTTGTACTTTCCAAAAAGCCGAACGAACAAAAATTTAAAAGAGTAATAAATCATTTCCATAAATAACGTTTAAATAAATGAACTAGTTTAGTATCCTTCGACATACCCTCCATTTCTCTCAAGACAAGTATTACTTCGAGCCACCATTGAACGAAGAGTTTCGCGGATTATTTCACCGTTTTCTTTCAGTTCTTGAAACACTTCTTCAATTCGTTGTAGAAGAATTATTAGTAATGGAGGTGATACATAATTGGTGTCATGTACGTAGGATATATCATTGTGAAATTATTTTTAACAGCAGGTATTGGAAATGAAGAACACCAGTGTTGTTTTTAAAACTTTTCCTTTGATCAATTAGTTTTTCTACCCCTTTCAGTAAATCGATCATTGTAAAGTAGTTATTAAACCGATTTTTAAAACTTAAATTATTTGAAAAGAAAACAAAATTTACTACATTATAAAAAAGAAAATTCAAATATTTTAATTTAAAGCCGAGATATAATCAATTAAAAAGTCGGGGACATTTTTGTGGGACGCTTGAGGTCCATTGCCAGCCTGAGTGAATATCAGAATCTTTATTTAGATGCCACCTACAATTTATGATTTTCACAGTTACATTTCTTGTTTAATTGTTTAATTTGTTTAATCGAAACAGAGCAGTAATTTTTCGTTTTTAAATTTGATCTAATTTCCCCTGTAATTGTTTTCATGTACTTAAACGTCACGAAAAGATCTTTGAAGCCATTCCATGAGAATTATATTTGTGATACATGGGTAGACTTCCTGTACAGTTTTCGAGGTTCTGGTGCTAGACTGCGAAGAACGCGTTTGAGCCCCACACTTGCTCACCTGCGACGAGTGAACTGATTTGATTAAGAATCGCATACTAACGCTGGTTTACTCATACAGTAACCTTCCAGTCGGGCGTGGGGCAAATTGGAAAGCGATGCTTGTTGATTCCGACTGAAGATTACAATTTATCATTCACTAATTTCGCATTACATGAAAAAATTCGGAACGTAAACTGTATACTCAGCGAAAATTATTTCTTTGACTCAGACGGCGCAGATTTTAGACCATTCAAATTTTGCCATTCTCGTGCTGTTGTAGCCGCTGAAGTGGTGCGATAGGTTCGTGTCATGTGGCAGATATTACGGGGCATTTAAGAAGCGTTCTTGAGAACGTTGATTTTCAGTTGGCCGCCGTCACTCGGAGACCAAACGGTAACGTTTCGTCATAATCGTCTACAGTCAGCGGCACTACTCGGTCTGTCATGCGCCACGAAACCGAAAGATTTCAGCGTTAGTTTGGAACCAGTTTGGTCTGAAATCTGATTGTTTCGTGGCCCTGGACAGACCGAGTAATGCCGCTGACTGTAGAAAATGATGATGAAACGTTACGGTTTGGTCTCCGTGTGACGGCGGCCTAACGTATCTACTTCCATTTATCAATGCTATTTTAACTTTCAAAAGGGCTCTGATCTACTCAGGTGAACATTGAAAACGATCATTTATTGTATTCTTATTATGAGAAGCGGCAATAACAACGCTGATCTAAGATGTTTATGCTGATTTTTTATTAGCCCGTGTGACATAATTTTTACTGGAGTCTTTTGTTAATAATTTCAACTAGTATTAACACTGGCGTACTTTTCCTCTACTCTAGTGTATCTTCACGATTCATCCCGTAGCGTGGCTTGAGCGCTCCCTTTATCCTATTATGTTCAGAGGTTTATTCGCTCTCAAGAGTACGTTGCCCAGCTCTGGAGCTATACACTCGTATTTTCAATTAGGGAGGCACATGCATTCTTTCTGCAACCCCCTTAACTTCATTTTCTATGTTACTAAATATTCATGCGTATTTTTTATTTAGCCCTTCAGTGCATTCGAATTCATTTTCGACAGCGTTTTTAAGAGGTCGAGGAACTCCCAAGTAAATTGTAAAATTATGTAGCAACCCACATAGGTTTAGCACGGCGCGCTCTTGCAGTGACCTATGCTCAATATAGTCGGAAATATCTGGTGGAAGGCGAAGCTATAGCAATAACTAAATGCATTTTCCTATACCATAAATTAAACTTTTAAATAGAAAATTCATGACCTAGCTCGGGCTAGCTGGAGGTAAATTAATTCAAAACCTATGGTTATTAGCGGCTTAGCATAGACATGGTTCATTAAATTGGAGCCTGCAAAACGATCAAGCCTGACATGAGTTAACGCCCTGGTTCTGAGATTTCTTAGAGGTTACTTCCTATAGCGCGAGATGTCAACGCAATCTCTTGTCCTATTGTATATGTGTAACGCCATCACTGGTGCCTATTGTATATGTGTAGCGTCATCACTGGTGCCTATTGTATATATTTTACGCCATCGCTGGTGCCTATTTTATATATGTTACGCCATCACCGGTGCCTGTTGTAAATATGTAACGCCATCACTGGTGCCTATTGTATATGTGTAACGCCATCACTGGTGCCTGTTGTATATATGTACCGCCATCACCGGGGCCTGTTGTATATACATATGTAACACCATCACTGGTACCTCTTTAACCACTTTCAGTTACGGCATTCAAAAAACGAGGTGGTATAAATGGCTCAGCGAAACCAAAGTAGCTCGTTAAGAAATTAAGGGAAGTGCTAAGTGCTCAGGTCTGCTTCCTGCACAAAGATTCTTTTGTTGCACACTTGTTATTTGAGGATTTTTAAATTCAAATCCTATTTATTTCTTAAAGAGTTCCTGGTTCTGTCGTCCAATAGCACTAGCAACTTATTTTACTCGATAGACGTAGTAGAAATTTATGGTGTCATGAATTCTATTTGAATAATTTTGTCACTAATCCCCATTCGAATAAATATTGACAATTGACTTTCATTTTACGAATTTTGTGCAGATTTTATGCCGAAGACAAGGTAAATTAAAAAAACACATTTTCATAAAATACAATATTTGAAAACCGAATTCTTTATTTAATCAACTCTATAGTTGCACTCAAAGCAACGAGGGGAATTTTAAATGTGTTAATGGGCGAAACAGTGGCATGATTAACTCTTATCGTTCCAATCGTATAATTCTAGTAAGAGTGCTTACGACATAAAGATTTAACAGCGTTCTTCATTCGTAAAAGAAACTCAACTCTTGATTAAATTTTTTTTCGAGAACGTTGTAAAAAAGTAGTTTTTAAATAAATCTCGATATTTTTCATCCGCTTTAAGCCGTCAATATAGCGGCTCGAGATGCTCTCCGTAGCATTAGTTCCATAGCAACACACGCTGCTCGAGCATTGTTTTTTGGGCGATATTTTAGATGGAATTGTCGTGCGCGTAGGGCTCGTTAAGCTGACTTGCAGCACGGAAGATGTTGATTTTATAGATAACGTTTTTGATGTATTACCCTTTAAAAGTAATATTTTCCCACTTTTCTTTAAATTTTTTGTCTTTGTTGTAGCTTTTACAGCTTGCGTGAATTTTCATCTCATTTTTGTATATATTTTTGCATACGATGCATTGTGTCTTTTGTTGGCAATAGTGCTCGAGCTGGACTCCGACACGTTTTCTTATAAGAATACTTCAGCTTTATTTTAATTCATTCCCGAGGAATCATAGAACAAATCAACTTTCCGTTGGAGGGCAAGCTTTGTCTCATTGATTGCCTATTGCTTCCTAGAGATTCTGAATTTGATTTTCAAATTTCGGTCCAAATGCATGGTTAATTAATTCAGCTCTCTTATTTATATCACTTATACCATGTTAATTTATTTTTCCATCATTGATTCTTAATTCACTGTACAATAATAGGATTCAAGCAAAAAATGAACTGTACTGAAATAGTCGGAAAAGAAAACAGGATGGCCAATCATTAATGATTTCAAACCTCTATGGCCAATACATTTGATATGAAATGTTTTGGCGTCGAAATTCTACCATTCATCAAACCTCTCGTGAGCAATGCATTTCTAATCTTTATTTATTGATTCTTATAATATTCCTTTTCAAACACACCTGCAAGTTTTTCAAGGGCATCTTAATCACGAACAAAACTAATTTTTGCATCCTTGAAATTGACGAGCGTTCGAATTCATCGACTTCGCCCCTTGTATCAGCTATATTCTCGAGTCGTGAAATATCTCCAATCTAAGTCAAGAATTTCCAGTCTTTAGTGGAGTCTCAAGGCAGTCTGCACACCGTGTCGTGTACCTGGTCCCTCTTAAAAACGCCGTGTAAAATGTGGCTAAGAAACCTCTTGTTTTATTGAGGTCATGCTTATAAGACTGCGACCTTCGTTTGTTTCACGTAGCGCCGTCACGTTCAGTTGCGGAATGGGAAGATGCAAAGAAGAATGCGGAAAATTGATTCCGCATAGCACGTTCACTACCTTCTCACGTGTCTGAATCACTGATGCAAACTGTATTTTCGTATGATGTGACTGCTGCCAATTTTACGATGAATAAACTCTGGTAATATTTTTCACGTGTGAAACAGCATGAGAAACCATCATAAATTTTAACGTTCAAAATTTTCAAGTTAATACTGCTGTATGTCACTCTCGCGCTGGAACTGCCTGCTGATAAATGGTTTGCTATTTTTGTGTCTCAAGAAATTCCGGCGATCATGACAAGAAATGTGTTTTTCCTCGCAGCTTTTAAGCCGATGTAGTGGGCGGAGAGATTCATGCTTTTAAAAAATTAATACAAGACTTGAATGAGCGCAACGAATTTGTGTTTACGGGATTTGTATTCCCTCATTTCGTGTGTGCAGAACAACTACACACTCTAGATCAAGAGTTTACCCAGTCATCTGTAGGATTAATTTTATTTGGGATTTTTCAACTTCAATTTAATTGAATAGCTACAATTCTGTGCTCCGATACTAGTCTGCTTTAGTTTGGTGAAAAATTGCAGAGTTTGTGTAAACTTTTCCCAAGGATGAAAATGAATATACCTGCATCAACACTAAGTGGCTTTGGAGTACAGCGAAAGCCGGAAAAATCATTTGCCCGTAAATTTCATGTGCTTTATGCATTGAGAGTCACAGCCATTTATTATTTTGATTGTATTACACGTTTAATTTCTTAATGAAAAATGAACACCAGAAATTCAATCATGAAATGGTAATTTTCTCAAGCGAACGCCGGTCAGTGGCAATGGCTGTAATTGGTCTTATGGTTCATTTCCAATCCTAACAGGAGACAATATTTCTATTGAGGACTGATTAATTAACGAACATTCCAGCCTTGCTTATGGTCGAGCTCATTTTGGTGTTGAGCATTAGTGACTGTGTTCAAAACATTTATACCATACTCTAACATAGAAAGAATAACACTTGCTTCTCACTCCTGACATGAGCAAAGACTCCCTTTCATTTTCAAAATCTTGTCAACGAAAATTCGTTGATTCTATTCAGATAACTCGCTCTGCATGTTGTGATTAGATTCCAGATATTTTCCCAAAGCAAAGATGCTCCTCTGGAGGTTATAGAAAACGGAAATACCACGAAGCATAAAAGTTAAAGCGGTCCTTCCACTCGAGCTTGTACATCCCTCCCTCTCCTTAGATCAAGAAAAACCTGACCTAGCTGAAAACCAGTATTCATATAAGACTTTTGTAATACTAGAACAATCAAAATATGCACTGCTCACGCGAGGTTTGATGAATGGTAAAATTTCAACGCCAAAACAATTCATGTCAAATGTATTGGCAGTGGAGGTTTGAAATCATTAATGATGGGCTATCAATATAGATGAAAGCGGTGAGAAATACCTAGTCGACCTCAGGCTGGCAACAACGAGAAATACCTAGTCGACCTCAGACTGGCAACACCGAGAAATACCTAGTCGACCCCAGACTGGCAACACCGAGCATCAGACGGGCACACGCGCACTGCGCAGGTCCAGGAAGCGGGACACAAACGCGACCCCGTGACTGCGGGTTGCATGTCAGCATGCGCATCTTAACCTTCCGTTCACTTTTCTAACCTCACATTCCTCGTTTTGAACTCTCTCTAATAGGCGCCTGGCTAGAGATCGCTCGCCCCTCGTTGCGTCAGCCTGCAGAGGTAACGTATGGTGCCATGGTAACTTTTTGTTTCATTTCGCAGGAAATGAACGATAAATTCGCCAAAGTACGCAAGTGTGCTTCTAAATGGCATCTTATTTTAGGAGAGTGTGCGGGACCGCAGCAGTATTAATTTGTGTCACTGATTGCTCAGTAAGTGCTTGTATCTCATCCATGTGTCCATGTACCACAGATGAATTTTAAATCAGCTTCGGATCTACGGGTTTGAAAGCGATACCCGACATGGTTCCACGAATAACATCGCTCCTATTTTACAACATGGTTCTTCGATTCACATCACTCCTATTCTACGACATGGTTCTACGACTGATATCGCTCCTACTGCAGGGAGGAAAAGTCGTAGCGGTTTTTCTACTTAGTTAATTAATAGGACGCAAAGAAAATAACACAACAAGAAAGGTGCTACTTGACAACAGAAGTCACGTTTGCGAGCTTTAAGCCGAACTTGGAAGAGGCATTCGGCCTGACGGCCTCCAGCCCCAGCTGGCGTGGACCGGGTCACCTCATGACTTGAAGACCTCGACTCAGTCTTTGGGGCGAGGGCCGAGTAAGTGCTAGCATACAGAGCGTTCCAGCAGTAAGACAACACTTGACTAACAGTCAATTCTCTTTTTCGAACCTCATTTTAATGCGCACCAAAAAGTCTTAGTTATTAATAATTTTAATCATGCATCGTTTTAGCTCTATAAATGGCGCTTATTTTTATTCCCATGAGTTGGGGTTCGCACAAAACTCGAGGACGTACAGCACACCTCGAGGTTCGATCGTATAGTGACACGAATTCATAAATTCAAGCATCACTACGAAAAAGGATCACGAATCTGGATTTCGAATCACTTCAAGAAAGGATCACGAATCAATAAATTCAAGCATCACAACCAGAAAAGATCACGAATCAATAAATTCAAGCATCATTTTGAGAAAGGATCACGAATCAATAAATTCAAGCATCATTTTGAGAAAGAAACACAAATCAATAAATTCAAGCATCACAACGAGAAAAGATCACGAATCAATGAGCGGTCTAACTGCTGTGCTCGCTCCCTGAAGGCAGCACACGCACGTAGTGAGTGCGTGGTAGAATCACGCGTTGAGTGCGATGGGAAACTTTCGGAACCGAGCGGGCGTGACAATGAAGTATAATTTGATTTTTTGAATGGGATCTTGCGCGAAAGGGCAAATAGTGAGCACGCTCTCACACTCGTTCCTTACACCTCGAGGCAATGCATCAGCAAAATACAGATTACTATAGTGGAATTGGAATGATTTTAGGAGAACATATGATAACACAGGGACGTGTGCAAGGCTTAAAGTTTGCGATACTGCTTTGCTCATTGAATTCTTGCTTTGCTCTTTCAAGAGTTTAAATTTATCATCAAGTTCAAAAATATGTAATTTGTTCTTCGTACCCAAGTACTTCAAAAATAGTGATTGCTTATTTGTGATGTTTTTGAGTTTCTTTTTATAATGGTTAGTTGAACAACATTGTTAACGTACATAAAATCTAATAAACAATTCTCTGACACAGCTGATGATGACGTTTTACGTGACCATCATTTCTTGAAATTTTTCTTCTCGTAGAAGCTGCGGGCTGAAACTGGAGTTGCCGAAGCTAGTACAGAAATGTGTCAACGAGAAAACGCTGTTCTAACGAACGTTTAGAATTATTTTTTACTACTAATCAATGCACTTGAAGTAAAAAATTGAAAGTCTCTTAAAACTGCGACCATGTTAGCTATTTTTATTTGTCTTCACTGAGTTTTAAAATTTTCAAATACTGAAAACATTTGGAGTGAATCTGAACCGAACTGCATGGAGAACAAAATAAAATATAAGAGAGAACTCAGCAGTAGTACTACTAGTCTGGATTTCTTTATTTATTTTCACCACTATTTCTTGTATTACTCGGAAGTGATATAATGCTCCTAAAGTTCATTTATCTTGCCTTAGCACACAAATAACATAAATCTCCTCTCATTCATAATATTGCCCAAGTTCGCTGTAAGTTTAGAGAACTTGATAATGCCATTGAAATATCGTTTTATCATCTTAGGTATCTCGCCCTGTTTTATCAGCTTTAATACGTATATTTTTAACCTGTTAACTCCCGTATTTTTACATTCATATTTCCGATATTAAAACCACCATCATTAAACTGGCACAGACATCAGGTAGTCACCGCTATCAGACTATCAGGACGGAACTGCCACTCGGCAGTGAGCTCAAAGAATACATTAGGGAACAAATTTAACGAGAAATACAATATACTGAGGTTATTTTCGAAAGAGAACCTGTAGGACGTTGAAAGGTTAAGAGCTCGCTTAAACACCTCGCACTAAGCCAGTAGCTGTCATAGCTAAATCCGTAGCTGCAACAAGTGGTTGCTAAGCTGCCGCTGTAACTATGGGAACTTCAATCGCAACGGCTTGGGAACGTCTTTTTGGCGTATGATGTTGACAACAATGATGGTGGAAAGAAGCATCAACGGTTCGCCTAAGAAAAATTACGGCTTGCGTGCGCACGAATATAAACAGTAGTGCTGATGCAGAAGAGCATCATTCCGCCTTGAAGCTGTTGGATTACGCACAAGGTTTATGTCTTCATTTTAAACATAATTTGCCTTTATTTCGCAGCTGCATTTTAGCTCGCACTTTACCTGATTTCAATACATCCGTGCAATGTTCAATATTTTACTAAGTGACCTATTTAGAGGTGAAATCAGAGTAAAACTTAACACAACTGGGATTATTTTTGAGTCAGATGTTTCGAGCATAGGTTTATTCATATAAACCGCGTTCACAGAACTCGACGAGTAGAAGTTGACTGAGAATTCTTCTCAGATAGAATTTGAAAATGAAACCATGTTCTAAAACATTTATGGTCTATACCGTTGTTACGTCCGCCACTGTGAACACGCATGCTTACATTTTTTTTTAAATTTTGACTTGCCTCTAAATCAAACAAATTACATCTTACTTATTCAAGTCAATAGCGAAGTCAGAGAGGTAACTTCATTAACTGAATTTTAAGTACGAAGTGTAGGAGATTTGCTCCGTAGGACTCCACACGCTGAGCTTACCTATTGAACACGTCCCGTCCCTACTGAACACGTCACGTCCTTACTGAACACGTCCCGTCCACACTGATCACGTCCCGTCCCTACCGAGCACGTCCCGTCCCTACTGAGCACGTCCCGTCCCTACTGAGCACGTCACGTCCCTACCGAGCACGTCCCTTCCCTACCGAGCTCGTCTCGTCCCTACTGAGTNCTACTGAGCACGTCCCGTCCCTACTGAGCACGTTCCGTCCCTACTGAGCACGTCCCGTCCCTACTGAGCACGTCCCGTCCCTACTGAGCACGAGGCACAGCAGAGACAGATAAGCTAAGTGAAGACTTCGCTTCAGCAGTGCCAGTAAGAATGCAAGAAAATCAAATTGTAAATAAAGAAATTTTAATTTTTGGCATGGTGAGTTCTAAAATACTTCGAAATGACGAAATACGTTTAATCTCTGCAAGCTCTCAAAAATGACCGAGCTGTTTTTAATGAGTGGATGTATAAAAAAACTGAAACGTAGCAATAGTTTGTTTCGAATACGCATTTATATTAAAAATTGAACTCTGGTGATCTCTGAGCAGAAGTGTATATACAAGCGCGCATAGAACTAAAGCTTTTATACGAATTCTTTAAGTTATTCCCAGCAAGTCCGATGCATGCAAACAATCCATTTGGAGGTCGACTTGTCCACTCAAGATTCAAGTTTATTTGCCTTGTGTTTACTGAAGAGACATGACAGCACCAATGTTCTCTTCGCTCCATGGGATGAGAAATCTAACTTGACCACAGCTCTGCAAGAAGGATGAAGTGCATTGCATTTGCAGATTTCATGAGCCAAGAAACCTTATACAGTTATGAGATGGTTCAACAACTCGGAATAACCCGAGTGGTGGAGGCGGCGTTATGGGGTTAAAGCCCTGAAACGCAAGTCTGCTGGCTAGCTTCAATGTCCTCCGGTCAACTTGTTCTAGTATTCGACGGCATCAGGTTTGTAGAGCGCATTGTGAGCTAATCTTTCGCATGCTGGCAGGGATCGCTCTCACTGATGCAAGTGCAGCTAAAACGTTTTTTAAGTGTTTTGAATATCTTTATGACGAACTAACGTAACTATTCAGCATTGGTTTTCGTATTCTAAATATTTTTAAGGCTTGTATGCTGAAAACTCGTAAGTTATGTATCTATCTCTACTAGCGTATTCTGTTTATCCCGATGATGTGTTTTAATATTTCACAATTTTTCTTTTCTTAGCCTGCACTTGTGGAAAATACTTCCTCGACGCCGCTGTGCATGAGCAATTCGTAGTGGTTAGCCAGGGCTAAGTTCAATTACTTTTGGGCAACACAAGTTATTAGTGTCACGTATATTATATAGTGCGTACTGACTTAAAAGTCTGTCTACATGATGAAGGGTTACTACCACAATGGTCAGGGTGAAACATGTCTTAATTTCTCGGTTCTGGTTTGGGAACAATTAGGTGGTCTTCTGTTACTTTTGCTTTGGGAAAAGTTTCATTGCATGATTTTTGTGTAAATGTTTTTCTTGGTTATTTCATTATTAGTCATGGATAGTCCTACCAGTTTGGGAAAATTCTTGACATCGAAACGGTTTTCTTCGTTATTTAATTATGAAGAAACCCATTCTGACAATGTTTTCCTACTCCCAAAAAGTTAATCTCTACCGTGGAAGAAGAGGTCTCAAGACCTCTAAAGAGAAATTCAAGAAATGACTGCGAAACAATTTTGACAACCTCGGAAAAATTTTATTTGCTTCGTGCAGGAGATGTAGAACTTAGACGAGCTCATAGCATCAAAATGGGATTATTTTATAGGATTTCGCTTGTTCCATACACTGTTCGTCAATTCATTTTTTCCACCTAACATATTCGTTCCGCAGAAATTTGAAAAACGAGAAAATTGATAAAAATTTATTTAGCCTCTGGGTATGATCAACTGAGCCTTTAGTGAGGTACACATCTATAGTGCTTTTGTCTCATACCACAGGTTAGGCCAAACGATAGGTGAGATCGTAGAATCGTGAGTACATAACTGTACAGCGAGTATTTTGTTGTGAATAACAAAGATGTGAATTCACTGCTGTAACGCAGCATCTTATACACTCACTAAATTGAATATCCCAACCATTCTTTCAATTAAATAAACTACATCATTAATTTGGAACACCTCCAAAACTCTCGATTCTCAATGATTCAACCCTAAATCTTGAATGACGACGATCCGGTTTGGGCAGCATTGAAGTGAGCAGACTTGGGGCGCTCCTCAATAAGGAGCATAGTCGACCCTCGAGATATCCGACACCATCGTCTGTAAATCTCAACTTATACGGCCAAAAATTAGTCACACTCATTCACAACTTAAACTAAACCGAGAATTAGTTGAATAACTGGGGTTTATCTTTGTTAAAATTAGCTGAGACTCGTACAAAATAATGCAAAATTCAAGAATGGACTGTTTACTATTCTTGCAGACCAGCTTAGAAGCAATGGGTCGTTGAACGCCATTTTTTTTCAAGATAAGACAGGTATCCACGCCGAGGTATGCAGGGTAGCGGACCGGAGCGCATGCGCTTGACCTCAGTTGCATGACAACTATTCCCCGACTGCATTTGAGATAGTACTGCCCATTGTGATAAGTAAGCTTCAATTGTTCCTCTTTACGAGACTGAGCTAAGGTCGCGGGGGAAAATTTCGATGTTGAGTTACTCAAACCGTTGCTAAATTGAACACTGATGCTATTAGGAATGTTGAAGCCGATGCGTATTACTAATGCCGTTCTGAATTGCTAATGCTACTGCTTATGAGTAATGCCCTAACAAATTTCTAATGCTGTTGGTAATTGCTACTGGTACTATCAGTGGGGCAGCCAGCCGAAAATTTCGGAGGGAGGGGATGGTGGGGTCAGGATCTCCCCGACAAATAATTTCGGGGGGGCCAGACATTGATTTTCAGCAATCTTTTCATTCTTTTTACTTAAAACGGTGACTGAAACTGGCCCCCAGCTCAACATTGCGGGGGCGGGGATGGCCTCCTTGCCCCCCCCCCTGGCTGCGCTACAGGGTACCATAATATTGTAGATAAATGACGTCATATGTGTAATTCCCTATCTTCACATCTGCTAGCAATTCTCGTTACACATGGAAACACAAGGTAGTTCATTGCACCTCATTTTACTCAGTTCGACATTCATGGGTTGAATTATCACAGAATTTCGCAGCTTTTTCGGTCGGTGCCTGCTATATACAGCCATTGTATTCGTTGTGCGACTCCTGCATTATTGCAGTTCAGTTAAAGGCAAAATCTTTTCGCTCAGTGATACTTGAATTTATTGATCCGTGATCCTTTCTCGTAATGATACTTGAATTTATTGATTTGTGATTCTTTCTCGTAGTGATACTTGAATTTATTGATTCGTGATTCTTTCTCGTAGTGATACTTGGATTTATGAATTCGTGTCCCTATACGATCGATTTTCGAGGCATACATCCTAGAGTTTTGTGCGAACTCATGGGAATAAAAATAAGCTCCAGTTATAGAACTATAACGAAGCATGATTCAAATTGTAAATAACTAAGAGTGATTTTTGTGTGCAGTAAGTTGAGGTTCGAATAAGAGGATTGATTGTACGTCAAGTGTCGTCATACTGCTGGAACGTTCCGTATGCTAGCCCTAACTCAGCACTCGTCCTGAAGATTTGATTCGAAGCAACCGGGAAATCTCTTTTGTTTTTCAGCTTTCATCTCATGAAGATTATGAAGTCTACTTCTACTTCACATGAGCCGGACTTTACAAGTTTAATGATCGACGTCTTAGACTTTGTTATTGTATTGAGAATTTTTTGACATGAAAATTTGCCTATGGGGAAGGAGAGAATATCAACTGAAAGAAAATACCAGGGTGATGTGTGCCCCACTGTGGACCGTAATTCTTTGTGATGTAAGAGAACTTCGTTGCTGGAGAGGAAGATTTGCAAATGCTGGCCGCCTTCCTTGAATGGCAGAGTTCAATTTGCTCGCTTGGTAACAAAATGCTTGCACGTTTATCGTTTGAGTAAGTGGAAAGAGTGATTACTAAGAACATTTTTTAATGCCACAGGACTGTGAATGATGTAAGCAATTATCTTAGAAGTGTTAAAAAATCATTACAGCTCGAGCATATTGTCGTCATTCCATTGAAGAAGATCGGATTTGGAAGGGGACCGCACGTAACGAAAATAAATATTTTGAAGACATTGTTTTCATTGGCCTCAACGTAAAATCTGCATAGATTTATGAACAGCACTATTTTTTATGGGAATAACTATTATTTTTCACACGCTTCAATTTCATTTCCTGAAGGTAATCATTTATATTTCGTCAACGAGTGAAAATATTTCGCTATTCTTTCAGAAGCAATTATGTTATTTGCATTACGCAACTGGAAATTGGTGACCAACATCAGGTATTTCAAAGACCGGCTTCTGCCGAGAAAAAATCTGTATACAGTGAAATTATCGCAATCCTTTCTTGAAAGTGAACACAGTTTTTATCGAAAAATAT
The DNA here is from genome assembly GCA_014220935.1 of Platorchestia sp. MABIK. Classification (NCBI taxonomy): domain Eukaryota; kingdom Metazoa; phylum Arthropoda; class Malacostraca; order Amphipoda; family Talitridae; genus Platorchestia; species Platorchestia sp. MABIK. The sequence goes on along the minus strand of JACJUY010000605.1, from coordinate 109,923 downwards.
AAAAAAATTGTCGGGAAATGTATGATGATAATGATAATTGCAGCTAATAATTTATAAAACGTTTTTAAGCTTGATTACTTCTAGAATTCATTTAATTTCGAATTCCCAAACTTCTAGTTAATGTCAAAGTACTTTTCACGCAAATGATGACTAATCTACGTACTTCATTCTTATGACAACAAAATGGCATAAAATATCCATGATGAAGACACTTACTCCTTGAATGCGATCAGTATTATTCCTCGACGATATCATCTTATGCGAACCGCAACTTATCCGGTTAAACTCAGTTTCGTTATTCACAACTTGAATCAAGTAGCGAGACTACTAAAATAACTGGAACTAACATTTAGCGACTTAAGTTAAGGTTCGCATAGGATAATATCGTGTGTAACTTGAGCATGAAAATACCGTGTAACTTGATTAAATCGTAGTAATATGGAGTAAATTGAGCCTGCAATTATTTTTTTTTCAGGTGCTGCACGGAAAGGCCACTGGCTCGACGGAGGTGGTTGACATCTCTGCTGCCATCTCGGTGGAGCTCACGTCTGGCAGCAGTCCACAGCTCACAGGTGATGCTTCCTTCATTGCGATCGAGTATAGTACAGGCAATACTCGAGGTGTACGATATCATCTTAAAAATAAAAATCGTGTGAAAAAACTGGCCATACTCGTGATATACGATATCATCTTAAAAAAAAGTATGTAATGTATTCAAAAGCATGCAAAACTCTTATAGCGTCTTCTTATAAGAACCTCAACTTATCCGCTTTTATTCGAATTAGTTGCAGTTGTTCAAATAACACGATAAGATTCAAGTTATGAATGAACGAGGCTAATTTTTATTCGTAGGTTGAGGTTGGCATGAGAGGACGTTGTATATCCCAGGGATCGACTGGAGGGAAAAATCTTCATGCCATGAGTAAAAAATTCTTATACAGACGTAATGTATAATTAGAGTACTGAAAACTTCAATTTTACTCCCAAATTTACGTGCTGTAATGTAGAATAGCATTTTTCAAATCTAGGGTGGTTCACACTCGAAAGAAAACGATACAGGCTATTAAAATACCGGAGTAAAAAGGCGTAGTAATGAAGTGGCAGCGGGGAAACATATCAGGAATGTATTTATACCCTCTGGATGTGTGGAGCTGAGTCCGATGGGGGGTCACAAAAAATCTGTTTGACAGCGATATTCGGTTCACTTGACCCCAGCTTATGGTCACTAGATTAGCCTTTTTCTGGTCAAATTCCTCAAACATTTTCTTATCAAGTTTTAAGATTTTGTACAGAAAAAGTCCCTTCTGGTAACCCTGTGTTGGTCGCGCTAAAAGTGGGGTGTAAATTATTGTCTTTTTTTTGTGTTGAATTCAGAGATATCCTACTGGATAATTCCAGTAGTGAAGGTTTGAATTGAGCGTCATCATGAATTGCATTTCATGTTCGAGAGTTTTTCACCGGAAACAAAATAACTAAATAAAACTTCCATTTTGAAGTAGAATCTGAGATGACATCCGACCAGCATAAATGCTCGTTGCATGTGCTTGAAGACAACTCACGAGATAGATCATCTTCTGAATTTTTAAATTGGAAAGCTCTATTTCATTTTTCACACACACACGATTCATTGTTCAGTAATTTTCCGTCTTTTTTGAGCGCTGACGCATTTGGGGCCTGACAAGAAGCTGCTCAGAGGAAGAGGGAGCAAAGTTCAGGGAATCTTGACAGATAAAGTCTTAATGTCAAGACCAGGTCAACCACACCTAGTGTATGCATGCTACACGGGCCTTTGTATTGATACACAGTAGGGATGTAGCCGGATGTTGCCCTCTGCTCTTCGGTACTGAAAAAAGGAAACTGTTTTGTTATCCAGTTATTTTTAGGAACATTGTTTTTATGGAAAAATAGGTAGTATCTACATTTTGGAATGAATTTAATATTCATACGTGCTTTAAAGAATAGAATGGTAGTTTCTCTTAGTAAAAGTTATCTTTGTGCATAATCGTTCTTATTCACTTGATGCTGATCACTTCTCATGTGTGTATTAGACGATTTACGTAAATCTTTCATTCCAAAACTATTGCGCTGGTAGCTCACTGACAATGACTCAATGGGTTGAAAATGCAATTCAAATCCACGCAAAGGCTCACGCGTTTCTGAAGTCAATCTAGTAAATTTGATTCCCTTTAAATTTATTTCTTAAACTTAAAGCAATTAGTTAATTTTGGTGCATCACACAAATGTTGACTTTTAGGTATACAGTGAGCTAGAATTTGTCGTTTTTGGCTTTCGTTGTATTGAGCTAACTTGTCATCCCAATTTCGAACAGCGTAATGCGCAAAAACCTTTGCATGTAGAACTAACGAGTCACTTATGCCCGAGTTTCATTGGCCCAAGTTTCACAGATCAACTTTTTAAAACAGGTTTGATGCTGAACCCGATACCCGCATCGCCATAAAAAATGAATCGTGACAATCGAGAATTAATTTTACCCATTCACAAGTTACAATCGGTTAAAAAAAATGAAATGAAAGTTTTCATAAACACATTTCTCAGAGAATTACTATTTTTTGCGTGATATATAATGACTATTAGTCTCAGCGATGTACAGTTAGCAAGTTAGGCCAAACTTTCATAGCTTTATTAATGAATGAGTGTCAAACGTCGGAACGTGTATTCTATTCTCCCAATACAAAAGCTGTCATCAGAAAGTGCTTTGTAATTTTGACCACTCCCGAGCCTCCGACCACAAGGTCGCAGTCTGGTTAATTTGACAGTCATCTATCCAACTGCACCTCCTGCATCAGCTTGGCCTATTCTGTAATTGGACGAGAAGGGCACAGGTCGTGCTTCAGTATGTCAATATAATTAACGAAGTTCTTCTTCGAATGAAGTTTGAAATGAAGAATTGTAGAGCTCACCGGAATGATTCCTGTTATTTGTTTGATTGGCAGAAATTTGTGAGCATTAGTTTACGAACTTGCGATCACACGTAACAATATCAGGTTACTTGGACGCTTCCTCAAAACTTGACACAAATTTTCTAAAAACGAGGAATCCTTACTTAATACGAGTCACCGGGACGAGATTCGTTTATTCCCAACTGTGCATTTCCCAGGAAGCTGAATAGCCACCTTTTGGTGAGTCCCGCACCCACTCATGTATAATGAAATAATGTCTTCAAAAACACTAACAAGTTTGGCAAAAGGAATCACTTCGCCTCGCTCTTTTAAGAATGTCAAAAAGGTACATTCTGTTCCCCCCTGTTACATTGAATCAAAACGATCAAGTGAGGCTAGAAGGCAGATTCTCCTTTCACTTTCAAATGAAGTATTTCAAGTTATTTTATCGAAGACGGAGAACTACTGACATTGACTTTTAGAATAGCTGCTAGTTTGATTAGCACAAGTTGTAAATGTTATTTCCCAAGCCTCACTTTTACATGGCCTCCGCCGGACGCGTCAAGAGTGACTATTGAATGTTTTTGAGGCGATGTGGACATTTCTTTCATCGTTCGCAGGTGTGATGGGCGAGGAAAAATTTACGCACTGATATTTGATCGTTCTGACTTCATTTGACTATTCTGACCTTGTGTGGTGGCCATTCTGACCTCATTTGACCATTTAGACCTCGAGAGACCATTCTGATCTCATTTGGCCATTTAGACCTCGTGAGGCCATTCTGACCTCATTTGACCATTTAGACCTCGTGAGGCCATTCTGATCTCATTTGGTCATTTGGACATCGTGAGGCCATTCTGACCTCATTTGGCCATTTAGACCTCGAGAGGCCATTCTGATCTCATTTGGCCATTTAGACCTCGAGAGGCCATTCTGACCTCATTTGGCTATTTAGACCTCGAGAGGCCATTCTGACCTCATTTGGCCATTTAGACCTCGTGAGGCCATTTTGGCTTCATTTGGCAATTTTGACCTCTTGTGGCCATTCTCATCTCATTATATCATAGTGAACAAGTTTGATCGTGGAAAAAGAATGTGTTATTTATTATAATAAAAAAGAAGCCAACTTTTCCGAATGACAGCACCTCGAGCTGTTTCCTAACAATTTTCTTCGACTGTGACTTAATCCAGCATGCCTCCTTTTCGAAAGAATTCTTGAATCATTTGCAAATCTCTGTTTAATTAGAGTGAAAAAGATGCTTCACCAATCAGTGTCCATTAAAATTTTGTAATAAATTTAGTTTTGCACTATAAAACAAACTTTTAGTTTCTGTTAGAACGGGCAATACTCAAATGCGTGAATTCATTTTATTTTCATATAATGGAGAAAGCAAACGATTAATTGACGGGAGTCAAAGGTCGTTTTTGATGTTCCGTCCTCGAGCTCAAACTATGCACAGCGCACCCAGGCCTATTTCCCACTCGCTGTGATATTGCATTTTCTGGGCCGAGTTCCGCTTCACAAGAGTCAAATGATTTCCTGCACTTCGAAGACCTTCTTGGGTCGTGATAGAAACGCTAGGTCTGTGCGATTTTGCAGCGTGGGACTCATCCAAGAGAGTTTATAGGCCCGGAGGGTCGATCTTCTTCATACATATACGAGGTGAAGATTCCAGTTACTTCCGTACATCGACCTCTCATGCAGCGAGGATTCATCCATGTCTCTGCATGCCCAGACATGAGAAAAACTTTCGAGTTCGAGAGTCAAGCGTACACGTCTGTGGCTGGAGAAGCTCATTCTTTGTTAACGTTTTGTGTTTTTTTCATTTGCTTACCCATGAAATTCATTCTACCCGCATTAATTACTTGAATTCGTTTACTACAGAGTTCCGAGTGTTGGAGTTGGCTCCCATCGAAGCAGACGTGACAGGCCTTACCTTCCTCCTCAATTGGCTCGTTGAAGACATCGCCCAAGTGGTCATCAACCGCTTCGATGACCAGATCATATACGTCATCGAGAACGACGTTAAAGCGCTCTTCCAGCTTGTGCTCGATCAGATCGTCATTCCATGAGAAAAGATGATATATTTCTCCACCTTGAAAGTACCCAGTTAATTCGGTTAAACTAGATTTTTTGTTATGTGTCGTGTCAGCGTTCCCTGAATAAAAGATTGATTTAATTTAGCAATGTTGATTTCCATCGAGAAAAATGGCTTTCTACAGTCAGAAAATCTCTTCATGAAATGAAGTACCCTGGATTCGAGTTGGTAAAACAGTTAATAAAAAGCTTTTTCGCAGCCGTGTTATCAAATCTTTATAGGTTCTCATATTTTTGCTTGTTGTCTATTGAGTTTATAACAACATTACTTGAAGCAGTACAGTCACGACACCTAAGGGCGGTGAGGAGAATCCTTACCTCGATGTAGCGAAGGGTAAACCGGAGACCTGAAAAGGGTTTGGGTGCCATGAGGGGTTGCAGTATAATTTTAAATTGATCCGGTCTGCTAACATTCCTGACTGTGCGAAGCGAGAAGGGAGAAAAAAATTACTCGTAAGTTATATAAAGCTACCGTTAAATTGCCTCTAGTCAATTTAGTACTCCCTAAATATGAGATAAATTGTATAGCAGCCTTATTAGTCTGTGTAGCAGATACTAAAATGCACTCTGTTGAGTCATACCGCGCTAAAATTCGCGTGTACCATACAATGCCACCCAGGATCGCTTCGATTCATATAATTCATTCCCTCCCATAAAAAACATTTTTCAGCTATTTTAGGCTGCGCGTAAAATCCGCATATTTTTAGATACCATGAAAAATCTGTTTCATCCTTGAAAATTTTTTTCTGGGGTGCGTTTACGCTATAGTGCGATGTGCTTCAATCCTTGGAGAGAACGAAGGAAATGATAAAAATTCAGATTAATTCAAGCCTCCAGCGGGATGTGCTGCAAGAACTCAGGGATCCTGGAATACAGGAAAAGGGCAGTTTCAATAATTTTTTATTGTTACATGATGCACAGAATGCACTTGAAAGCACCCTGTGCTCTGTGAACGGTGATAATATTTTTCTACCGAACGTAGCCAACTCAGTTGGTAAATAATTTGAAATCTATTGAAAAAAATGACGCTAATATTTTGCTAACGAACACAGCGAACTCAGTAGATAAATAATTTCAAATCTATTCAAAATAACATGATTATATCATACGAATGTGGTCTCAATTTAAGAAAATCACTTTTGTACCTAGAAAGAAAAACGAAAAATCACATCAACTTCTACGGAAGTTATTGCGAAACCATCCATATTTAAAACGGAATTTCAAGGAGAATTTCACCAAAATTACTGTAATTGTCTTAAGGAAACAGAAGCTGAGCAAGAACATCTGTCGTTCTGATGAGACACAGGCTTACCTTGAACAATGGATATGAGCTCGGGAATGACGGATGTTTTTAATTTAAAAAGATAGAAACAACATGGAGAAATTTTCTCGATAATGGGTTGCTAGGGTCATGATAAATATTCAAACTGAAAAATTCAAACTTCACACTTTTAAAATCTTTCAACTTCTAGCTGAAGAATTTAGATCGGAATACAAGAGCAATGGCTTGACTTTTGATTTCTTTATAGAGTAGTATGCATATTCATCAATATCTAACGCATTTTCGGTGACGGCTTGAAAACGTGCAAAATTTCACTAGAGTTATTAATATCACGCACTAAAATACTCCTAAGATGAAACAATGTAGGGTAATCAAGAATCAGGGTTGGAATGCCCTAATAAGTATGAGCTATAACCAGTAACATCAAATAGGAGTGGAAACATCGTGGTGTTTAATCTAGTATAAGACATAACTAGTGATACCAACATCTACAGCTAAAATGGAAAGAGAAATCTAAAATCTACTAAGGAAGGCCAACATCGGCCCAATACTAATCTGATTAGTGTCATTTATATCACGGGCTGGGATGCCTTAAAAAAATACTACTGAATAACCTCCAACGCAAGATCCGCCCATTTACCCTGTTTAACCTATGGATGCACAATATTATTTCAAACAAACTTACACCGTGGGGTCAATTTGACCCAAAACTTTTATTGAAGTGACAAAGCATGCACATAAAGGTTAAACAGTTTCAGTTACTTGGGAAAAGTCAAAAAACCATGTCCAAACTTATGGATAAAACCTACAGTTGTTTGAGTTTAAAATTCAGTTGGGGTCATTTTCACCCCACCATGCATCCACGGGTTAACTTTTTCGCCGGGCACCTATGATCTTAGCTATCAGGTATAGCACCTACACAGGGCTGCCAAAATTGTAGAAGCAACGTCGAAAAAGTGAGACTGAGTGACGCAGTGTGGGGTACAGCAAACGACACTCGCTCCTACAGGTTGGGGCACTGACAGATTGCTGCCCATGTTCAATGCTACGGATGGTGCTCGATGTGTCGGGTTGATGGATGGACAGCACATCATTGCAACATCAGGGCGCAACAAACCCGTCGTCGCTGCGTCTCCGTATATCGCCAGTCGAGAATGCGTGTTCTTACTTTCGTTTTCCGTGTAATCGTTGGGTATGGGGAGACAAATTGCAATCATTTAAGTGACAAGACGAATTTAGCTTAGAGCTATGGAGAGTTGAGAGTGATAGAAGATGTTGGAGTCGAATTTAGGGTAGAAAACAATGAAAATAGACTCGTGGGGTCAGTCGAGGTCCAATACAAAAACAGAAGACAACAATGATCGACATGAGCGCAATTGAGGCTTCGACTGGAGAATGCTAATACATGAATTCAACTAAAGACTTATTTCGAATTTTTAGTGGACTTTATTAAAAACAAATGTTACAAGTTAAATACATTCTAAGATCTCATAGAAAATTCTAAGGATATTACCACACACAGGCTGGTGCGTTCCGCATGTGATAAGAATATACCACCTTGTGAATTTATCAGCGCAAGCCAGCACGGCTGCATCTCAGCAAAGTAATTACTCTCAGTTCTTAAATTTCCGTAAATCTCAAATTAGAGAATTTGAGACTTTATAGAAGTCCCAGTTTCTCCATTTACAGATATAATATTGCTATAAGGGCTAAGACAGTTACACAAAATACCTTGATAAATAAAAGATACATTGATAAATGAAAAGTACATTGAAAAATAAAAAATACACTGATGAATAAAAAATACATTGATGAAAAAAAATACATTGAAAAATAAAAATACACTGATAAATAAAAAATACATTGAAAAATAAAAAGTGCATTGATAAATAAAAAATATATTGATAAATAAAAAATACATTGAAAAATAAAAGTACATTGATAAATAAGTATGGTAGACCATCACCAAGATTATGCGGCTAGAAGCGAGAAGACAGGAGCGGCAGCGGTGACGCCAGGGATCCTGCATACGGCTCGTGCCTCCATATCTGTCCTGAAAGCGCCGGGCCGACGTTCACTCTCAGGCGTCCGAGGGGCGGGTCGGCCCTTCCATCCTAAAGGGGACCTGCGCCCCACCGCGGTATGCGCACGCCAGTCCCCCGCACGACCTAAGGGTTGCTGAACACCATTTATCACCTACTCTCAAGTCGCTTTATTTTCGTCCTGCGTCATTGTTACGCTTCCTCCGTGTTCGTCTGGGAATTTAATCACCTTTTTTCAGTAATATACGTTGGTTCTGTGATGGCTTACTTTCATTCCTGAAGTTGTTGCTGAACACCATTTATCACCTACTCTCAAGTCACTTTATTTTTGTCCATCTTCATTGTTACTCTTCCTCCGTGTTCTTCTGAGAATTGAATCATTTTTTTCAGTTAAATACGTTGGTTCTGTGATGGCTTACTTTCATGCCTGAAGCGAACTGGTGATGGAAAAGAAAATTGCAAATATTCTAGACTAAACATGGACTTTTATTTCATTACATTCCTAGTATGCCAAACAGACTACAGTCAAATCATAGAACGCACTTCTTATATGAAGTCAATTTTGAGAACATGTCTGCGAATAATTGCTTAGATTTTACAGCATTTGGACTATGAGAGCAGAAAATTGATTTACGAGTATATCAGCAAAAATTGTACGTACATTTCTCCAGGCATGAAATCAAGAAATAGATGCGCAATGAGGAAGTGCATCCCATGGTCATACAGGAAATTTCTTCATGGAATTTAATCTGAATCATGATAAATAAGTTACCGAAGAGATAAATGACCAAACTTTTCCACATTTGCAGGAAGGTTCACTCGGTACTTTTTTACCCAACTTCTGAATTATTTATCCTGATCTCCCTATCTTTCCTCTACCTTGCCAGTTTTGACTCATCTTCAAATTTGGGTCCAGTGAAACTATCCCTGAGGCATCCTACATAAATTGACAGAATGAAGAACAACTCGACAGACAAAATATAGCGGCTAGAGGTTGATTACCATCAAGTTTGCACAACGTCCTAAGGATTTATCTAACTTAGTCTTAATTGTGGTGCCTATATTTGTGCCGGATTTTTCCAATAATCGACTCAGCCACATTACTTTCACTTAGGGAAGGCAGAGTGTACACGGGAATGCTGTTCTAGATATAAGGACACGAGGCAAGAGAGACTTTTCGGTACTGTTAATTATAGCGTGAAGTCTACCACACTGTAGCATGAGATCTACCTCTAGCACGTATTATAGCGTGAGGTTAGGTTACTAATGGATATAACTTATATCCATACATTTAATTTAGCGATAAACACTTAATTTGTGCATATCAAACTACACCTGGGTAGGCGATATATGGCGGTAGACATCACGCTGTAGTACCACCGACTTTGCAGTGCTCTTGCTACCGCCTCTTACATTCGTTATAATAACTGCACTGGCCGAACTTGGCGAGGAAACTCTCATGATGGCAGGTGCAGGCTCGAGCATGCGAATGACTGGAGCACGACGCTGAGGAAGAGGCAAGTTCTTTTGATTCAATATTTTCGTATTCCTTGGATAGGCCTCAATAATTAATGTATAAAATGGTTGACATTTTATGGAAACATGGAGAGTTCTTTTCAGTAACATATTATTTTTAATTATAACTTTTTGATGTACTGCCTGATTTACTCACGCATGTCTGTCGAAATCAGTGTTACAGTTGTTACCTTAATGTAAAGGAAGCCTGCGGACAGTTTTTTAAACTTGTGTACACCGCCATTTAAATTGACGTTTTTGATAGCGCAACAATTCATTCGGGCAAAATATTCCGAAATGCATAGCTTAGATTCAAATTGCTTCTCGTTTCGATTTTTCTTTATTTGTGTTATCATAACATTCAAATAAAATCAAATAAATATTAACCGATTGCAATTAGCAATAATAAAAATTGCAGTCATTATGAAAAGGTCAGACATCCAGTTTACATGGTTGGAGTGGACCGATCAAACAAGCCTAAAAGCAAACAAATAAACAAAAAAATCTATAAATCAATGAATCTGTTATTGAGTCGAGTCACCATTTGTATAAGCCAGGTGCATTTTTTCAGTGTGACCTTAAAGACATGTACAATGTAAAACATGGAGGTTCTATAGTATAGGAAGATTCTTTCATGGTCATATGGTGGTAACTCTTTGCACCCCAATCGCCTGATTGCGTGGCATTCACTTATCAAAACAATTTCGGTACCGTAGAGCAACAGTTCCAACAAAAACTCCAACACTTCTTTTTCATTCCGATTCTCGCATCGAACAAATATTTAAAATGGACCTCTTTGATGTTGCGCTGTGCATCCTGCAATTACGGGATTGCATTCCATTCGCTGGGTCGCGCAAGACAGAACAGATGCCACACAACGAAATCATAACTCTTATAGCTGCAGCTCATGAAGGGAGGTCTCAGCACATTCGTTCGTTGCTTAATTGTGTCTCTAAGTTCTTGCTATCCGAGACCTGGTAGCAGAATTCTCAGTCTATTTGTTTCGTTTCACATGCATAGCAGGCAATGTGAGGGTTTTAAGGCGGCCAAGTTACGCTATGTAGTGTTTTTCCTGGCTAAAATCCTCAAATTTGATTTGAAAAATGCTCAGACTTTGGACATTTTACCAAGAAAACATCCCGAAGAGTAGCCTGGTTGTCTCACAAATACGTACACTAACAACAGTACCTCTATGACCTCGTAAAATTGAGCTCTATGACCGCATAAATTTGCTTGAAAATCAGGTCCCTGGCACTGATCTTTCTGACAGCTCACGTAGCATTGAGGAAATAACCTCCCGCACACAACTTCACGGGCGGCTTTCCACGACTGGACATTAAATGATGAAGCGGCAGGAATTTGGTGCAGATTTCAATTCATTCTTTTCTCACAAATTTCTTACCCCATCTACTTTGGTCAGTGAAGTTACTGGAAAGTAAGTAATGCGACTCACATGCTAAAGGCACACTTCATACGCCTGTGCGATTGGCGTCGACTACCAGGGTTTCATTATTTCTATTCCGAAGCTTTCGTACAATTATTTATGTATAAGCTAGATTATTGTATCAACTCAGATTGTTTGTAGAGAAATAAGAGTAGTTTTTAATTGATTTTTTAGGGAATTGACGTTGTAAGTTACACAGCCTCACAGTGCATTGTCAACCGCTTTGTCTCAATTCATTAATTCTAATAAAGTTTTAGAGATCATCTTCGCTTCGCTAAAATTTTCTTTCGCCTGATTTGGACTGGAGTGCCTTCGTTTATTCTCCTTATGTAAAAATTGTGTTAATCTTACTCAAGATGTTCCGTCTTGTGACTTTTTGCGGCTGCCATTGAAAGAATTTCCACAGTCCCCTTTATGATGTTCTTCAGGTGTAGAAATTCATGAGAAATGAAACTTACGCTCTAAAAGTGTTATGGAACTTGAGTTAATAGAAAGTCAATCACTGATGTTTGTGTTGATCTTACTACTGATAATTTGATACTTGAAATTTGTACCGTGATTCATTGGTTTCTGCAATTTCAAAAGCATTTGGAAAAATTAAAATACACAGTCCTACCTTTTTTGCAAACTAAGTGTATTTGCCCATGACTTACACATTTGCAAAGAATGAAAAGAAGGCTGAGACCTGGAACTTCACATCCTTCTTGCGGTCTGGACGGCCGCTAGACACGATGATACAAGAAGCTCGTCACAGGAACTTCCTAGTTACCACACCTGAGCGACTTACAATACTGGTATTCTCACCTTTTTGTTCGCGGTGTGAGCCTGGAATCTCCTCGCTGAGTTCCCTGTAGTATAGTTGCCGCTGTAACTCCAGCACGTGCAAGTTATAGTACAGGGTGGCGCATAAGTAACGCACCCTTTTGAAGGTAATTTTTAAAGATTTATTACCGCAATATACACTGGGTACCTGTCGACAAGATCCGACGTGTAAATAAACTTTAAGAGTTTTTCTACCGTTTGAAATTAACCCTATCGTTATAACTTTCACAGTTTATTTATTATTAATTTTTTAAAAGGGTGCGTTTCTTATGAGCCACCCTGTATAACACTCGCACTCTCACAGCGCGAGTGCCTTTGGTCCAGTTCCGGTACGGTCCAGTCCTGAAATGGAGCGCAGCACAAGGCGTGCCAGGCGCCCCAGACACATGACATTCAACGAGTTCCAAGGTGTGGTGGATGGCCCAGGAAGCGGAGCTGGTGGTATAGGGCGAGAGTTACCCTCTCTGCAGAACGGTAGCGCAAGACTCGTCCGCGTGAACTGGCGGTCATAACGGTGTTGTCAGACACTGTAATTGTATATGTCTCTGTTGGAGTTACTGCGGCGACTATCAGTACAGTGTTGTGGTTTCTTTGCGTGCTTATTCCAATGGCGTCTCTGTGAGGTTGAAACAAAGGACTTCGCAGCTTCTGGTGCTTCAGTAATTTTCTTGTAAGGACGATTTGTATACGTATTTTTAGGGTGCTGCAATGATTCTCTGAAATAATGGAAAATTAAAATGATTCTCTATTTAAAATATGGGATCTGTATCTATTACTCTCAGCGGTGTACGTCATTCATTACACCTGATCCTGGCAGCTGTGAAGGTATTAGAAACACCCTAAATTAAATATAGCGCAATAAAGGCTTCCGTGCGCCTCCTCAATTCATCATAACCGTGATGTCGAACGTCAACCATTAGTGAAAATGTTTTTCTAATTCTGGAAAGACTAAAGTAGGAGTCTTTATCGCTAGAATGAAGTACAGACCTTTTCAAAATTTAAAAAATGCTATCTATATCGTGTGGTGACGTATTCTTGTTGTGTAAATCAAGTTTAATTAACTAAAGAATAGTTTTTAAAACCCAGATCGTGAAATTAGTTTACCCGTACCAAACTTGTAAAACTGACAGGTAGACGTACGATATATTCAGGGGAAAGTAGTTAGCCATAAGTAGAATTCAGTAAGAGGTAGGTGGCAATTGCTGCTTCCCAGTTTGGACAGAGAGAAAGAAAGAAAAGAAAAGAAAAAGAAAGAAAAACATTTATTTCCAATAGAGTACAAACATAAACTGTCAATACATTGGTTTTTAAAATACCTTAACCTAAAATCATCCTTAATTGATAATAACACATTGGTATTGGGATACCCGTGTAAAATGTTGAATCAAAAAATGA
>JACJUY010000605.1:15276-84980 GCA_014220935.1 Platorchestia sp. MABIK | reverse complement strand
TCATCCCAGCGATTTATTTGTATCTGTGGGAAGTTCATCCCAGCGATTTATTTGTATCTGTGGGAAGTTCATCCCAGCGTTTTATTTGTGTTTGTGGGAAGTTCATCCCAGCGTTTTACTTGTGTCTGTGGGAAGTTCATCCCAGCGTTTTATTTGTGTTTGTGGGAAGTTCATCCCACCGTTTTGCTTGTGTTTGTGGGAAGTTCATCCCAGCGTTTTATTTGTGTTTGTGGGAAGTTCATCCCACCGTTTTGCTTGTGTTTGTGGGAAGTTCATCCCAGCGTTTTATTTGTGTTTGTGGGAAGTTCATCCCAGAGATATTTACAACGGCGATACAACGACAAAATTCGATTGGGCTGCCAAATTTTGGACTTTAATTGTGCTGGTATTTGACTGAGCAGGAGTACGGATATACGCGTAAAAAATGAGGCAAGTGTAGTAAAAAAATTCTCGTGATGTCACATCGCGAAGTTTCATTATAGAAAACTGAATACTTCGATTCTATGTAACTGGGTTTAGTAACAGTGTACAGACACGCTTAGCCTGTTGTGAATATACAGTAAGATGCGAGGTACAAAATAAAATAAAATTTTAAATAAGCAAGTAGTCCGGTTCAAGATTAATATTTTTGAACACATCAGAGGAAATTTTTTTTTGGCCGTAGGTGTACGCAAAAATTAGTAATTAAAGCCTTCGAAAATCCAGAATAAATTTAGGAATTTGATATTTTTTATTTGCCGTAGAATGAGAAACATACACTCAGAAAGTAGTCGCTCTAACAAAATTCATAAATTTTTAAGTACTTTTCATTGAAATAATTCTGCAGACGTATCACCCTATGAAGTATCATAGAAAATGCTTCTTTTTTTGCTTTTCTCATGTAAGTAATATATGTTGGGCTAAAACATCTTTTTTCGTTAACATGTTCTTCAAACTTAGCGGTGCCTCGGATATGGGCAGTAAAGAACTGTTACACCTCCTAATTCTATTCAATCGGGTCGATAACATTCAGTATTATTCTCAGATTTTAGTAGTAATAGGCCTTTTCTGAAATAATTTTTCTATATATCATTTATTTTTTGCGTTAAATGTCAATCAAAATTTCCTAATTTATGAAGTACACAAAGATCCTAGTATTTGAAACATACAATTTGCAGAGCTAGTTTGGACTATTTGGCTGAAGTTTGCATGGCCACGCGTAAAAGATTGCAGAGCGAAGTTGTCAAGCATTGCCAACTCTCCTGAGCAAGTGAAGGATAACATTTTCTTTACTAACTGTCTTGTATTTAAAAGCCATGTACTACGTTCCTGAATGTGGTGAAGCATAAAATTAAGAGGTCTAGCTTATTTAATTTGAATATTGAAAATATTCACTGGAAACAATTGGAAATTATCAAACAGCACGATGAGGTTAGGAAAACTAAATGCACTGGTAAGGTTTTTAATGGAGGAAAGAAATCCTACCTGTTACCTACATTTTAAATGTATTTCCTGATATTTTTATAATAAGGTGTAAATCGATATGATAATTAAATCTTTGTCGTGTTGCATTACGCAATAATAATATTATGACTACTTTTTTTTTAAGCCGAATGCCCTTGAATTTGACCTACAAGCCAGCACTGCAGTTAACTAAGAGTAAATCTACGAATTGTTTCGAGGTCGTCTCACTCTATTTTTAATATTCTATGTAGAGCATAATATTCTACTTTCTTCTGTTTCTTAGTATTAGTCATTAACACTTGGAGCGCGACGTGACCCACCGGTGGTCATTAAGGGGATTTTCAGAATGCTGTTGACTGACCAGCAGTCACTGACTCAATTTTCATACATGCTTAATGAAAACTAAATAAAGGCAAGATCTATTCAATGTTCGTTATTTCCAACATTGATCTCTATAAATTACTCTAATTTGAGAATGATATTGAACTTCAGTTTATCCCACCGCACTTAATGTGTCAGGCTTTTTTCTCGCAAAAGTTTGCACTCGTCAGAAGAATATTATGAATCTTATTTTAAACCATGGTGCAAATGGGATCGGTGCCGTCCTTCCGACTGTGTTTGAGACAACCTCATCGTTTCTGGTTGTCCTTCTAGTCTTGGGATTTGAGTTGAGGGGTCACAGCTCAACTCGGAACCAAATTTTGAGTCTTGATGTTTGCTGCGATGGACGAGCTAAAAATAGAGCTTTACATTTTCTGTTATTTTAACCCAAACGTCGTACTATGCGTGGGGCGTGGTAGTCCATACAGTTGAAGTGCGGCTCAGACTTTGCATATGTGTCAGAGGACATACGGTTCTTGACGTACAGCACATGACGGTATACAATATAACACATACGGTATTGGTGGGCATGGGGTTATCTTAATTGTGCACTGGGAACACACATTCATCAACTCGAACTTCAGGCTTTAATTTTACAATACTTCGGAGAATTTTTGAAAACCAAACAAATTAATTTACTTGAGAAAAGTGTGCAGCAAGGGTTAAAAAACTGCATAATAACCTTGATTACAGTACTATTCATGCGACAATTCTCAATCACAAGAAGACCCCAAGAAAATCAAATATGTCTTGCACGTCGATGACAGTTCAATATTGTACCGTATGGTTCTCTTAAGCAATAACGTGGCGGCTAATTAGAACCGTTTTTTAACCTTGAAAGTCTACAGCTTCACGGACTCTCACTGGTCAGAAAAAGCTGAATATCAATACGACTGGCGGAGTGCTCTCAAACGCAAGAGATGAAGAGGCGCCTTGGGTGATAGAATCTTTAAGCGTGTAATAGATACGGTGTAGTGATGCGGTGAGAGTGGTGAAGAATGACGTGATGAAGGTGTATCACAGGGGTAATACTAAAAAAATTACTTAGGGAGAGATGACAGTTTTAACTAAACATAGAAGATGTTGGCTCTTGAGAACTAGAATTTATGAAAAAGAGATGCCGACCTTTTTGATTGGTTAGGTAACATAAGTAACGTAGAAGAGTGATAAGGGAAGTGTGTAAAAATGCATTCCATGAGCAAGCGAAGTGTGTTGTGAGCGGGCGAAGGTGTTACGAGTCAGAGAAGTGTGTCATGGTTGTGAGTAAAGTGTCATTCATGAGCGAGAGGAGTGAGTACAGAAGTGTATCACGGGTGAGAATGGGTGAGCGAGGGCAATGTATCATGGATGAGGGGGAGGTGACTACCATTGGTGAGAGGGGGGATTGTATCACGGGTGAGAGGGGGAAGTATATAAGCGAACGGCCCCCCGGTTCACCGTTCACTCAGTCGAAGCTGCTTGTGGGCTTCGCACGTCCTCGAACGCCTTTCCACAGACGCGCATCACTGCACTGCCTGCAGTCCGCACCAGCCACAGCGCCACACGCACTCTCTGTGGTGCACGAGCACTGACTCAATCCCTAATATTCAAGTGCTATCTATGTGAAGTAGTGCCCGAGCTGCGTACCTATTTCTCAATCTCTTCGAAGAAAAATTCCCGCAAAGTGAAGAATGAATTTATAGGATCCGAACTTGTTGTTCTGTGGAAACTTTAACAATTACCTTCATGCGATCGACCAAGACACCGATTTAACTTTCTGACGAACAGTACGATTCCGAGAAATCTTGTAAGACAAACTAACCCTAAGAAGAAATCGAGTTCGTTTTAGAAATTGTGCATCAGTTTTTGTGTGACGCCGATCCTCTTCTAGTGGGTGTTCTTCCGGCTCACTTTCGACCTCCAGCAGAGGGTCGCAGCTCCCGGCGCGATGAGGTAAGCTAAGGAGAAGGGAAACTTTGGGGCAGCCCAATAAGCTGGCCAAAACAACGGCATCCCAACTGACTGCTTAGTCTTTCTGGCGCGTGAAAGTTGAGGAAAGACTGGGGGTGCATTGAAAGTGGAATGTAATTAATTTTTTAATAAAAGAAGAATTTTTACTTTGATGGGCGGTTTAATGATGGGGCAGCCCAATAAGCTGGACAAAACAACGGCATCCTGCTTAGTCTTTCTGACGCTAGAAAGTTGAGGAAAGACTGGATGCATTGAGAGGGGAGTGCTGCTAATTTTTTAATAAAAAATAATTTTCACTTTGATGGGCGGTTTAATGAGCAATTATTTTAGTTTTTCCTTCACACGGTGGTATTTTGTGCTCATATTAAAACTTATTAAACTACCATTTGCAATGAAAAATTTTTTGAGGTTATGGTCGGGCACTGTTCACTGGTAAACTATAAGTAAGTGCCAAGAACATCGTCAAAAAAACATGTTTTTATTTTAATCCAGTCAGGGAAAATGGCTGTAGCTCTTTGAGTAATAAATGAATAAATCCCTACTGCTTCTATCAAAAAGTTCTATTATTTCAGCTAAACTTGATTAAGGGAACTGAGAGAAGTGACTGAAATAGAGCGACCAACAGGACACACTTCAACACTTCGAGCCGCAGACATAGACTGAATTTTAAAATAATTCACGTGGATGTAACGGTGCTACTGGCAGTGTGAGACCTTCTGAGTTGACTGGTTTTTCTACGTACGACAGTTCCCTTAACTTAAAAAAAGTTAACTTTGAAATACGCTGCCAGCTGTGCCTGTACGGCTACGTAAATTTGCTGAAAATTGGGTCCATGACCCCAAGAGAGAATATTTGGTGCTGTAAGTGACTTGCTGTTTGAGGTGTAGCTGCTGTTAGTTGACAATGGAGAGCTGTGAGTGCAGAGGAGTGAAATGTTTTGCATCCTCAAGATTTATTTTTTTTTTAATTTTCATTGCTCATCCAGTGGTGAGTAATTTTGATGCTAAGAAACCAAGCAGTAATGAATGTCTAATTTAGAATGATGTAATTTTATTGCTATCATGAAAATTATCCAAAAATTTATCAGCACTGACTTCTCCCGTAATTGATTTTTGCGTGAAAAAGTCAATGCCATAACATTAGTGTAGGTCTAATTATTTGACACGATATACTCAATGTAAAAAATACATTTGAAATTTATTCTTTAGTCTAGCAAGCAGAAACTGTTTTTTGATACTTGCACGCATAATGCCAGGTTTGTCACGGATTATTACCCTAGCACGCAACGAGTTGTTCGAGTCATGCCATGAGTCCGTAGGATTGGTACTCAAGATACGTTGAGGTTACCGATTAATAAATACTTGGGATTGGCACTCAAGATGCGTCGAGGTTACCGATTAATAAATACTTGGGATTGGCACTCAAGATGCGTTGAGGTTACCGATTAATAAATACTTGGGATTGGCACTCAAGATGCGTCGAGGTTACCGATTAATAAATACTTGGGATTGGCACTCAAGATGCGTCGAGGTTACCGATTAATAAATACTTGGGATTGGTACTCAAGATGCGTTGAGGTTACCGATTAATAAATACATGGGATTGCTATTTAAGATGCGTTGAGGTTACCGATTTTCAAATACATGAGATTAGCCCTCAAACTGAGTTGAGGTTACCGACATTTAACCGTGAACTTGTTGCTTATATCCGTGTGGCGAGACTCGTACAGTTTTGGAGAACATCTGTTGAAATGTATGGCAAGTTTACTCGTAGCCAGATGTAATGTGTAATTTGCCGCGGGTTCTATTGGCTAAAATTTTGCCCTTTGTCCTGACGTACTGTCAGCTCTAAATATTCATGTTCACGTCCATGAGGAATTCACGATTAAGCTTAGAATTATTTTGCGAATATCGATTCATATTCGTAGGGAATTCTCTTTTGATATAGAATTTTATCTAAAGTAATTTTTTTTTTCTGTGTATAAAAGTACATTTCTTCGTAAGCATTTCATTTTCAATTGCACTGTTAAAGTTAAAAAAAAAACTGGCGAAGCGGAATAAAGAGACAATACCATATCATTAGGGGTAAAATCATCGTTTTTTCTTCACACTCAAAACATGCATCTATTTCCTCAAAGTGAACATTCATGGAAGGTTCTACCATTGTGCGTTAAGTTCATTCCATCCATTAGAGTCGAGCCAATCCCATGAGGGACCACACCTCAAAAGCGGACGATTTCCTTCGAAACTTTCGTAGCAGCGAAGTCGAAACTTGGCAGTGGGCAAGCGAGTTGAGAGCGTTACAGTTAAACGGGGCAGCCACGGATGTGCCACGCCTGCAAAGCCCGAGTCGACAGCGTCCGTGCGAACAAAGTCTTGCATTCTTGGCAGGCGACCTTTCCT
The DNA here is from genome assembly GCA_014220935.1 of Platorchestia sp. MABIK. Lineage (NCBI taxonomy): Eukaryota > Metazoa > Arthropoda > Malacostraca > Amphipoda > Talitridae > Platorchestia > Platorchestia sp. MABIK. The sequence goes on along the minus strand of JACJUY010000605.1, from coordinate 78,804 downwards.
TTCGCCCTCATGCCGAGCTGCCTCTCGAGCTTGCGTGATCAAGCCGCTCCCCCCAGTCGAGTCTTGAAACGAGCTCAGGTGTTGCGTGCTTTGTGCATCCCCTGCTCTCTCCTGGTGCGGCGAGCGCATGCTTCTTGCGTCTCATGCCTTCTCGAAGTGCTTTTAACGAATACTTTGTAAATCTCGTGCTCTCTCTTCGCGCGCTGAAGGCATTCTTTGCAGGAAGAATGTCTTCACACGGAAGACATATCTTCATGCTTCCTCCACAAACTTTTGCGAGCTCACTTGACGTCTTCAGCGTATTTTTCTTTAGAATCATTTTGGCATTTTTGAATCATTTTGTAACATTCAAATTTAAGCATTTCATTTATAGATTTGACCTAAAACATTTGAGTTTTTTATCGCTTTTGTGATTTTTTTTGAATAGGTAGGACCAAACAAATCTTTCGAGTACTTATGAGCATGACATTGCAACAAATTGTTTGTGCCCATGTTTTGCTTTTCAATACTCCACTCTGCAACTTACTCAATCAAATTTAATTTAATAAAAAACAACGAAAAACCATCAATACCTTTTATTGAAAATTTCCTCATTAGAATGTCTACAGTCCTAAAATTTCCTTTATAACCAGCATATCAGTATTAACGAATGTTAACTGAAGTAATAACACCTACTACTGTAGTAATATTGCAAGCTAGTTACTAGTAATTAGATGCTTCAATTTCTGGGTAATTCCCTTTCTTCTTGAGAAGGTCTGTCATTGAGTACATGAATATAGTACAAATTCCTTGCGGTGCCCATTGAACAGAATTGCTCACCGACCTCTGTAACCTCATTTAAATGCATTGAGGCGTATTGAACACTCGTAGATTTCTTTGAGATTTTACACGTCTGTCTAAGTTCCGTAGACTGAAGCCTTGAACTTGAAGAGTTCACTCATACCTCTGCAAACTTCAATGAACTCTTGACTCCACTTGCAGTTCCGTGCATCTCTTATTTCTGGTACAGATGAGCTCATTGGATTCTGGGAATGTTGCATACCTGAAAACATTGAAAAACGCGTTCTTCCCACGGCACCTCGAAGTCTTTTGTGATACACTCGAAATTTCAAGAAGAAAACCCAGCTAGAAGTGTTGCTACATTGATATCAAAGAGAGACGTTCCTCGAAATAACGAAATCATTTTCTGATAAACTGATAAACTCACAAGACTTCCATTCTAATTTATAAAATTTCCCTTGCAGTGATAAAATCACATGGAAGCTGTGAATTTTGGCCCAATACTTATAGAAAAATACTTTTCGATTCATTGTTTGCATGTAATTCTGAGCGTCGAATCTTTGTTTAAATTTGGTACGGTTTGGTTTATACAAAACATATAAATTTTCAACGAAAACGTTCGTATGCATTAACTGTAAAACTGTTACCTATGTGTGATAGAGTGGTGCTAGTTAGGTACTTTGCCAGGATGACTTCAGAGTCATCCAAGTGAGATAGGGTGGTGCTAGTTGGCAGGCTAGGATGACTTCAGAGTCACCCAAGTGAGATAGGGTGGTGCTAGTTAGGTACAGGTCAGGATGACTTCAGAGTCACCCAAGTGAGATAGGGTGGTGCTAGTTAGGTACAGGTCAGGATGACTTCAGAGTCACCAAGTGAGATAGGGTGGTGCTAGTTGGGTACAGGCCAGGAGAGGACTTCAGAGTCACCAGGTGAGATAAGGTGGTGCTAGTTAGGTCTCCTACTAAGGCGTCGTGTTGCATCTGCCCTTTGCACGTCGAGGCCCTGAGTGGACAGAGCGCTGTCGCACGTTAGCCTTCGGATTAGTGAATGAGAGCCGGCAGCGTCAGCAGTCTGCAGAGCACACAGGAAATGGCTGGGCATTCGAGTCATTTTGTTCTTAGAAATCACTGTTTGTGTGTCAATTTCTATTGCACGTTGTTATGCTGTTGAACTTTAATGGACTTTGTGTTTTTATTGAGATGTGCGGGTTCCAGAAAACCGTCCCTGGACACATTTGGGTCGCGCGTTATCGTGAGCACATATTAGAAAGGATTTTTTAATGCGCGAGAGGTCGCTGGATTTTATGTGTGAATTTTATGGTATGAGCGTGATAAAGACTTTTTACTTCATTATAATGTAATATAGATTATAATGATTTTTCTCTAGTTGTTGCGTATTTTCGCTAGTTGTTGCGCATTTTCGCTGGTTGTTGCGCATTTTCGCTGGTTGTTGCGCATTTTCGCTGGTTGTTGCGCATTTTCGCTGGTTGTTGCGCATTTTCGCTGGTTGTTGCGCATTTTCGCTAGTTGTTACTCACTTTCGCTAGTTGTTACTCACTTTCGCTAGTTGTTGAGAAATTGTTCGAATTGGATGAAGTTAAAAAAAGCCTTTAGCTCTAACAATAAGTTCGTTTGAATTGTACCTTAGTATTATCTCAAGAAAATCCATCATATTTTTCTTATTCTGAACATTCCTTCTGTAAATTGTCAGCCATAATTACCTTGGCAAACCAATTGTTCTACATTAGCTTTGAAACAAAGCAAAAAATCAGGAAACATATTTAATGATATTTGGAGGAGCTGCGGCTTCTATCCCTGGCCTGACCTTTAAAGTTCAGTTCTGGGGCTCGGCGTGATCATCCTGCTGCTCCGTCCAGCATGCAGGAGGAAAGAGATCATTGCGACCACCTCACTTCTCTCAAATTTGAATGTCAAAAACGCTCATAATTGTGGAACCTTGGAAAAACTAGCGAAAGTCATTCAGCCTTCCTCATTTAATAGTGGAGCCTTGGGAAAACTAGCGAAAGTCATTCAGGCTTCCTCATTTAATAGTGGAGCCTTGGGAAAACTAGCGAAAGTCATTCAGCCTTCCTCATTTAATAGTGGAGCCTTGGGAAAACTAGCGAAAGTCATTCAGCCTTCCTCATTTAATAGTGGAGCCTTGGGAAAACTAGCGAAAGTCATTCAGCCTTCCTCATAGTTTTTACAGGCCAAGAACTTGCGTAAGTTCTCATTAAAATTGGGTAAGCTTTTCTCAGTTACTGTAGTTAAGGTAGAATTATTGTGCTCAAAGTTACGCGAGAATTGTTAGAGGCAAGACGAGACTCCTGCACAAATTTCATTTGGAGGCTTAGCTAATATTTAAACTTCCTCCATATATTTAGTAACTCCTCATTCAAACTTTTGAATGGAATAAAAAGTCAACCTGCGTAAAATATTGAAATAATGCTTGCTGGTGAAGTTTTAGTTCAAGAAATTCTGAATCCGATCAGTATAGTAACTCTTTTTACATATTCTACCAAGCAACCTCATTATTTGTCTCTGCTCGTGCGAATGAGAACATTCTTCCAACGCCTTTAGTGGCAGATACCGCAGGCATTCAAGGGCCTTGCTATTCACTACACCTTTGAGACACGCTCTTCATACCCTCCGTGTGAAGCAAATTCACTTTCAGCCTGCAGTTCAGAAGACCATCATGCTGCATTTGTTAACGCGCTAAGTCAACATGTTTCCCAGGTGAAGGTTTGTGTTCCTCTACGGCATAAGAAGCCATGACATGGACAGTCTCTCTATCTCGAAGCAACTGTAAATAAGAATGTAGAGTCAAAGAACGCAGTTAAGTGTGGAATTCACGATAAAGAAGCTACAGGACTGCAATTCTTAAATGTGAAAGTATCTGCAGTAGTTTTACAATAATGTTCGAAAGCAACCCGTGGTGAAGTACCGAAAAATTCAGCAATAAATATACCAAGAACAGTAGAGATGAGACTGACATTCTGGGCACGCTCGAAGCACGTAACATTTCATTCACTGAAGACCTGAACTCAATACATTTAAACGCGAGAAGAATGCAGCGTGGAAAGTTGCACATTTCTGGGCGTAAGATCTCTTGAATGGGCGAGGGAAGGTTCGAGGAGCAGCAAGAGCATCACTTCAGAGTTGCAGATCGGCCTTTTTGTGGCCCAAATCCTCGCGTTTGAGGTTTTTTGAACAAAATATGACCACCAAGTCCACTTAGCTTCTGACAACCCTACGTGGTCACCATATGCTAAATGATCTGTAAGGTCAAGCTCTACGTGAAAGAAAAGACAGGCATGAGAATTCAGGCCAGAAGAAAGCCAATTTGACAGCCCTGCCTGGCATGTGCAAAGCAGAGAGGCAGGCAGAGGCGGCGACGAGAGTGGGAGGTTGCTTGAGGTTGGATACCAGTGATCGACCTAAAGGCGGAGGAGCAAAGAGAAGAAGGTGGCACCACGGAGCTCAGCCTGCGTACTTTGCGCATGAGTCACCACTGTAGAGTGGCCCTTGCTCGGGTGCCCGAGAAGAGTACCTGGTCTAGATGCACTCTTCAAGTGTGAGATAAATACCGCCAGTCCAGATGCTAAAAAGAGCTCATCGCAGTTATGAGACTTCAGTGAGAAATTATGTTGGGCTCAAAATTAGGAAATGTTTTGGGTCACAGAGAACGCAGTGCCCGTGCGAGGCAGGCTGAAGGGAGCCGTGCGCCCTTTCGCTTTCAGCGGCGCCTGCCTCTCTTCGCTCATCGATCGGCAGATCTTTTATTTCTTTGCTTGAATTTCATTCGCTTTTTACTAGCACTGATTGGCTGGTTGGTGTGAGGCTACAGCTGTTGACATGCAACCAAGGCAGGCGCTCAAAAACCTTCAGGAAAAAAATTTCTGGGTGAATCATCCAAGCAACGTTCTGGTACTGCGAATGCTATTGAGGTCACTTATGATTCATGCTTTCTTGAATGCTCGGCAGCGACCGCCAGGTAGCGAGCGCAGGGCTGTGACGCCACAGGTTGTGCTTTGTTAAACAGAGATGAGCAATAAATGTATTATGTTCATCTTCGTGGTTTACAGCATTTAAAGTAAAAATGAAGGTTTCAACAGTATGACCGTGATTGAAATTCGTATTATATTGTAATGAGTATATGAGCATGCATTTTCAAATTTACGTACTGATAAAAACAGCGGAATTTTGGCGCAGATATGAATTTTGGTGCAGATGCACTGTTGAAACATTATAGACGTGGAAAATGTTACGCAATACTATAAATGTAAAATGACTAGTGATAAGATACACCCAGACAACTCGTAATTGCTATTTTCTATTAACACGCTCCAGCTTGTAAAAGATAGTCAGGGATGTTAGCTGCCTTTTCAAAATAGATTAAAAGTCCACTGGGTCTCAAAGACCGTTCACCACTGGGACTGAAAGATTATTTACCACTGGGACTGAAAGACCGTCTACCACTGGGACTGAAAGACCGTCTACCACTGGGACTGAAAGACCGTCTACCACTAGGACTCAAAGGCCGTCTAGCAGCGGGACCGACATACCGTCTGTACCAGCGAGACTCGCAGGCCGTTCACTAACGTTACCCAAGAGTCTCGTCCACATTCGTAACTAGAAGGACATTTCCCATCGCAGTTCAACGAGTTTCATCATTACTCGGTGGCCCCCTGTAATTATGACCCAAGATTGCCGTCGTAAGTCAAAATCCTAATCGAAATCAACGTTGGGTGGACCCACTCGCGGTACACAATAATCTCGTCGAGTCATTTGGCCGGCCGCAGACCAGGCAGTCATTACATCAATTAACCTTGTCCGGTAGACAAAGCATGTCGCTGACGACAGAAAGCAACCTTCGCTGAAACTCCCAAGTCGGCGTGAGAAGTTGAAATAAAATTTCCGAGATCGCCTGAACAATGTTGCTTGAGTCAACTCTACCGTGTATTTTTTCTAGAATGTAAGAATTTGAGTAGAGAAGTACAAAAATATTCTGAATTCATCAGGGAATTTTACTTACTCCAAATCCTGAATATATAAATTTTTTTAAACGTCAAACAATTTTTCTGAGTAGCTTGTTCTGAATTCTTAAGCTTTCTTTTGAAACCTTATGTGAAAAATTTTCTGTGCGCACGATAACTTGTTTTCTTTTTCTTCCAATATCGCTCTCTCGTCTCTCGTTGGCCGTTCCGATTAAAAATATCATACATCAAGCAATAAGTCTTACCAAAGCTGAAGTTGAAACCGAGTTTTGATAGTCCGCGAGTCGCTGAATGAGATAGCAAAGCGTAAGACACACTTTACCGAGTGCCTCCAGGCAGCAGGTTTTTCATCACCATATTGTTTTATGATGTTTCTGCTGCTGTAAACACTCGTGTTAGTAATGGTGGCTCACGGTCACTCCTGTTGGCAATGAACGCCTCTGTGTACTTTCACTGCCCCATCCCTCGACCCATGAGTAGCAATGTCACGACTTCCTCACCGTTCAACACAAAAGTTCGTCTTCTTCTTTCTCTTGAAAAGGCTTTCACGAACTAAAAAACCTGTCAGTTCTTTCTGAGAGAGCTGTCGAGTTGGCGAACAAAGAATGAGGCATCACCTTATTTCAGTGAGAAAATGTTTTCCAGCAGCGGCGATGGTCTTTCTGTGGAGTTCTCGGGGGATCACAACTAATCGCCGGTCACGATTTCTTCTGAGAAAACTTTCTTGAGAAACAGCAACGGATAATTTTTGGGGGCAAAATGAAGCAAGTTTGCATCGAGAAATTTTCTCCATCACCCGAAAGCTGTGAAGAACTATTTGGTTTTATTAAAAATGTACCAGCGCTAAAAATTTTAATAATGTATGAATTGCCATCAATCTAACAAAAGCTCTTTACTGAAACGCCACACGGACAAATGATAATGAAGCATACCAGCATTAAGATTCCTTCTTCGAAAAAGCTCAGCAAAGATTCCAGTTTTCTAAGCACTTTCTAAAATCAGTACAAATGATAATTTATATTTTTTCTATAAAGCGTTCATTGACTATATCGTTCATATTTTTATATAGCAAATGTCGTAAATATTTTGATTTATATGTACACTGAGGATGAAGCAGCGGCCTCCACAAAAACAAGCGGAGTGACCTCGGATGGTAATGGTGCGACAGGGCTTGGTAGCTTAGCCTTGCGTCTCGCCTGTACAGTTCACAGCTCTACATTCTTCGCGAATATCAACTAAATATGGGCCGAGATAATTCATATATGGGCAAGTCGATAAGGTTTTAGAGTTTTTTTAAGTTAGATTTCATATACTGCATAAAAGAAATCGATGTACGAGTATGCTTATCAATTGTTATCTACTCTCAAATGTAGTTATCATTCGCTAAAAATTGTTAAAGAAAAAAATCTTTGTTGCGTTCCTCCGGCAAGTGAAGTTTAAAACTTATTTTTTAGGAATAGTTTTTGAATTTTAAAAACCCTCTCTTTTCCCAGTGCCTCTTGATTTTACCGTAGATGGTTGTAACTATCAAGAATGAGATCGCTCAACTTCGGCACCGTGACGTGGAGTGCGGGTGCGAGGGAAAATTCCAGTCTTGCTTTGTCGTGTCTCGTGAAGTTGAAGCGTCAAGTCAATTACTGGCAAGTGTGAGACAGAAGCCCGTTGGAAATTAGCGGGAAGATTTGTTTACGTTACTCGATAATGGAAATTAGTTTCCTCACATTTAATAAAAAATTGAATTTTAAGAGCAACACAATTGTTAAGCTGTTGTACAACGAAGTATCGCGAAGTCCACGGAAATGAAATAGAATGTTGACGTTTGTCTTGTACAACTGCAACAATTTTAAAGTAAGCGATGACGTATGATGGCAAAAGTTGTGATAACATGAATTCATTCAAAACCTGTTGGAGTCGCAAGACCCAGGACCAGTTTGGTCATAAAATTTCTGATACATCGATGTTCCGGTTGAAATTATTTTCTTGACATCCAAGTTTTCAAAAACAGAATTCTAAAAGTGCTGAATACCAAGTGGAAATAAAAGAATACTTAAAACGTTCGAGTCGATTTTCTGTCGTTTTTCCTGCTATTGTTGCTTTGGTTCTTTATCTTCCCATGTAATGAAATGAGGTCAGAATGAACTACGAATTTAAATATTTCTCACAGAAATTCAATTAACTTTATGCAAGTTTGATCATCCACGTAGATTTATTCGTTATTTTTTTAAATTTCTCTATATGTATCGCAGAAAAGTATGAATCTATGACCGTATTCTTGACCTTATTAATTTATAATATTTTTATCTATTATTTCAAACCGTTTCTAAATGCTGAATACCACGTCTATTACTGCAATCCACTGACGGGCTCTCAAAATTAGCGCTCTTTTCACTTTCATCGAACCCTTCATGCAATTCCCGCAGCGGGAACAGTCGGCTCAGTGGACGCCACTCGGTGCATGCGGCCCTTCTAAAACGGTTCAGTTTTCCGAAATGTGACCAGCGAGCTCAACAAACTACACGCTCGTTGGACTGCTCAGCTGTACGGACGGAGGCTGAAGCTGCCGCTCTACGCTAGCGCGCCCTTTCGCAAATTTGAGCGAATAGTTTCGATGTGTACTCATTCACACACTACGTGCTAGTGCGTAAATGAAATAAATAAACACTGTACAAATTGCGGTTCAATTTATGTTTTCCACTGTAGTTCGAAATGAAGAATTTAAAATATCTAGTTTAGGCGCTTTTTCGTCGCATCAAACAAATTTACTCGCACAGTGGATAATGATTTGGAAAAATTCAAGTTAAATTTATCATTTCACACGTTGGACACCGAGAAGTTAAAAAATGTGTCAAACCAATCTTTCAAAATTTCTCCATAGCCCAAAAGCAAGTCATTTTTCAATGAAACACGAAATGAGAGCAAGAAATTTTTCACATGAGACCTACGAGCGCATGCTGATTCCAGGAAATTTCGTAGGGCCAGACCTGAGCCCGCTGCTTAGGCCACATTCTCCAGCGCACGGGCAGTTATGATTCACCGGACGCACATTCCAGCAGTAACCTATGACTTTCAAAGTGACCCTGGCATGCGAAACGTTTCCGCGACAGCAGCCGCGTTTGGTATGCCGAGGAGAATTCACACATCCAGCAGGACCAGTTCCATTTGGAACAGCTTCTTGATATCCCTGGGGTGGCTGGGGAGATATTTATGACAGTTCTGTGACCAAAGAAGAGTTCTCATGGACTAGATCCCGTTAAAAGACCTCGTCCAGTAAAGTGATGAAGCCTCTCTGCGTTCGAAGGAGAAATGGTCCACTCATGAACAGGGACTGCAACTTGGAGAGAAATTCGCAGGGAAATGCATTCAGCGTACTTCAAAGTCGTTGGATTGAAATATAAACGGTGTCATGCAACTTAACTTGAATTTGGCGAAGTTTGTCTTCACTCAACATCAACTTTGATAGGATGAATAGGAACATTACAGCTGGTGAAAATATTTCATTAGTTCTAATGTTTGTTTATTACGGGGCTTCCCAAGTTCGCATCATATGTGAAATCTTGAACTTAGTATTGGAATAAAAGTTGAGTCTTCCATTACATACCTACATAATGTCCGAAATATCACTAAACTAATCATAATTGCAGTTGCCTAGTGATTTAACGTGTTTTTTAAAAGTGCCTTAGATACATTTATGGGAGAAGAAAATTGAATAAGAACCTATAATTGTCAGCCAACAAAAGCATTCGTCCGTTGCGTCAATACGTAGATTAAGCTTGAGTTATTGGTTGCAATGAACGGCCATAGGCTCACTTTCGTTTCGCATTTAACGGAGGACCTAAAGTGGGGGTAGTTTTTTGAGCGAAGAATGACCTCAAGAAGCGATTGAGAATTGCCTTACTGAACATTTCAAATGGTTAGAGCACAATTATTGTTAAACATGCGCTCCTCAACTGCATCCCATGTGGTGAGTAGTAAAGGTCTCCAGGGGAGTCAGGACGTACTTTATTGAGTCCACTGAAGTGGTAGACCAGTTATATCTGTACAGCAAATGAGCTAAGAACGAGTTTGGCTGCACCCTGTTAACCTTGCTAACTTGAAAGAAGTCAGCGATGTGGATCACAAGCTTTACATTGATCGAACAAAATTACATAGCCTCGAAGCGCACGTCATTATCACGTCAGATCGCCGCGATTGGAGCTCTGACGCTGCTCTGCTGGCAGTTCTGCAAGGAAAACCAAGTTTTGCGTAAACATTGCAGAGCCGAGACACTCTCCTCCGTATTTGTATTGACGTGTCCGTGGGAACTCGAGCACGAGAACTAGATTACCTGAAGGACAGTTTTTCTACAGATTCCCGAACGGCATGTTGTACCTCAAGGAGAGACGGCGCGGCCCCTCGGGTACCGTGCATTAATGAACAACTTCTTCGTTCTTAAGCGATTTCAATAAGTGGGTCAGAGCAGCTTTGAAACAATTTCTTGTAGGAACGTGCAAATTTTACTCAGCGTCCAATTCTAAGTTGTCAACTTTGAGAAAGTGCCGTCATAAATCGAAAGTTTCATTCTCATTGGATAAAGACGACTCCTTGCTAAAAAACAGCATAATGACTAAAAATTTCCACCTGATTGAAACAAAAAATAAGGATCGTTAGTTGCAAGAGTCTAGTCACTGCGTTGGATGAGATAATTTACAGCAGCGTAAGCTGAGGAGAACAGCGTAGGTAGAGGCAACACCAAGCAGAACAGCGCTCCAACCGCATCACTCCGGCGTCGGGTGGATCAGCCAGAGGAAGTACGCGGTAGTATCCGGTCAGATACTTTCTTCCGAGTTCATGATCATTAGTTTCGAGTTTAGACGACGCTGGCTGGGAATTGAAGAGGAGGTCGTTAGTTGAGAAAGGCTGTGCGCTGGCAGTCTGTGACACAGAGCAAGCAGGACTTACCCTTCTCTTTTGACCAGGACTTTCGACGGGTTTTCATGTCACTCATGAAAGTTCTCTCCAGCGCAATACAAGACACAAGAGCTGGTCTTTCAGACATCATCGCGAACGAATCGAGTAGTCTCTGCACTGTCTACTTATAGTCTACCGTAATTGTAGTTGTGTTATTATTCCAAGTGTTACGAGCGACAGGAAAGTGTTACAGTGAAGTCTTAATACCATTCCCCGTGCTCGCTGTATAAATTCACGTTAATAAGCGTTGAATTCTTTTGCTAGCCTGCTAAAGGGTTTTGTATAAAACTATTTTTGGCAGCCTGTTTCAGCGTGCCATTCAAGATCTCATTTTCTTAACGCAGTGATTAAGAATCAAGAATCGAGCTGTTAAATAAATTAAATCTGTAATTTTAATTAAATTCGAGAATAAAAAAGAACCAGTCTTCAATTCCAATGGTTAATTAAGAAGACGGAATAATTAAGTCGCGTCCAGTTTGCGCTTGCTTCAAAACAAATTGTGTGGACTCTTTTGTGTAAAACAAAACACTGAAATTTCTTGCCCACGCTATCAGCAGCAACAACGGCAGAGAGAGCAGATCGAGATAGCGGACTACGTATGAAAGTGCAGGTACATGATGCTTTGCATTTGTTCAATAAAAAAATTGTTCATGCGCAATTTAGTTACTGTGAATTTCTGAATTGGCAACTGATTTTTCGTGTAACCTTCAAATATTTCCGCTTTATCACTATTACTCTTTTCTATATTGCTAAATTTTACGAATAAGAAAATAATTGTACGTTATTTGAAAGGCCTTGGCGTCTTTCCCGTTTGATTACCACTCAGACATTACCAGGAAATGAGCAAAGGAATTCCGTAACATTTTGGTTCATTAAATCGTAATTGATAAGTACAGAACCGCAGAGTGGTTGAGCAAATTGAACGTTTATTTGTACTGATAATGGCAACTTTCACCGGCTTGTCCTCGTCGCCAGGAATGCATGTAGACACTTAGTAGAGTTCCACGACCACTCAGCGTGGGATTGACGACCGGTAAACCACGCATCTCTGATGAGCAAAGTGCCAGGTTCTTCCTACGACTGAATTTTAATGCGTCCGATGCCCGGCGTGTGGTTAGGTGAGCAGACTTGCAAGGAGGATCCGCTCATTGGTTTGTGTGGCTTGTCTCTGACGTGATTTTGGGACCAAGCTTGAAACATGGAGTCGTAAGCTTTGAGGTTAAGTTGTTTCCTATTTCATGCAACAACCACTACGGAAAATGAATAAAAGACTCATTCTTTCCTTATAAGTTTGATAGCTGGTGAAGGGGGTGAAAGTAAATACTATTTGAGCATTTTAAAAATAGAAGAAACTGAAGTTTTGGCCTCAAAACACGCTATATTTCAGGTGAACTGTATAACCTTTCCGATTTATCCCAGTTTCGAGTGACTCTTTATTGTAGGCCATGAAATAGTTATAGCATTACTTTCACTGCAGCGTCGTAAACTTACCTTATTTTCAGTCTTTTTGTTGTGTAACTCAGCAGTTCAGCACTGCCTTTATGGTGAATAAAATAACCGTAAACCCTGCCATTGAGTCCTCTTCTTAAGGCTAACATTTATTGGTCTTTTCCATTCAATAACTTCGTTTACAGGCGTGAGGTATGCGCATCATGAGTACAAATTAAAGCAAAGATCTTGTATACATAAAAAATTTATGATTCACATCGATAGCATCGAGTTCAACTGTTGTTGTGAAAAAAATTCATAACTATTCACACACTTAACACATTCATATTCCGTTGGTTGTTCCACGTGTATTTCAGGTTACAGATTATGCACTATTCATATAGTTGAAAAAGTAATATTTCTGGTAGCCGTACATGTACTATAACCATTCAGGTATTTTGAAAGTACATCTTTCTAATTTTGTTGTTATATTTCCATGTTTTATGAGAGGAGGTCCAACTTTGTACTTCGATAAACATTCTAAACAAAGGTAAACCTACTTATTTTTTACATATTTCCCATGAAAAGTTCCCTTTTATGGATTGCTAATTTTAAATGAGCGCAATCGTTTATGACTAAATTGAATCAAGAGTATTGAAAAAAAATTGAGCTAGGGACAAAAAATTCTTAATCAGGTAAGGCAAAGAGCAAAGGAATGTTCAAATCTCATAATGTGTGTTTTATGATAACCGCCAAAATGAAGGTATGAAAATTATCCCTCTAATTCATACATAAACGAATTTAGAAATGCGTTTAGAAGCATAATTCGGAATATAAAGTTAGATCCATCACGTGGCCAGGCTTCTTGATTATCGCTTTTACAGCATTCTTGAAAATGTCAACGGCATCCGCCAGAGCGGAAAACTAGACACAAGTTCAGTCTAAACTCATTGATTTTACAACATTTATTATGACATGTGTTTATTTAGTTCACATTCATAATGAGAAAAAACTACTTCAATCTCTAAGAAAACGAACATAATAGTAGACAGCCTTAAGCTCGTCTTAAGGAAGCTAAAGACATGACCATTAAGCTGAATTTAATACTTCAAAATATGAGTAGTTCATACTGATTGATCAAATATTTTCTGTTTTTTTTAAACTGATGCAATAAAGCGCAATTAAAGTATTTGATTCTCCGGCGTTATTCTTGAAGTTGTAAATTGTGTAAGAATTAACTCACTAATTACAGTTCATGTTGACAACTGCTCATTTAAATTCACCGAGTTCAAGAGTTTGTTTAATATCATTGGGTGTCGTATCGCAGAATAATCATAATATCTACCATAAGAACTAAGGTCAGCCTGCTAGCTGTGTTTAACTAAATTGACCTTTTGGAAGGTCGTCTATGCTACAAAAAAAGCCTTATTAACCTCCTGGGGAGCAGTTCAAGGTTCAGATCTCACAGTTTGCAGAAAATAGCTCGGCGCCGTCCACCGAATAAGGAGGGCGGCGAATAACTTTGTTCACATTGAACAGAGGCGTCACCCTAGGCTGGTTACGACCAGATCTCGAGCTACTAAAGTGGCCTTTTGTTGGCCAAAATTGTCAAATTTGGCTTTTAAGAAATCAAATTTTGTTATAAAAACCATTTGGCATCTGGCAACCCTGCAAGATTGCGAGATGCTAAGTAGTTCTATTGGCTACATTTTATATTCAGAAGGCCAAATTTGCCAATTTTGGCTGGCAAAGGCTAATCTGGCAACCCTAGTTATGACCTGTATTGATATGGCCTTGCTTGCGGTCACTCCACAGGGCGGAGTCGTCAAATCAAACCGGCACGAGGCGAACACGTCACTTGCAAAAATTGGCTTTAACAAAAAGGCCGACGGTGGACCATCTCTCAGAACAACTGAATTTGATCTGGAATGAAGTGCAGCTCTGTATCGCTACTGTTATGTCAAGTGGTGGTAATCCAGTTAGGTTCAAGTGAAGCAAAACCTCAGTTTTGTTAATGAAAAATAGAAAAAGAACTCTCACTTATGGAAAATGTTGTGACCCAAAGAATTGAATGAACAGAAATCCTCAATGAAGACACTGTAACTCACGTAATATCTCTAGCAAAAGCTTAACGAAACGAAATAGGAAATTAATTCTTTTTGGCGATAAAATTTTCGATAAGCAATGCTGTGGAGCACATTATAATGCCCAACACCAGGGGTGAAAACTTTTCGGTCTATTCGATCATATAAATATTTTCAAATGTATCATGCTGGTGATTCCCTACATTTTGTGACGCCATTCTGTACATCTTCTGCCAGCTCGTGATCGATTTCCATTGGAACAGCAACAAAATCGCTTACATCTGTACCTCTTATTTGTCCGTCCACCGGTAGCCCTTGCCTAGCAAACACTTCCTCGAGCTTGTCTCCAGCAAACACCTGCTGTGCCCTGTAAACTCCTCATATGTTTGAGAGTCGCAGACAACTCACTAAATCGAATTAACAGCGGGCGTATTCGTTTTCGATCAACAGCTATCGCGTGTTTGCGAGTGGTAAACAGTTCCGTGTTTGAGTCCACTGGAACACAAGGATCTCACACGGTGCGCTGTGAACAGAATGTCCTTCCAAAACGAAGAAAAAGACTCCTCGTGGCTGCATTGGCTATGATTGATTAAACAGACTCGCGTTCTATCAATGTAAAAATTTTTTTATGATGGGCTTCTCGATTCTTATCCCTGTGTGATAAATAGCCTGTATTACGTACGTCCATCCTGATGGATGCATACTCGAATCAAGTCTGTTTTCAACTAAAGCTCTTGGAAATGTAATAATGGGAGATATATATTCTTGGTTCAGACACAAGAGAAAGCAGTCTTCACCGCAGCTCATAAACAAACGATCTCTTGTTTTTTCATGTCGTTACGGAACGTGCAATGATTCAAGGTTGCAGTCGACGGTCACGGTAGTCTCTTCCTGAGTTCTGTTTCTTTATATTTAATTGGAGCATTGAGCGAGTGTAAAACCACAGTCTTTCCTCGCCCCCACGACATGGACAACTGCATCGCAATTAAAAAATGCCGAGAACTTCCTCTTCATTGTGGGTTGAGGTTTCAATTGATCATACTGAAAAACTTGTTTTCTTGCAATAAATGTCAACGCGTATCAAGTCATTTATCTGCGCATGGAAATACGATGAATTATGTACCTGAAAGGAAAACCCAATTCAAGGGGGTAAAACAGCCACTTTTGTTGAGGACTAAAGGTAGTTTTGAATACTCAATGAATCGATTTCTGCGAATCGTTGGGAACTTGACGAGTCTGAGTTAAAAGAAAAATCATTTCTTCACGTATAAATATGCCATTTTGATGAGGTCGTTAAACACTGGGTAGCATTTATGAGAGCAATTTATTAATGTGACCATTATATTATCGCTGCTGAATGTTGTACTATTCTGTAAACTGGTGATAGTTAGCCTATCGCAATTTTGTGTGACATCGCCGTTTCCTCAGCGATCATTGCAGTGCGCGATCGTTTTGAGCAGGAAACGCTCGCACGGCCAATTGAGTAATTTTTTTTTGTAACTCGGAATGTCTATACGTTTTTTGTGGTAAAAATCCCGTTACAATTTTCCCGTGAACCAGCCTGTCATTGTCTCGTGAAATACCGGAAAAGGAGTCATGCAGCTCAGTCAACCCTGGACTTGTGAATGATCTTTTTCAATGGTAAAAACTAGCGATAAATACTTAATTGTTCGGTATAAATTTGACATTTCATAGGTATAATGTATCGAGGGTTTTTGGTCTATCGCAGTGTGTGTGTAGTTTAGAAATCATTAGGTTTGAATTTCGTTCGATGCGAACACGACATTATTGTCGTGTTATGTCGTGTTATAGTGTTATTGTCGTGTTATAGTGTAAGTTATGCTGTCCCAGAAATAAAGCACATGAGTCCTTACTTCTTTTCCCTAGTAAGTTGAAGCTAGGGAGCTCTACATAAAAGTTTAGGAATCACTTCTGTGCTCAACTTTTTAAGAAAAATTAAATGTATTGCCCGCAACAGTTAACGTATCTCATACAAATATTTTGGAAGAAAAGTTTTTTCCCTAAATGCTGGTATTTAAAACAACTCTGATTGAGAAAATCATAAGACGCAGTGCAGGTAAATATGAGAGGTATGCGTTACGGCGATGCATGGCCTTTTGTTTAGCTCTGCAAACATAATAAGATTGTAGACTTCAGTTTCCTGGTGTCTCTGAAAATCATTACCTGGACAGACCCAATCTGGTGATCTATATAGCGTTGCCTTGCATCTATTAATATTGTCTTTGTTTTGCCAAAGGTCATCGAACACGCTCGACATTCATTAGGTGTCCCAAGCGCTGTTTCCAAGTAAGAAAAAGTGCTCCGCCTCGAGCAGTCCAGGCTCAGCCGAGACTCCGTGTCATGTTCTCATCATTCAAATGTTTGCGTGGCTCTTGAGACCATCACGAAGGGTTTCAGGCTTTGTAATATGTCTCAAATGAGGTAGAAACAACGCACATGTCTCAAGTGAGAGAAACAATGCAAAATTTAAAGTTCTGAATCTCGGTGGAGGAAATGTTGCGCTCATGATGTTTTATGTAGTAGAACTTCTCAGATTCAACATGAGGCTTGGAGAAGCACTGGCTACAACAATAACTCAAATATGTCTATAGCAGGGACAATTAACTCAGGTGTTGTGAAATAACTGTACCGCAATAACTGTGCTAGGAATAATAACTATACTGGTGACTATAGAAAACACGAGGGCAGGGCTGTAAGATAGCTACTTGAGAGCGATGGCTCTGCAAGCCTGCGTACGGTAGCACCACTTGATTGTATCTGACCGCAATCACTTAGAATAATGCGGAGCATCGCAGTAACACGAGACGCGCGGGAAAGGGTGAGAACAGAAATCTCGTAAAAGAAGAGCAACGGATGATGAAAGAGGCAGAGACGGGGTTGGCTCCTGACAGTTGAGCCATAAAGAAAGGTAGGGGTTTATCTTTCAATATTTTAAATATTCTTATCGCACTGAGCTCAGTCAAACGTCCTTGCGTCTGCTTTTTTCACCTGTGAAATTTTGCCGTGCTTTTGTTGGAAAATTGTGAATAAAACGTAAATAATACTGAAAAATGGGGTCGCGTGGTTCCAATCACGAAGCTCAAAGAAATATGCCTTAGACCGTAATCTGCAATCACAGATCTTGCAAACGGAATACGTACATCAACTTACGGAGATTTGCAGTCTACGAAATTTCTTGGCAGTGAAACCACCAGTCAATGTCGGGCTTCGATTTCACCGCTCCAGTCCCCGTATCTTTCCATCCCCCCGTGAAATTCAGCAACGCTCTGTTTGACCCAAGCGATGGAAACACACCAAGTTCCCGGAGAAATGTTCTGCGCAAGAGCGGCTGTGCATGAGCTGTGTGTCATAGCCGAGAAGGCCGGTGTTTTGACGCTAGTTAAGCTCGCCTCTTGTGAAATGGAATCGTTTGCTCGGTGACGGTTTGGATTAACTGTTCCCCATGAAAAATTCGTCCTGTGAATATATTTACCCTGCTTATGGGTCCGGAAGGTTTTTAAATGGAAAATGAAATGAATTGAGAAAATTTAATCTGGAATTGATGCCATTTTCAACTCCACAAAATTTATGGAATGACTGGGATTTCAATGACTAATGTTTGTTTTTCTAAAGCATTATAAGATATCTTAATTCAATCCCACTCCTTTCTTTTGTCAGTACTAAAACTGAAATTTGAAATAGCTCGGTCAATATTACGATACTTTACTCATTAACTCAATATAAACTGTGACCAACTGCATTCGGATCCGAGTTATAAAAAATTAGAATCCTCTTGTTAGTTTCTTGTATACTACATGTTTAATTCTTGTTTGGTACTTGTTTAGTTACTGCTTCGTACGTGTTCTTAGCATGTTCAGCTCATGCTGAATCCGCCTTCCGCATTTATTCTATTCTTTTTACATACATATTAAATTCTTGCTACGTTCACGTTTAATTTTTGTTTCACACGTACCCAATCCAATCTGCATTCCCAACAACAAGCCCAACTCTTGTAGAGCTCAAGTTCAGAAATTAATTGAATAAAAGCAGCTTCATACTCAGCGAAGAAAGCAACTCCGAGAAGCCTTCCTTCAGCCAGGTCCACCCATGCATGCTCTCGAGCCGTCCATCAGCAAGTCCGTATCAGAGGCACCCCTGAGTACCACGCGACTTTCGCTTGGAACATTTCCAAGCATGGCAGCCTGCGCGCCGAATGCAGGAGCGTCCCTCCTGAATTCTTTGGACTCCCTTGTGTCTCCCACGCTGCCACTTTCAAAAGCAAGGGAAATGTTCACCAGGGCAGCCGGCATTCATGATTCGACTTATTCGTTTTAATGGACGTTCGCGTAGTTAAAACTTGAATTGCGTGTTGACGGTGTGTATCTGTTTCAATCGGATAGCATAGAACACACGGCTGATGGGTTGATTTTAATCATACGGTTGATCTTTTACGTATACACGATTTACACGGTTAAGTTTAAGCATACATTATATTCCTAATGTTGTATGAAAGAATATGTTACTAGCTGTCGGTCATTGAGTCACGAATATGACTGAAAAATTTGAAAAAAATTATATCCGGTAGAAAATTTTTGTCATGGATGGGGTAAATTTGCCTACGTTGTAGGACACGTTAATATCCATGCATGATGCCGCAGAGCTTATAGCAGGCTTCGAAAACAAGTTAGGAAATGTGGGAAAATCAGGGATTACTGATTAAATATTCATATGTGAGTAATTTGAATCATAAATAGGATACTTATTTAAAATTATTCTGAAGCACTTTGTTCTTAATGAAACTGTGTAAAGGGGTGGTATTGTTATCTCGAATACCTTTATTTATGTGAAAATTATTCGCGAATGCTATTTTGAATTAGGGAATTTAGCAACCACTCAAGTTGATATTAGTTGCAATAAATTAATTTTCCTCCAAAGTAAAAACACCAACACACATGCACTGCCTTTCGGATACGAAACGGTTAATGCTCATCCCGGGATCTCTTTAACATGTTGCTGAGTCAACGCATGCATGCACCTTTGTAGTTAACGTAACCCTAAAGCGCAATTCCTACATTGATTGAAAATTCTCAGCATTTGAAGTCTACTCGAGATTGATATTTTTTGTGAGTTAATTCTAGGATCGGTTCAGTAGATTTGTCTGAACAAGAAACGCTATTTTAAGATCCGACGGCCGGTCGTTCGGAGGGCAACCAAGCGAAAACGCAGAGAATCGGTTCCAGTCTCAAGCAAAAAGTAAGGAGAAACACTTGAATAACGGTTCATGTAACTCCTGAAAACGAAAGTCGCTCACTTTCGTTTTTCCGACCGTGATGAGTCCAAGTGCACGACTAAACTTCTCATATAACACTTCGAGTATTTCCAGCATAGGAAATTCACACGTTCCTTTTGGAACTAGTGTTACAGAGAAAATCTTATCGTTTATCAGCATTGGAATAATTGGACAAAATGTGATCAATTCATCATTCAAATTTCTAAAATTGTACGGTACACTCGAGGACTAGGATATAGCCAAGTTTTCGAAAATCTGGGTCATGGAAAGTATTAGAAAATACATGCAATTCGAACCTTCAAACACACAACACAGCTTGAATGCTATGTACGTCACAAGTTTGCTCTGCCAAGTATCCGTACATACATACTTAACACCAACTCGAGAAACAAGGTCCCTTGGACTACTTAGAAATGAGTTCGACATCCGGAAGCGAAACTACCTCGTGACGGGTGGCAGCTGCGAAGAAAATATCTGGCAAGTCTGAACTTTTGTCGTTCTTTGTTATGCTGCCTGTGACCTTTCTCTCGGCCGCGCTGCAGGCGCGCCCCGCAGCGCCGCACTGCGTTCCTCTGCAGGCGTGTGGCCGGCGCCGCTGCGAGGGCGGTCACCCTGGCAAAAGCCGTGTACGTTCCTTGGGATGCCTTATAATAGGCGCAAATTGCTACGTTTATACAATATTATAAATACCTTATGATAGGCGCAAATTGCTACGTTTATACAATATTATAAATACCTTATGATAGGCGCAAATTGCTACGTTTATACAATATTATAAATACCTTATGATAGGCGCAAATTGATACGTTTATACAAATTATAAATACCTTATGATAGGCACAAATTACTACGTGTATAGTATAAATTGGAATTATGGTCAGATAAGAAAATTTAAAGCACCGAAAATTTGAATACCTTGTTGCAAGAACATGTATATCAGTTAGATCATATTAATAACTTCGGGCTTACCAAACAAATTTTGTTGATGTGAAGAGGGGAATTGTTGTTGAAATGATAGAATAGAAACTCTAGTGCTCAAACACGCATCAGAGCGCCAGAAATTGTTCACAAGGCTCTATTTCTGCCTACGAAGCCCTACTTATGTTTAATTATCGCATTATGCTTCTGATCAGTGTTTTCTGGTTATCTACCGAGTAGTCCTAAGACTTTTTTTCGGAACTATGGTCTAAATATTGACCGATGCGTCTGCACCACACAAGAGATGCCGCACAAGACCTGCTGTGTCTCCTGAATAGATTAGAAATTAGTTTCAACCTCCTTTACCTCGACAAAGATGTTCAACGAGAGGAAAGATAAAGGCACCATTTAATATGGAGGTGAAGGAACCCGAAATTCATGCACAAGGTGTGTTCCACACAAAGTTCCCCGCTCATAAGAACAGTAAATTGAGAGGAAAGATTATGAAACAAGATAAAAAGTTGAAACAGAATGTCATAGGTTCAGAAGAAAATAGGAGAGCCGTGAACCGAAAAAATTGTCCTTAACGAAACAAAAACCTGTTCAATTTCAACAAAAAGAAGGCCTACCTATAACCTTTAGATCGGGACTACACATTTTGCCCCAGCTTCTTCCTATTTATTAGATGATGAAATTAACGCAGGCATAAATAGGCTCGTATTATTTCAACCAGTATACCAACACCATAAAAAAACAGCGTTAGTTTCCAGTTTCAGTGACAGTGCATTTAAGAAAACAGTTTTTAAACCAACAGAAGCAATATTTTTCAAGCAATGAAAGCTAGTCCTCAAAATGGTTGCACAGTGTATCTGTGCAACGGACGGACTGAGAGACGCAGCTTTAATTATAAAGAACATTCATATTAAAAGAATTTCAATATCAACTGAATTTAGATTCTCAGTTCTTTTGTTGAATTCTCTGAGACAGAGCCTTGTGGCTACCAAGTAGATGAAGTACAAGTCAATATTTGCACTATTGATTCACATTAGTTCACTATGCGTTAAATAGTGAAGTTTTTATCCGAATCGTGTGCTCGTTTGGCTTTTTCGTTTTCCATGCCTAATTCTTTTTTAATTGGAATTTGAGCAAGCACAGATCTGCTGAAGAATTAACTTGGGGACCTTCAAAGCTTGTGGAAACTTGTGCAGGTTACTGCAAACCTGTGCAGGTTACTGTAAAAAGTCCGCATTCCTGCAGACCAGTACTCATTCCTGTAGATCCGTACAGGTTTCCGCAAACCTGTGTCGGTTCTTGCAAACCTATACAGGTTACTGCAGACCAGTACGTATTCCTGTAGATCCGAGCAGGTTTCCGCAAACCTGTGTCGGTTCTTGCAAACCTATACAGGTTACTGCAGACCTGTACACATTCCTGTAGATCCGTGCAGGTTTCTGCAGACCTCTGAACGCTGGCCCGCGTTCAGGAAATGGACGCGACACCTCCCCAGTGCTCGCACGCGCCCGTCACGGCGCTCTCAGCTCCGAGTGCCACTTTTTTGCGCCCCATGTCCTAGTTTAGCTCTCGTGTCTCCTTGGCCACCTCATCACGGGCTGCCGCGCGCCGTACAAAACCTTCCAGTTGATTGGCGTCGTCAATTACTTGAATCAGCAAATGTGATTTCTTATAATTACACTTCTTAATTCGGAACACTTCTTATAATTAATCACCACAGCTTTCTTAATTTTATTTAAAAATGAGTGGATTCATTATACTATGCGAGACAGAGCAGGAATTTGACTGTCACGTCGAAGTAGAAAGTGGATTCAAATCTTGAAATAATTTCCTGGCCTGGACATCACATTCGACTCGGATATGTTCTGAATCTTGCGGTAAAGAGTTACACATTTTTCTTAATTTGCCCTTAGTCTATTTGCTTTGCACAGTAGTCTGCACTTGACACGGTAGTCTGCACCCAACGCAGTAGTCTGAGCCCTACGCAGTAGTCTGCATCCAACGCAGTAGTCTGAGCCCTACGCAGTAGTCTGCACCCAACGCAGTAGTCTGAGCCCTACGCAGTAGTCTGAGCCCTACGCAGTAGTCTGCGCCCAACGCAGTAGGCTGAGCCCTACATAGTAGTCTGAGCCCTACATAGTAGTCTGAGCCCTACATAGTAGTCTGAGCCCTACGCAGTAGTCTGAGCCCTACGCAGTAGTCTGAGCCCTACGCAGTAGTCTGAGCCCTACGCAGTAGTCTGAGCCCTACGCAGTAGTCTGAGCCCTACGCAGTAGTCTGAGCCCTACGCAGTAGTCTGAGCCCAACGCAGTAGTCTGAGCCCTACTCCGTAGTCTGAGCCCTACGCAGTAGTCTGCCCTTTGCATAGTAGTTTGTACTCTGCACAGCAGTCTACTCTTTACACAGTAGTCTAAACCCTTCAAAGAAGTCTGCACCCTACGCAGTAGACTGTTCTTCGCACAGTAGTTTGAGCTTCGCACAGTAGACCGAGCTTCGCACAGTTGACTTTCTGTACAACAGCCAGCACTATAAGCTGCGGGGAAAATCGTTGGCGTGCAGTCCACTGGAGCAGACTTGGCTGGCTTCCGAGTTGCATTGTTCCAAAGTACGTGCGATGACGAGTGTTTCAGCACTGGCCTCTCACGCCAGTTGCTGCTGCGACCCAGGCTTTCGTGCACGCTGTCTCATCTTCTCAACACCGGAGGTGTAGCGCATGGCTTAGCACTTCGACTGAAATTGGTTAAGCTCAAGTTCAGTATTCAACTCAAATTTAAGTCAATTGTAGTGCGCAATTTTGAAAATAGCAAACATTTACTAGATCATGCTTTCATTTAGCTTTAATTAAGTAGTTATGAAAGCTGAGGTTGTGACTACTGGTCGATCAGCAGCATTATGAAAATCCCTTCCGTGGCCATTGGTGGCGCACGTTGCGGTTTAAGTTTTAACTACTATAGTGTCCAGTCTTGCAAAGCTTGATATTTGGTTCGTGGCCTTCATTCCGATGAGCGTTAGATTGAGCTGTAATTTAATTAAGGGATGTGTCTCAAATTATTGGTTACAAAATGCGTTACAGAAACATTTTGTGCTTTTTCTCAGACTAGCTGAGTTCTTATTTAAATACGCTCAAATCAAGCTCTCCAAATTATTCCTTTGTTTCTCTGAGCTAGGTTTCATCTGCAAAATCTCTGCACTGCACAGCGTACTCTGCTCTGCATTTTGTGTCGTACTCAATAACTTGTAAACCCTTTGACATTTTCGCATCATCCTCTTGTCTAGACATCGACATCGCATTGATGAAAAACAAGTTTTGCATCTCTTTCAGCTTTGCTCTTTCTTAGGTATTTTCCTCAATTTAAATTTGATAAACAAATATTTTCCGTAGATTCATTTCTTTACAATTATTTTATTTCAACAATTTAAAAAAATTATTTCCACAAGCAATACATGAATGAAATTATTAACAAGGACTAGTAAAATGGACGAATAACTTCAGATTGATATATGGCGATTCAACATGTTTTGTAGTCATGGTAAAAAAGGGGATTACGCTAAAATTGTTGAAGTAACCATAGGGAGAAAATCCTGGCCTTGGAAAACCACTGCATGTTTTTCAATATATCTTGGTTTGAAGACCATGTTACCACACCGATCCTGGTGTCTTCATACTTAAATTCGTTAAACACAAGTTCTTGGTTAAATTCGTTCTTGGTATTCCACGCATAAAATAATTCTCACGAGCGCGTGAGTACGTTCTTTGAGTTTACCAAAAGAATGTTGGTATCAGTAGTTGGAGAAGATTTGTGCACCCAGTTTCGTGCTCGGCTTAATCCAAGTATTCCTCGTGCAACTTAATGGCTCCCAAATAAGCAGCTCGGAGATACACTTATTTTTTCAGCTTTTAACAAGGCTTTTAAAATAAAGCAGGGTTAAGAATTTCAGTAACCTCTGAGGAGCTGTTCAAGTCGCTGTGAGTGTCGAAGTTGCAGTACAAAGATGTAGATAGACACGTAAAGATGACCTTGTCGACCATAAATGAAGAGTTCAGAGATCAGTACAGAGACGATCTACAGGAACTAGAAGGTGAAGTATTCTATGTATCTTGTTCTAAGAATTTGAAGAATCGTTGTTTCAAGGAATAGGTCTTCTTAAATATGTTACTACGTCTAATTTGGGAATCAAGATCATGTTTTTTACGGGTGTCTTATAACTATTGTATTTTGCTCAAATGAGAATTTTACCATTTTACCCCTCTTGTTATTTCATACCACAGTTCACTCTAGTGTTATAGCTTGAACTTTTCTCAAATTGGGTTATTGATTTTAGTCCTCTTCAACATACCCAACTTGACTTAGTCTCCAAGTTTATTGCTCAATTTTAGGTAATATAATATTCAATTAATATCAAGCATCAAAATTTAATTTTCACTTGAATATCATTACAATTTCAAAATTAGTCAATGATTGGCTCTTCTTTAAGCTTAGTCTAAGCAGCAGGAAAATTAGCAGGAAAACTTCAATGGATGATAATTTCATCTTAATTCTCTAAACGGATTTAAACAAAAACAGCCGAGGATCCAAAACGCATATTTTTCAATTTCCACGTTGAGTTAACTTCTTATTAATCAAGATACACACTATTAGATAGATACTCTTGTACTATTTATTTTCTTGAGAATGAGCGATGAGTTGAGATGAGAGCGACGTTGGCATGGCATGCAGCAGCTCGGCAACAAATGGCAAGTTGCAGCGCAGGGTTCTTGTGAGTGCAAGGTTTCAAGGTGATGAGAACATTAAAGCCTTGCTCCAAAGTTTCTCTTGGCCTGCAGTAGAACACACAAAATGATGTTCATTTTTGTCTCACCATAGGCAAGAAGTTTTTATAAGCCTGGCTCAACCTTGACGACATCAAACAAGTTGGGCAAAAACAGGGCTCCGTCATATGAATGCGACTAGTCTTTCAAGTCCGTAGTGCTCACTCCGAATTTATGAACGCGTCGTTTTCTTTTAAAATTATTGAGGCTTGTTCACAATTCTTGAATTATTATTATAAGGGTACTCACCGATGGTAGATAAATCCAGTGATCATCCATAGACGATATTGCTTGACAATTTTACTCGACACTACATTTATTGTGTTTAAATTCTATATTCATGTTAGGCTACATTCAGATTTAACCGTGATCACCCCTTCACAGCTGAAATTTAAAATTCGAGGAGGCGTCAATTACAAATCTCTGATTCCACCTGGCGAAAATCGAGTTGAAACTGAAGATATTCTCTTTGGAAATTATTTTACATGTTCCACCGGCTGTGACGGAGTGACCCGAGAGAGACTTGTTCAGGAGACACGAGTTCAAGACAAGTTTTCCATGACCTGCGATCTGTCTGCGTTGGCGCTGATCTAGGAATTAACTGCTCATGGTTTAACTGCTGTCGCATTTCTAAATTCATGTTTATGGTGCACATTCGTTAAGTGACATGTTTTTTAATAGTTCACGAAGAATAAATCAAGTTCGAGATAGTTCACGAGATTAGCCATTAGAGTTCAAAAGCTTCTTCACTTCTAAAAAAATAAAACATTTACAAGCCAGGGTCAAGTCATGCTCTGTGCAAGTTCGCGGCTTTAGAGTACTCTTTCCTAAATGAAATTCTGCATTTGCCCTGCATTACGATGTATGCGATACCCTGAGCTCTATCGACAGTCATCACCACGCTCTGCCCGCCACCATTTCAGAATTGAACGAAACAAGAACGACCCAAGTCTCCCATGGATTGCAACCAAAGTTTCCTGCCATCAGACACGAATCCCTCGCGTACACGAGAGGACAAATAAAGGAGAAATAAAAGGCACATTCACCGTAATTTTGCCGTGACAGCTGAAACAGCCGAGTGAATCACGTGCCTGGAATGACCGGAGCTGTTTCATGGGAGTGAAGGCATTACAACAACACGACGGAGGAGAAGTTTAGAGACTTATCAACGCCGTTGCTCACAGTCTTTGTTTGTCTCTCCTCCTGCTCCTCTTCAATTTTGGAATTGGAAATGATGCGGATAACTTTCAAGTCATCAATTACAAATTTTTTACTAATTGTTTGAAATAGCTATGATAAAACAGTTGTGTTCGGTTGAAACAGCTGTCTTGCTGTCTGAAAATTTTTATTTATGTATTTTGATTGCATTTTTAATACATTTTTTCATCATCGAACGCTCACGAAAACAAAATTTTTTTCAAATAATTTTAATCGTGAGTTGTCATATTTAATTGCATTTCACGTGCGTTAGGTAACATTCTCTCTTTGTACCTGTACAATATCGGTTTTTATTACTCAAGCAACTCTACTTTTCTATACGAGCTCCAAAATCGTTCAGCAACTTCTCACAATTTTTAGGAAGAGTGAACACATAGCAGTTTTGTGCCGAGCTGGGAGTTATTTTCTCACGATCAAGTGAACATTATTTCATGTAAGAAACCTGTTGCATCAAAGCGTTCATGGTGTATGCTTTCCGTAGGTCGTTTTGGGTGAACTCTTCCATTGTTTCCACGTGGCGAAGCCACGGAACTTTAGCAACCATTTTCATGTTCTAGGCTTGCGACTGTGAGGTCACATCTCTGAAGTCAATGTGGTCCAGGGTCGCCGTGTCGAAGGTTGATTCCATCACGATTGCTCGATTGGGGCAAGAAAGGGTCTTCTTTTGACCCCCGTCTGCTACATCGCTGTCCCGTTAAGCTTGACCCAGTCAAGGCTCTGTCGTAAGAAGCCTCTCTGTTTTCACGTTTCTCAAGCAGGAGGAGGTTGAGTAACTCTCGCTCTGGCGGACCGAGCCCAACCGACGGTTCAGGCAAAATGCCGTGCTTGGCTGAACACAACCGAAAGTTGGAAAAGGAAAAATCTCCTGCTATGCTGGAAAGTTTATCATTCACTGTTTGACTGCGGCAGGTAAAACTGAATTTCAACATTCAGCTCAAATTTACAGTGAATTTTAGTATGCAATATTGAAAATAGGAAACATTAACTGGAACGTACCTTCATTTAGTGTTAATTAAGTATTTATGAAAATTGAGTTTGTGTCTGCTGGCCAGTCAGCAGCGCTATGAAAATTCCATCCGGAATTTTAGCTCACGTACCAGTCAATATGTTAATATATAATACATAACATATAATATGTTCTATGATATATAATACATGTATAACACGTAATTGAACCCTAGTCTTTAATTAAACATATTCTGGTTGCAAGGTATAGTACAAAAATAACCTACGGGATTCAAAAGATTGCTTAATTTAAGTTGTGGGATTTTATTCAAACTTGCTACCGCTATCTGGGGTGTACAGGAAACACATGCGTACAATGTACTAAACCAGCCGTAACTCGTTCGGTCAGCCATAACAACTTTTAGGATATACTCATCGTAAAATGAGTATTTGTGGCAGATCTCATCTTCAGCTTTAAGACTTTCAAATGTTGTCCTGTGTTTTTCCTAAAAGCAGGTTTCTGAACTTAGCGTAGACCAGTGGTATTCATTGCGCGGCTTACGAAAAATGTATAAATAAATTAATTAATATATAATTTATATAATATACGCTAACTTGCAGTAGCTGCGGCTCTCTTGATGTGTTTGACCGAAGGGGCTCTCTTGGAAAACTTAGTGAAGAACACCGGCGTAGAAGATGACAACCATTCAAGCAAATAAGATTATCCGAGTTTTTTACTAGACGACCCGTTGGATCTAGTTCCTTATACAAGGTAGCTACTTTTTAAGAAATTTAGTTCAACAAATGGACATTTTTAACTATCGTATCCGCACTACAACGCGCGTGAATTTCAAATTTCATCCAAAGTTATTCCAAAAGAAGAGTGCTGAATTGTTCCCGGTGCTGTTTCTGAAAGCAGAGTGTAGACGTTGACAACCAACCAAGCAAGCAAGACTGTCTAACTTTTACAAGTAAATAGATTTAGAGCATACGTTCGCAGGCACGAGAGTTGCGCAACGGCACCCAATCCGTCGCTGCCTGCAGATACCATCGTGCATGCCAGACCGTCTACGACACTCGCTCCTGCCCCAAATAAAGCCTATCTCACACATACAACGATTGCATTGAACAGTATTAGGGACGCTAATGATTAACCTGTCAGAGAAATCGGCGGGCTTGGTGACACTTGTTGCGCAGGAATAAATTCTTATCCAAATGAATGGTTTGTTGTTTTCGTGTGGTTAGAAGAATTAAAGACTGAGCGACAGCATAAGTCAGGAGTTAGAGCGCCTGATCTTCCTCCTGTCGCGGCCGAAAGTTGTCACAGTCTAAACGACTAAGTGTTATCACACAACGAAAAAATGCGGAAGCTTCTAACACTTCAAAAGAGAGCTTTAAACTCTCGCTTACGCCAGCATGCAGCGACTCGGCCGGGGCACACTGGGGGACAACATATCATGTGAATTACCATCAATATTTCTGAATATGAGAGGTTACGTAGAGAGCTTGTGTCGTTGTGTGGGAATGTGCACAGAACAGCGTACAGAATCCCAAGAAAATTTCTTTACAGTGATCAAATCAATTTCTTGTCATGAAATTGCCAAACTAAAGTTCTAGGGCAACACATAGTTTTATTCAGGGGATATTACCATGAGGAAATCGAGCAGCAGATGTATGGCAAAAGGAGAATTGCTTCCATCTGCAAGATAAAAATGTTCGTTGCATATTCGTCGATCTGTTCATGAATCGATTGAGAGTGGAATCTTGTGAAGTCGACTACTTAGGACTTCTTTCGTGAACTTGTTCCTGGCTGATGAGTTGAAAAAGATTATTCGACAAATTTCTGTACGCTTGTTCTATGTAAAACATTCGAATAAAATATACTTTCGCTAATTAAAAGAATAAAAAAATGTATCCTTCAAATTTACTTCCTGGATAACCTGTCGTTAGTTGAAATTGTTCGTTGCTCGTACAGGTTGGTTACTTTTCTAGCGTAATTTTTCAATAATAATAAGAATTGTTGAATATCAATGACATGCATAGCTGTGGAAAAGCAGTGGGATACACTCAAGAGTATATTGGAGACGTTTATTCCAAGTACGAGTACGAGTCATAATTAAAGTGGGGCTTCATTAAGTGTGCAAACAGTACAATAACCCAAATCGAGTGGTGTACAGGGCGCACGGTAACTCATGCAATGTGGAAGAAAAAGAATTGGAAAGAAAAAAGTTTTAAAGGCGTTCGCTTCCAGCTTTAGCCTCACTTCCGTTACTTGTGTTCTCCAATTTTCTTTTGTGCTGACGCTGGGTGGTGTTACATTTCGAGAAGTTATGCTAGTCGAGATAACGTAATTTATTATGAAAACAAAGTGTGCGTTACGTCTTCTTTAAATGTGACTTAGTGCCGGAAAATATTAATTACAATGTCATAGCAAAGCTAAAGTTTATTTCTGTGCTCTTCCATTCCAAATTTAAAGAACCTCATTTTCGATTGCTTTGTTGAAGAACAAAGTCAATGAGTGAGAACGTGATCATGACGGCGCGTAGGTGACGGAGTCATCATTACTGCTAACGTCGGACTCGTTCTCGCCGCCAATAGATCAACACCAATTATTCCAACAGCTAATTTCATTCCAAGCTTCATTTCAAAAGCAATTAAGCACTTGCTAAAAGTCGCACTGTACCCTCAAATTATACGACACCGTCTTATCTGAACCGCAACTGATACGATCAAAATTAGTCCCAGTTATTCCCAACTAAATCAAACATCCCATTAGCTGAAAAACTGTGAATAATTTCCATCCATATGAGCTGGGGTTTACAACGGTGATATCAAATAACTCAATGATGGACTGCACTCCAGTGGCCAAGATCCTCGTTAGCTTCAATCAGGGAGCAGTTTCCAATCAGGGCGCTTGGATGCATTTAGCGTATATGTCAATCAGTGACCTCCGTCGCAGGGCACTGGAGACTTTCACACTCGTCCTCAAGCCAAGCAATCGAGATCAGGCCGAGCCATCAGGACAGAGACTGCAAGTCACTGGTGCGCCGGTGCAGCCTTGACAGCGCTGGGGCTCACGGAATGCGTGGTTTCCTGGCCCCCTCAGAGTCTGGAGCAGAGGTCACGTTTTGCGATCACGGGCTGAGAGCTCGTCTCATAGGGCTCATCGGGGAACGTCGGGTTGAAGGAAACGTCGCGTTGAAGGGTGGATTTGGGTTGGAGAGCAACATCGGTTTTAAGGGTATCGTCGTGTTGAAGGTTGGATTTGGGTTGAAAAGCAACATTGGCTGAAAGGGTATCGTCGTGCTGAAGGGTAAATTTGAGTTGAAGAACAACATCGGCTGAAAAGGTATCGTCGTGTTGAAGGGTAGATTTTTGCTAAAAAACAACCTCGGGTTGAAGAGTAACGCCTGATTAAAGAGTCACGTCTGATTGATGAGTAACGTCGGATTGAAGGATAACGTCTGGTTGAATGGGAAGATAAACTCATTGGAATTTGCGAATCAAGCGACGATGGGTCAAATGACTGCATAAAACACAGTAAGGAAGCAGCGAGCGGAACATAAAACAATCACATCAGAACCATCGGAAACCATCAAACATTAATACAGAATAGCAGTAGTATGTTTTCTTGGCGAACTTCTTAATTTTTCTACCTCTCGAATGTTCTCATACAAAATTTAAATTTCTATCTACCTGTTTCCTCAATATCTACACCATCCCGCAGTTTATCATTTGTGTTCTGTCAATTTACGACCCATCCCTAGCCACATTCACTGCTCAATGTTTTGATCTTTATTTCATCAGTATATTTTGAAGCGCCTTAGAAATTCTGCAAGTCGGACAGCGATGCGAACCTTGATATCTTTTGATTCAAATATTGTGAGTTTTCTGCTCAATTCACAGCTTCTCAAGGACTCAGCATTTGTGAGACCGACAAAACTTTGACATGACAACGAAACAAATGCAAATCATTTCGAAAAAATCCCAGAACAACATTTATTTTTGGGGTTTTTCTGTACAGATTTTTTGAAGAATTCGAGAATGCTTTAGAGGCCGCACTTCTGGAAACACCCGTCCCATTGTATCAAGTTCATCTATAGTTTAATAATAGATCTCTCAAGAAGTTAATACAGTCGGCATCGCAAATTAAACATTCGCAGAATAAATAGAGCTAGAGATGACAAGTGTAATAACACTTCACATTTCTTAATCTTTCTCGATGATTCATCTCAGTTGCGCTCTTGTTTCTCGACTCTGCTCCGAAAAAGTAAAAAAGAAAATTTTAACATCTCAGTCATGTCTACCTGCAGGTCATTTCGCATGGTGCTGCTATAGAGTGAGGATACCACACTATAGCATGAGATCTACCTCTAGCTAGTACTATTGCGTGAGGTTAGGTTACTAATGGATATTACTTATTTCCAAAAATTTAAGGTAGCGATAAACACTTAACTTGTACATCTCAAACAGCTACTGGGTAGGCGATATATGGCGGTAGACGCTATGATAGCACTTTTCGTATAATGTGTTTGGTACCAAACTCATCTTGCTGTGCTGAAGTTTTACCTTCATGAAGTCTATGCACCACATGGATGTGTTTTAAAATATGATGCTTTTAGTTGAAATTTACATCTCATTTTGGTCAAGAAATGACCTAAGACCGCAGACTGTATTATGATATTTCGCCATGCAAACATTTTGATGTGAGGAATTGATGAGCATTTAATTTCTGTTCTATTGCCTTTCCTTTAAATTCAGAAAATTACTGCGACATCAATAGGATCAGTTTAAAGAGATGTCTACTATTTGCTCCCTTCAGGGGGATACAACTATTGTATCTATGGGAATTAGCGCTCCCAGGAGGACAATGTGAGGGCCCGAGCTACAGGTTAGGTAGGCTTCCTTTTTGTTCAAATTGCATAGGTTTTTGTTTTGTTACGGACCATCTCTTTTCGGTTCACTGCTGCCCTGTTTTTGCAGCACCTACTACTTTCTTTTTCAACTTTGATCTTGTTCCATGAACTTCTTTCTCATCTTACTGTTTCTATGCCCTTTCTGCGTAGATTCCGCGTTCCCTTAACTCCACACTAAATGCTGCCTTCTTCCTTCCTCTCTTTGGATCGCATTTGTTGAGGATAGGGAGGCTTAAACTAACCAATAATCTAATCTACCATTTGCTAAAGTTTTAAACTTCATGTTAAATTTTCGATTCAAAGGAATATTCTTAAATTTTCCGTTCATGTACTCCACCGCAATCCTTGTCTCTGAACTGATGCTATTTCTTGATAACTTTCATACATAGCCATCTGTTTAAATGGGATAAGAATGTGTTTATTTGAATTCATTTCAAGCTGGAGCAGTAGGTATTGCATGCCTCTCAAGTAAGAAGCGTATGATCAGGTCTGACTGACTCTCTTTTTACAATTGTTCCCGTTCTCACCTTGGCAAAATTGAATTATAGACATTATGATTCGTCTAGTCTGCAGGGTTGTGATTTGGTCAGGTCAATGGTTCCAAATTTCAGTCTTTCAAAAAAATTTTCCGACGAGGACCACTTTGCATTTGCCAACCGTGCCGACACTCAAGTGATGTTCTTCCACTCATTGCAGGCCAAGGCTCTATGAGCTCAATCATTTTTCAATTACTTCATGATATTCAATCTAAGGATTGTTTAAACAATGGAAATGCACATAATTGTAACACTAAATCAACCTTTAACTTACAAACGTGCGTGCTATTTAAGGGATCATTTAAAGAAAAAGATAAGCATAGAAGGTCGAACCAAATAAAAATCACAAATCGTATGGGTGTGTCCAAGACATGCCGCGTGAGCATGACCTTCCAGAAGAAAAGTATGTACCCTCTCAGACAGCATTAGCTCCCCTTGAGTGTCTGTACGCTGTGTGGATCGCTCGTTCAGAGATCGTACTCAAATAGATTAAAAAAACAGATTTTTACTTTATATCCCACAAGGCATTGATTCATGTACGATTCCAGGTCTTTGATTGCTGAAACCTTTCAGCAATCAAAGAACTGTTTTTTCGTGACTAGGTTTTTTTTCGTAACTAGTCATTACGCTGCCATCAACCCGAACAGTACAATAATAAGTGTCAAGATGAACGGTAGCACCAAATAAATGCTCCCTAAGTGGCGGCAGTAGCAGGAAAAAGCATACTTATACAGCATGCAAAACAAAAGCAACGGCTTTGCCAATCGAAGAACCGACAAATGTCTAAAAAAAGTAGAAGCAAGAATGCAGCAACACCGGCGTCAGCAGTAGCAGAAAGACCATGATCACCAATACCACTACCAATGGATGCCCCAACAACAGTACCACCACCACCAGCAGTAGCAGAAGGACCATGATCACCAATACCACTACCAATGGATGCCCCAACAACAGTACCACCAGCACCAGCGCTGCGGCAGGTCAACTACAGAACGCGGCCTTCACAACCCAGGAGCCTTTCACTGCTGCAACGGCAGATATTCGGCCGCCCTGTTGTGACCTCTGCTGCTGCATGCCTACACCTCACACCGGCATGCCTACACCTCACACCGGCAAGCCTACACCTCACACCGGCTTGCCTACACCTCACACCGGCATGCTTACACCTCACACCGGCATGCCACTGCTCACACCGGCATGCCACTGCGCACACCGGCATGCCACTGCTCACACCGGCATGCCACTGCTCACACCGGCATGCCACTGCGCACACCAGCATGCCTCTGCGCACACCGGCATGCCACTGCTCACACCGGCATGCCTACACCTCATATCGGCATGCCACAACCCATACCGGCATGCCTACACATACCGGCATGCCACAACTCATACCGGCATGCCTACACCTCATACCGGCATGCCACTGCTCACACCGGCATGCCACTGCACACACCGGCATGCCACAGCTCATACCGACATGCCACAGCTCACACCGGCATGCCAATGCCCACACCGGCATGCCACTGCTCACACCGGCATGCCACTGCTCACACCGGCATGCCACTGCTCACACCGGCATGCCACAGCTCACACCGGCATGCCACTGCTCATACCGGCATGCCACTGCTCATATCGGCATGCCACAACCCATACCGGCATGCCTACACATACCGGCATGCCACAACTCATACCGGCAAGCCACAACTCATACCGGCAAAGCCACAACCCATACCAGCATGCTACACCTCACTTCAGTCTGTGGACTATTTTCCATAAGTTAGTTGAAACTCACCGTGTATCTTTTACAAGCCTAAACATTCCTTCATCAATTCGGACATGATCCTCTCTGTGTCTCTCAATGTTGGTTATCTGATGCTTTTCCGGAAAGTTTAACGCATGAAAATGAACGTTTCAGGTTGCACCTTTCAATTAGCCGAATGTGTGTAGCCATAAATTATTCCCTTGCTTAAAACTTTCAAACTTGAACATTTTTTCCATGAAATGATGTTAGAAATTTCCCAAGAGTGACGTAAAATTACGTTCAAATCCAAACTGAAATTTTTAACAGTATAAAGTATAATTACCATCGTCGTTATATTTATTACTAACTCGATAGCGTTTGATTTTACAATTGAATGAACATGATTCATTTGCAGACGTCTGGGCACATGTAAGGTACACACAACTTCTGACGCCACTCGCGTGAACTCCATGACACGCTTCAGTGAGGCACCGAACCGGTGTCTCGCACCAGGAAAATTTAGCTCTCCCCTAGGGGGGAGAAGTAAGGCCATGCGCTGATGATTAAGTAGGCCTTCCTTAAGTTGCAGTTGAATATGGTTTTAATATGTTGCAGACCTTCTTTTTCGCTTCCCTGTTGTCATTTTTTCAGTGCATTATATCCTTCTTTAAATCTTTCCGTTTTCCGTAAACTTCTTCTAATTAACCTCGCTATTTCAATGCATACGGTGTAGGGATTTACAGTAAACATAGGTATCTAATTTCCTTCATTCCATACTAAATGGAGCTATTCTCCAACCTTTCTTGAAAACACCGTCGTTGTGTTTCGCGAGGCTTGAAGTAAGTCTCAATTTTATCTGCTCTACCTGGATGATATAATTCAGCTTCAGTACCACCGTGCATAGACTTCTAGCTTGCTCACGGCGGCATCCACCCTCACATCAAAACGGTCACGACGTAATTCGCAACACGCATGATATAAAGCAAGAAAAGTGAAGTTTTTTGCTTGATGAATTTACTTTAGACCGATTTTTTTCTTACAGCGATTAGTTTTTTTGGATATTTATATCCTGCAGTTATGACTATATTGCTATATTCTGGGGTAATTATTTATATTTCCGTAAATTATCATTAGATATGTCATAATATGCAGCTATTATTTACTATAATTAATATACAACGAAACTCAAAATACAAGACATTCCGGGACATTTATGTTTTTTTGGAATCTCGCTAACTTTTGAATCGAAGACCAGAGCAATCTGCAGTACCAGCTTATGTTTATACTTTCATCAACTCTTGCGTCGGAAACTAAGGCAATCTGTATCACCAACGTTTGCCTTTATTTTTGCTAACTTTAGTATCGAAGATCAGTTCTCTCTGTGGCACCAACGAAAACTTTTATTCTCACTAACTCTTTCACAGAAAACCAGGGTAATCAGTAGCACTTCGGTATTCTTTAATTCTCACTAGCTTTCGTGTCGAAAACTAGGACAATCGGTAGCACCAACTTTTGTTTGGAATTTGCCTAATATATCAGAGGGTCATTCCGCGCCGACCCAGAACGATCACATCGTTCAACGTACCTCAGGTCCCTCCTTGCTGCGCCCTGCTTCCAGTCACTCCTCTGCATGGATCAAGGGTTAAGATTGGCCTCCAGCATGCCAGGCGCCCTTGTCATTTCATCACCTCTAATTAATGAATGATTAAAAATTAAAGACTGGCTGTATATTAATCGGAATGCATTTCTAAGGTCAAAACTTATCGTTTTAAGCATGCGTCTGTTTTTCTGCTTGGATTCGTTACAGTGTCAATAGGCTATTTGCATGTGTAGTTCGAGTAAATTTAGTTAGGGGAAAGAAGCGAGTTTCAAAATATCGTAGTTTTTAATTCTTAAGCTCTTAATCAAAGTTGTTCATTTTGAAAAAGTTCTGTGAAACGAGGCATGAGATCCACCAAATACTTCTGTCCCAGCTAAATCCGGTTCAATCCAGTCGCGTATTAGCTGCTGCAGCTTGCTTCAGTTTCACTTTTTGCCAATTCTTAAGATTTTTTTGAGCTTATGATAGACAGGGGCCGGATTTTCAACTTACGTCGTCGTAGCGGTAAAGTTGTACTACAATGTAAATATGTATATAAGTTAAAGTTTTGCTTTTTGTAAAGGATGAATCAAAGAGCAAAGAAAATCACTTTAATAGGAATTATATTTCTTTAAAAATATTTCAATAACGAATAGAGCGTTCAGACCAATTTGTTGGTCATTTTCAGAAAGTTTAGGATGACCAACAAATTGGTCGAAACGTTTTTTTTACTATTGAAATGCTTTTAAAGAAATATGATTCCTATTAAAGTGATTTTCTTTGCTCTTTTATTCATCGGTACTACTATGTATTACTAGGACGACGACGACAACGACTTAAAATGTTTGAAAATCTTGGTCCTGAAGCAGCGAGTTGTCCACTTTCGACATCCCGGCAGGATCGTGGCCTTGCATGAGTGTTTGAATTCTGACCTCCGCGTTTTTATTGCTGCGAGCCGCGCTGGCGCTCAGAAATGGGGACGGGCGTTCGCATCACCACAAAGAAGACATGCGTGTAGACGTAAAGAATGTTTTCAAAATAAACAGATCGGTATAGTGTTTGCTGCGCCCCGCGCAGATGACGCTCACGTCCAATAATTTTGTAAAAACCATCATAGGTCCTGTGTTTCTGATTGCGTTGTTTTCTAATGCTGGTTTGAAACTCACTGTTGAAAAATTAGATGAAATTTTTCTCTGAAAGTTAACTTTTTCATCTGAAACAACGACATAAAATACGAATCAAAACTGTTCTACCAAGCTAATGGTAGAACAGCACAATGTGTAAACGCTATTCTTTTACGGGTCCTGTGTTTTTCTATTTCTTTTACATCTTCACAATTACAGTCATCTTTGATGAAAGCGTTTTATTTAAACCATGCAGTTGACGTTTGCACTTTTATGTGGCCACCAGCATTCGCAGTTTGAAGTCATGAGTTAGCCCCTAAATCAAACTCGGTCTTCGAGTAATGGAAGGTCGGACTTTCCCTCTTCGATATTTCTCAGACACCAGCGCTATCGCACACGAGCGAGCGAAGTACCTTGTTCGTTGAAATCTGTTTTTGTTCAGCTGGGTCGAAGCTAAGCCGTCACTATAAGACATTATACACTGGAAGAGCAGAAATAATTATTTATGGTAGAAGTTTCCTCAAATATTTAAATAGGAGCTATTAATAACTCATGCAAAATAGCTGCTGGTCTAGACGCCACTGTTTAATGCGTACACGAGCGTTGAGAGATTCTTCAACATAAAGTGGCAATTAAATAACGTGAGGAGCATTATCTGCGGTTATCATATGTGTCCTCAAATTTGAGTGAAACTACTCTACCTATAATAACCTCTATTTTAACGTTCACAATCAGGGTTCAACCCTCGAGGGAATTCGTCTGTAAGTGACACTCTCTTGTGTTTCCAGGTTGGCGATATTGGTGGTCGTCGTGGCGGTGTGCACCGCCTCGGCGTCAGAGAACTTGAGATCTTTACGGTCTCGAAGCCGGAGTCTCATTCCAGAATTCACGAGAAGAACTCATGGACTTCGCAGCCCATCATTTCAGCGCCGGCGGCCCGAGGCCACTACTGAAGAACCGCAACAAGAAGAAGAAATCTCCACGACTACCATCGTCAACGAAACGAGAGAGCCTAGGGTCATCACTAGGCCACGACCAGGGCAGGAGTACGTCTCCTTCCTTAAAGGCAACCTTGAAACGAAACGAAAGCCCAATTCAGAAATCTTGCTTATTACTGAGCCTGTTGAAGGAGAAGAATACGTTGAATTTGGAAAGGACGGCGCCAAAGAAAATTCAGTAGTGTCTGCGAAAGACGGTGAAGTATTTTATATCAACATCGATCAGCCAAAAAATGACACAGTTAAAGACAATGCTACTGATATCGTTCCAGAACCTGAACCTGAGCCAAGTGCGTTAGACGACAGTCAAGTTGTTGATGTAACACCATTCCCTGATCACGATGGTCAGGGAGCAGCAACAACATCGTATTATGGTGAATATTTGAATGAAGAAACCACGAGTTCCGACATCTTGCCCAGAGATGACATAGAAATCATCGTTCCTGGTGTGAATGAGAAACCTGCAAGCTCAGCAGTGAACGAGCTCTACGGTGATTATTATGACGAGTCAGATCCTTCTTTTGACACAGGCTTGACCGAAGATGACAAAAACCTTTTACCAGCTGAATCTAAGGTAAGAAGCAAATTTGAAATTAAGGAAGTGAATGGTCAACTGTACGAGTATGAATATCGTTATTACTACGACGATGAAGCCCCCGAAAATGATTACGATGTTGTGGGAAACATCCCAGATGAATCTTCTACGTCCACCGCTGCACCTTCGACTACTCCTACCACCACCACAACGTCGACCACGACGTCTACAACTGCAGCACCTCCGCTTGGAAGGTCATCATCTCGTTCACGTAGTCGAGGTACAGTCTTGCAAACGGCAGCAGCTGCTGTACAGGAAAACACAATTCCCAGACAAAGTAGCAGAAGCCGATCAAGAGGACAGCCATTGGCAGCTACTGCTCCAGAACCTGTCGCCCCACGAACATCCTCCAGAAGAAAGTCTCATCGAACTAGCGACAATACGATCAACAATATTAATGTCGGGGAAGCAAAGCTGCCAACGCAGACTAGATTCCCACCGAGAGGAACACCTGCACCTCTTCCTCCTCAGCCTAGAGCAATTGGAGTTCCTCTCAGTGGGTCAGTCCCAGAACAGGCTCTTCCCGATGACAGCGCGATTAAGTTTGAGGACATTATTCAAGAAGAATTAGCCACTACTACAGTTTCTCCTGCAACGCGTTCTTTAGTTAATTTATATGCACTCTCACAAGCAGCAGAAGCTGAAGACATGGAAACTTCAACGGTTTTTGCCAGCCCTCAAGACCCTCTCACAATAGGCCCACTGGATTACGATTTGTACTATGATTACGACTATGGCACTGAAAAAAACGACCAGTTAGCTTATGGGTTCACAGATTCTACGACAATCGCAGATTACCCAGACACTACATCCGCTCCGACAACCACGACGACAACAACCACCACTACGACAACCACTACCACTACTACTCCTGAACCAACTACAACTACTACTACTGAAGCCCCATCGATTAGAGGTCGCTCAAGAACCAATTTCAGGAATCCATTAGCTAATTCTAGGTCACGATTTTCTTCTAGGACAACCACTGCAGCCCCAGAAAAAGATACGTCTGCTGCATCCACTTCTGATTCAACGACAGAAGCCACAACTCGAGGATTCGGAAGAGGAACAAACAGACTTTCGTCGGGACTGAGTTCATTGAGAAACAATCGCTTCAAGCCGTTCTCCAGAAGTAGAGGAAAAGAGGCTGATGAGCCATCGAAGTCTGAAGCAGCTGAGGCGGTTGATGAAGCTACGACAGAAGCCACAACCACAACGACTAAGAAAACTGGATTTAGGCGAACTAATCGATTTAATCGTCCAAGCTTCAAGCCAACGAATAATGTTGCAACCACCACGGTTACTGAAGCTTCTGTAACTACTCCAGAAAAGTCAAAGCCGCCAACACAAAGAGGAAGAAACAGACTCTTCTCAAGACTGCAGAGGGGAAGACGTCCTTCTGACAGTCAATCAACGACAACGGAGAAAGCTCAAGCTGAAAACGAAGTACCAGAAGGTGAAGACGCTGTAGTAGAAGAAGAGATTATAGAACAAGAACAGGCTGCTCCCTCATCAACCCAAGCACCAACCACTCCATCGAGACGCAAAGGTTTCGGTCGAGGCCGTTTGAACAGAGGCCCACTACGCAATTCTCGTCGTCCGCAGTCGGCAAAGAAAACTGAAAACGATGAGGCAGTTACGGAAGCAGCTGTCGAAGAATCAGTCGTAGAAAAAGAAGTGGCTGCTGCTGCTGAAGCAGAGCCCTCGACAACCACAACTGAGGCTCCATCTCGTCGCCAGTCGCTTCGAGGTCGAGGTCGAGCTCAAGGGTCATCCCGCCTTTCAGCCAGGTTCAATTCAAGAGGTAGAGGAAGAGGAAGAAACAATGGGAATGATGAAAACTCATCAGCCACCTCTACTACGACTGAAGCAGCACCATTGAGCGATACTGAAGTAGAAGAAACAGCAAGTGAGCCTGAAGCTCCTGTAGAAGAAGAGCCCGCCGAAGAGACGCTTTCTGAACCTGTGGCTGACAAAGGACAACGTCGATTGCCTGGAAGAAGAGGCGGTGTATTCGGCCGCTTCCGGAGCCGCGTTTCTGACTCTAAGCCAGAGGAAACGTCAACAACATCAAAACCCTCAACTTCAGCTCCTCGTAAAGGGTTCTCTCTTCTTGGGAACAGAAGAAGACCTAACCGAAATCGTGGAAACAATTCGCCTGACGTAACCCCCGAAGAAGAAGAACTTCTAGCAGATGTCCCAGTACTGCCCGACGGTGCTATTCCTCCATTGGATGAAGCTGCAGAAATCGAATTGGAGGCTCAAGGACCACAGGTCGAACTAGAAGCCCAAGGATCAGGTAAATAATTTCGTATACCATGCAATAACGCCTCCTATTACTATTGCAATGTAGTAGATTTCACTGCTAGCGCATTCACTTATACTTTTGAAATTATATTTCGATTGAAGATGCGTGATTTTCAAAATGATTGCACCAGCTTGATTTCTCAACCGCGTTGCACAATTATAATATTCTAATGTAATTTAATAATGTGGATCTTTCTTTTCAGAAGATTTGGTTTCCGTGGTTGAGAACTCAGTGAGAGCAGAGGACGTGGTCGTAGACGCCCCTGAAGAAGTCGTTGCAGAAGCCGAGGCAGATGAAGAGAAGGTCGCAGAAGACGAAACTCCCAAAGGCCGTAAGCCCCCGAGGTTGAGTTTGCTGTCTCGCCTGAGGAACAGGAACAGAATAAGGCAGTAAGGGAGTAGATTATTTGAATGCTGCGTCAAGAGACTGTGTGATATGGAAGCCTCGTTCTTCTACTTCGATTCATAAGCAATTCTTTGTAATTCAGATGAGGGCCATGCGTTGTGCAAGACTCATCTAAAAATGTAAGGAGTTATTCTACGATTTAATCGACCTATCATGTTGAAATAAAAGCTTATTCCTGTCAGTTATTCAGAGAAAATAAGGGCTACGAAGGTCCCTGACTCCTCCCACCTCGACTAGCTCGGCTTAGTCTATCATCAATCTCAATTCTATTCCCCTTCCTTCTAGCGGCCATATATTGTAATAAAATCTGATTTGATTTATGTACATACACCCTGCAAAAAACTTGAAGTCCATAAAAATTGAAATAATCAAAATTTTGATGTCGATAGTTTGATCAGGAAAGTCGATCAAATGGAAGTTGATATATGATCACGCTTTCTTGTTAACCGTACCAACTATCAGGTTATGGATCGATTTATTCAAAGACCTATCACTAACCTTTTAATTCTGCATTGGTAGTTTTGATACTGCTCTGCTATGCTGCTCGTTGATTCATTTTCATGCCTTCTTTGTATTCAGCAAGATTGCTTCACTATATTCAGCAGTCTTGTTATTTAGAAATTTTTGCCTGTTTATCTTGTATATATTTGATTGAAAAATTCCACAATGTTATTTGTATACAATATGTGCATACTCTAAGTAAAACCAGGAGTAAAAGTTCCAATCCATGTAAAATATTTTAATAATTTCTACGACGAGTAACTGAGTGATAGTCGAACTTCTATAATAGTTTAGACGAATTCTCATTTTCATGTCTATGAGAAGTCAGTAGAAGTGACTGAGAACCTAATTGATTCACTTCGTGACTAAATTCTCACGACGAAAAGTCCTTGCAATCATGTTCATCTATACCGTAAGTTATCAGAAAGTCTCAAATGAAAGAGTGTGTGTAAAGTGATCCCTAAGACGGACGTTATCAACATATTTCACTCGTGCCGGTCGAAAATTTGAATGCATATCTTGAAAGATTTTTGTGGAAGACGGTTTTTCAATTCTTCGAATTTGTTGATGGTAAATTTGAACAATTGTCATGATCAATAAAAGTTTTATCAGGCAAACATTCTTTAGTTTACAGATCCGTAAAAATAAGCAAAGTAAAATACGAAATTTTCTCAGCTTGCTTTCTAGGATTAATACTTTGTTCTCGTTGGTGGTGATTCTTACTTGGATGATGGTCCAACAATTAACTTGTGAGAATTATTTCATTCTGATGTCAAGTTGTTTTAACCTTTCCCTAATCAGAACTAAATTTTTGTTATAGGTTCTACCAACCATTAGGCTCATTCTACTAAAATCATTGGATTGAATTATTTTTCAAACCCTGTTGAGCTAAAGAGAAAACCTAAACCTTTTGGAAGGTTTAACTTATTCTTTTGAGGGCATACGCCGAAAGGAGGGATGAACAGAGAAGGTGATGCGTGTATTGCTCCTGTTTGTACATAACCTATTTGCTATTCAAGCCCCTTAACTAGCATTTAGTAATTTTTAATAAATTACAAACCATTTTCGTTGTTTTTTCTTAAATCCCGAGTCAGTTTTAGATGCATGAGCACAGAAAAATGTATTAATTAGCATCGAGCTCGGCAAAAAATAAGTTAAACCGATTACCTAAAGGCCCCGCATTTTTTGAGTAGGGGCTATAAAAACATCGCTGAGAAATGTTCCACAGGTAATTTAAAATACTAAATGTGATTGACTGTACATTTTATCAGCATGTACTTGATTTTCTGAAACAGAATTATTTCCGCGTATTGATAGGTAATACACATGCGGGGAAAACGAGAGGATTAGGAATTTACCAGTCAGATCTTTTATACACTGCGAGATGCGCAAGATCACCAGAGCTTAAC
Organism: Platorchestia sp. MABIK; assembly: GCA_014220935.1. Lineage (NCBI taxonomy): Eukaryota > Metazoa > Arthropoda > Malacostraca > Amphipoda > Talitridae > Platorchestia > Platorchestia sp. MABIK. The sequence goes on along the minus strand of JACJUY010000605.1, from coordinate 35,264 downwards.
TCTTTAGCTACGATTTAAATATTTAGTAAATAAATGGAATTCATTTCAATTCGGGAAATGATTTCCTAACTATTTGGCTTCATTATCAATTGTACTTTACAACATCTGCTCGCTTAGTCCAACCATAAAATTTTCCAATAAAAATTTTCATTCCTCACGTTAGGTGTAGTATAGGTTCTCTCTGAAGTAGTTAATGATTTAAATCTAAGTTGCAGCCTCAGAGTGAATCCCCAGAAAAAATAACGTCTTAAAGCACGAGGAATCTCTGCATGTTAAGTTCAATCCTTTAAAGTAAAATCACTGCACCGTTGCACACTCTCCAGTGATCTCTTTTGTCATGCTATTTGACTCTACGAAATCCATGGTCTAATTCATCAATCAAATATAGCCCCTTTACGACAAATACAGCATTTAATTCAGCAGAGCTGAGTGCGCTGGCAAAAAAAAATAATAAGAAAATAACGGCGCTAACTAGAACGATAAAACGGCAAAATAGTGGCGCTATCGCTATCGCTATCAAAGTCCAGCGTCACAAGCGTTTTGAAGTTTTTAAGAAATATACCTGAGAATAATCTCTTAAGCCTGCTGTCGGGAAATGAAAAAAATACACACCAATGCTAAATTTATTAGCTACAACACATTTGAAGTTATTCAAGAGAGATGCATATGCATGTTGTTTTTGCAAAAAATGCAAATAATGCCAAAAACGCCTAAGAAATCCGTGAGCAAATTTTTCATTCATGATACTTATACATGAGGAAATAAGTGCCACTATAAAGTAAAACCTTTTAAATTTAATTTTAGGAGTATACAATTTTCAAAGTTTTCCTTGGAAAATCCCAAACTCTCAGGTCGTAGTTTATCTTTTCCAGAAGAAATTATTTTCAACAGCAGCGCTTGTGGGTGTAGGAATATTCAGCACAATGAACGCATTTTTGAAAGTCTCTGAAAAAAAACAGCTGCTATTGAACAAGATTTCCCCACAAACAACGCTGTAAGGCCGTTGATTTTAGGAACACTGATACTTCATCGACAGCAGTTTCACTTCGCAAAGATTTTCAACTGCGGCTCGGGTTAAGAGACTTGAATAAATTATTGCGATTCTCGTCATCTTCAGGGCTTGAAGCGATGTTCGTAATTGTGCGATCGACTTCTTGCACAGGAGTTAGCTGATATATCATTAATTTATCCGCGCTCTTGTTTTTCAGGATCGTTCATCCACGCAGTTTTGAAAGCAGGAAGCAAATCTGACATGAGGGCCCAGTCAGTATTTTCAAAAACTCTATGAAATTATGCTCGGATTCCCTTGATATGAGCATTAGCCAAAAGGTTGCAATAATTACGAAGGTTTTCCGCTTTTACAACATGTTTATAACGGTCACAGTTAGAATTGGAAGGAATGAGTCAATGCTCATTTTTCCACCTTGTAAGAATGGGGAAAAAAATTTCAACTAAGACATCATTCTTCCGATTTGTGTTTTTGTTCGGAATACTGGCTGGAAGAAATTTTGCCACTTCTGCATTACATTAGGAGCGTGGAGGGACGAGAACACTTGTTTTGCTATGTGAATGTGGAATCTTTTTAGTATTTGGATTCAGTCAGTCAAGTTTTTTAAAGAGAGGAGTTGCGTGATTACCTCTCCTGAAATTACAAATGCGCAACCAGCAGGCCGCAGCAGAGACGGTATGGAAACGGTTTTCCCCGCATCACTTTGGCTGCGAAGTTCACTTATTTTTGCAATTCTTTTTGAAGACATTGAGAGACATCTCCCCAGACTATTTTACGCGAGAATACTCAAAACTAAATCACGAACCATCTAGCTTTTTCGTCAAGTGTGTTTTTAATGCAGTGAAAAAACGTTAAGGTTACACTAATTTTGTTGCATACTGTTTCCACTTTAGGGGTTGAAGAAATTTGTTGTCAAATCAAACACCTAGGTTTTTTACTTTGTCTAGTGGCTCGATGATATCGTCTCCAAACGTCAGCGTAAATTTTGAGGATTTTCGAATCACATTCATTGATTAAAAAATAATTCATTGCGCTTACTTGCATTAATTTTTATCTAAAATGATGCGTCATCTAAATTTGTAGGTGCAATAATAACCTCTGATGACACGGTACATACAATGAGGTTCCAAATTTTAGTTTAATGCCGATTAATTATAAAACATCAAAAGAATGGGAAAAAACGACATTTTAATTTGGCTCAAATATGCAGTTGGGGAATTTTAATCATGCACACCTGTGTATATAGCTAACATTCTATTTAAAATGAAGAAAAATGAAATTGTTTATGATTTTGGAAACCTGAAAACACGTCAATAAAAAAATTTAATGCCTAATCACGGCACTAAATTAATCAGCCAGACAGACTTGATGAGAAACTCACCAAAGTTGTTTACAGCGTAATAAAACTATATGTTTAGTCGCAAATAAAATAAGAAACGATGCAATTTTTTTCAGTAACTTTTGCTCACTTTGCAGAGAGAAAATTGAAAACAGATTTTAATTTACAGCGCACAATTGAGCCGCTTAACTAACTCTTTGCGTAAGTAATTTTTTAAATAACATTTAATTAGTAAGTTTTTTGTCAATCAATTTATGTTTTTTGAATTTCATGCATAGTTTTTATTATTTTTCTAAAATTAGACTCCGTCTTTTCATATTTCGATGTTTGTTATTGTGTGACGTCAAAAAAGGGGTAGGGTGGCGGAGGGTGTTCTATTATTGATGTTTTTGAGCGTGCAAGCGGCGGGTCAGCTGCAATTGCCCTCCCTCCCGGAAAGGGCTTCTGTGATTTATTTATTTTATGGCGTATTTTAGTTAACTGTTGCTATGTAGCGATTGTTTCCGTGTGATCTTTCTCGCTATTTTCTCTTTGGAGTTTGCGGTGTTGTGGAGACGGCGCCGCCATGACCGGGGTTGAAGCAGCTGACGAGCGGCTTGAGCGTCGTAGTTATCCCGAGTCGTGTAGCCCATTAAGCTGCTCTGCACGATCTTCCCCCGACACATCCTCCACCTTACAACCTCTCCTCACTTCCAGTAACAGCAACACCTCATCTTCCCCACCGCCGTATTTATTGGAGCCCCTCACTCCCTCCACCACTCATTCCTCGTTCACCCCGCTCACGGAGCCTGCCAGTCCCGGTGCCCCTGTCAAAACTGAGTCCCCTACTCACGACGATGATGACACATCGCAGGAGCCTGAGAGCAACTGGAGTATGCACCTTGATGTTCTCAGGTCAGTATAATATGGGCTGGAAATGCAACACAATACCAGAATTGCCATGCAAAATATGCCGTGTAAATTTGAAACATTGTGAAATGCTAAGGTTAGTATAAAAAATTACTGACATGGAATTTAAGATCAGATATGCATCTTAACAAATATTTGTCTCAGAATAGGGTTGGACAGCATTTATGGTTAAACCAGCAATTTATTACTATTTCATGTTGCTTTATGTGAAGAATAGCAACATACATGGTTTAGCCTGCTCTGAAATTGTATTAATTAAAATATGTCTAGCATTATGATACAAAATGTAAACAGCAATGTAAGCAGCATTTGTACACCTGCTTAGAAATTGATATCAATTTTAAATTACCCAGGAACCACAATGAAATTCTAACATCAATTCCAACATTGTCAGATAAATTCAAAATTATGCAGTGGAAATTCATTCAAGTTTATCTACAATTAATAACATGAAAGTTGTGATAAAATAATTTTTTTGTAAAGACTACAACCATTTCAGGTTGTAATTATAGGTTTGAAGAAAAAATTTGCATTAAATTTATTCTCAAATTTAGCAAGTAATGATTGACATGATTTTAATTTCAAAATAGTATTTATCCATTATGATGTGAGGAAAAACAGTAGGTTCGTATATTGAATATCTGTATTTTTTCTGGGCACAACAAGGCGTCGAGCAGTCTCATTTCTTTCTCGGTCTTATCTAATAATACGTTTGGTATATCTTGATACGTTAGATAATTGTTTTGTGTCCACTTCTTCCGTCTCTCAGTGACGCTCATAAGAATGCTTAATGACCATATCTGTGATACGAGATTCATCAGGCATACGTACAGGTTGGAGCTTAAATAACGCACCCTTTTGAAGGTAAATTTTAAAGATTTATTGCCGCAAAATACACTGAGTATCTGTAGACAGGATACGACATGTAAATAAACTTCAAGAGTTACTCTATCGTTTGCAATTAACCCTATTGTTATACCTTTCATAGTTTATTTATTATTAATTTTTTTAAAGTGTGCGTTACTTATGCACCACCCTGTATAAGAACATTTTAATCACAGGTACTATTAGGATGGATATATTTTTCATCCGCATCTGAAAAATTTAATCAAGGAAAAATATAATCCAGTCATTTTTGATAGGCCATGTATCCTAATGCTGTAATATTTTTAATCTGGGATCTAAAATTGATCTAAATTTTTATTACAAATTGAATACTGATTTGTCAAATTTAGAATGAATCTTAAATATTAATCCCTACTAGCAAGACCTGTGAAAATTCCACTGTCAATATCATTGGAAACCTAGGTGGACCTGTGAAATAAATCCAAAAAAATCTATTCTAACCCAACATAACTTATTCTAATGCAACATAGCTTATTCTAACCCAAAAAAACCTATCCTAAACCAACACAACCTATCCTAACCCAACACAACCTATCCTAACCCAACACAACCTATCCTAACCCAACACAACCTATCCTAACCCAACACAACCTATCCTAACCCAACACAACCTATCCTAACCCAACACAACCTATCCTAACCCAACGCAACCTATCCTAACCCAACACAACACATCCTAACCCAACATAACCTATCTTAACCCTATATAACCTTTCCTACCATAACCTAGCCTAAGTAACCTATGCTAACCTAACACAACCTATCTCAGCCTCACCTATTCTAGCCTAACTTATGTTAACTTAACCTATTTGAGCCTGATGTTTTAATATCCTAACCTATCCTAGACTATCATTGCACATCCTACATTTATTTATTACATCATTACCTAGCCTAACATATCCCTAACATAAGGGATGTAATCTTTAAGAGTAGAAGCTTATGATCAAGCTGTAGCATAGATACTACAATATTCTTTAGTTTCTTTAATTTGCTTATGTCTAATTACTGAAAGCGTAAACTGATTTACTAACTAACAAAGGAAGGAACAAGCAGAATTATTATATGATGGAATTGTTTGTATGCTGTTTCTGGTTGGAGCATCAGTGAAGTTCTTTGTTCTCTTCTACCAAGACAATTCTTTTATAATTCTGTGTTGTAAAAGGTGTCCAATTTTCTGAGCAAGGCAAAAAAACTTCCCCAGTATCTTTCTGATAATTATGAGATTTATTCATAAATTTTAATCAAGTGTTGAAGTCTTGTTGTAATGTATAATGTGTTGTTGATGTATATCAGTTCAACTATTTTGCAAATCTTAGTTCTTCTGAATTTAATAGGTAGCTGTTTATATAGGAAGTTCAAATTTTAACTAAAGCTTATAACAGGTCCTGAGACTTATCAATGGTGCTATACAGCAATTTAAAAAATTAAATAAGTAAGGAAACTCAAGAGCATTGTTCAGAATTTGACGTTATGTCTAGCTGACTGTATTTCTGTGCTAAAAGTATTCATTCTCTGCACATGTTTGTATACTGTTTTCTTACATATAAATATAATATATTGCTGACTGTGATTGAAAACTAAAATTTCTAAACCAAAATTTTTGCTTGGAGAATGTGTTATTTTTCTTGTGAGATTTCTGTTGTAAGGATAATCTTGTTAAGATTATGCTGTTAATTTTCAATATTCAAATGGAGGGTGAAAGGTTTATACTCTTCAATATAGGCTTTATTTTGCAGTAAGCTGAAGACAGAGAGTGAGGACTGGTATGACAACGAAGAGCTGTCTCCCGAAGCCCTCCTCAACAGCAGCAGGAACCACAAGACCGAGTATGCCAACTTGTCGAGCAGCTACCCCAGCTACAGCGACTCTCCTCCCCCCGTGTCCAACTCGGATTCCTACCAACCATTTCACGAAGTGCACCCATTCCATTATGCCTCTCATCCTGTCTATTCCCCATACTTCCATCCTGATTACACTCATCACATTGCTGCCCCGCCTCCTATACCTCACCCAACGTATTCTCCGCCTCCACATTTACCTCCCCGGAGTCCCCATCCTGCACCCTCCTATCCTTTGCCCCACACGCCACCCACAACCCCACATGCCTCCCTAGCTCCTCCCACTCCACCTACTCCTCCCCATCCTCCCAACAGTTCACATTCTCCCATCATACTCCCCAAAAGAAGAGGCAGAAAGCCTAAGCATGTCAAGATTGAGGAAGACAAGTGAGTGCCTATTGAAATTTTATCCTTGCTCTTTGCTCACTGTGAAATTCTGACTGTAATTTAAGCTTATTCTGTGCTTCTTGTGAGTAGATACAGATTTTACTGTGCTTGTCTGTAGTTTGGATCATGATTACTTACTTTGGGGAATTTTTCCATACAGGAATTCTTTTTGTATCAAGGTACTTGCATATTTGCATGCTTCAATGGTCTTTCAAGTATATTTTATTTTGAATATTCTTCTGTTGGTGAATCTGCATTTTTTGATTATTCTTTCTTAGTTCTGATGTTCTCAGTAGCTTCATGAAGGTGCAGAACTAATATATTACTGAAACTATTCCCTACTTGTCTGTATTTTCTGTATTTTCTTACTGTGCATGTATTCCTATTGTATACAGTAGTTGTTCCATAATTGCTTGATAGCAACAAATCCCAGTCTCAACATTTTGTAGAAGCATCTATTATTTTAGCTACCTGTTGCTGCGGCTGCACTAGGGTGGTCAATAACATAGATGCTCTGTGATACAGTTGAACTAGGATGGAAGTTTTGTTTAAATGTTCTCAAATATATCCATGTGCTCTATAGATTCTGAAATCGGTTAATTATATATTAAAAAAGTTGCATTTCTAAACATGTGTTCACCAAGCATTTGCAAGCTTGGCATTTCACGTTAATGATGTTGCTGAAGTATTATTTTGTTGCAGCGGTAATTTGGAAGCGGTGGCGGCGGCTTGGGCAGAACACGACGCGAAGAAGCGTCGCAAGACGGGGGCTCCTCCCGCCCCCCCTGTGCTTGCACCCCCCGCACCCCCACCTGACCCTCCCGCCAAGCCGCGCAAGAAGATGGACAGATTTGGAGGGCTCGAGGAAGAAGAAGTAGCAAAGAAAACCTTACCTGATCACCTCAAACATGGCCTTGATATAGTTATTGTGAGTCATCATTCTAGAAATTTTCTTTTAAGGAGGGTATAAATTTCCATGATAGCAAATTTTTCTACCTGTATTGTGCTTTTTTGCGTTTGTTTTTGAAGTTTTTTCAGGATTTGAGAAGTGAAATGCTTAACCTTGCTGTATACTATTTGTCAGTTGTATGTTTTGTAGGTCATGGTGTGCCTCTCAAAGTCTTTTTTAAAATATGATGCTGTTGTCTGAAAGCTCTAAATCATTCTCCAAATTTAGTTTTGAAATGAAAGCAATATTTTAATTCATTCGTCATTACAATCCTTCAGCAGAAATTGACCATAATTAAAGATGTGAGAACCACTGTCCAAGTTTGTACGGCTTCAGTTTTATTTGTTCTATGATATGTCCTATGTTGTTGAAGTGCTAGTTACCTTTGTACTTCTACTTGTATGTTCTAGGTCATCTTGAAAATAATGCAGTTTTCAACATGCTTCTTTGTAGGTATGAAGAGACCCACGTCTCTGAACTTGTTCGGCGTAGCTTGTAGAATGTATGTTATCTCTTGCATTTAGTCTTCTGAATAATTTATTCCTTTCCTTAATGATCATTAGTTCTACAGTATTGCTCCAGAAAACCTGAGACTACCATCACTCAATTTCACATATGCTATTGCTTCAAAAACGGGGAGACAACAATTGCTCAAATTTGATTTTCAATTGAACTTTAATTACAATTTACTTTTTCTCCAGTAAACTTGAGATTATAATGACTCAATTTCTTTCAACTAAATCTGCTAATTTTATGTTTGCCTCATTGTCTGTGTCTTCCATGCCTTCAGATTGGCATCAACCCCGGTCTTTTTGCTGCTTACAAAGGGCATCATTACGCTGGTCCTGGCAATCACTTTTGTGAGTGTAACTTGAACCTTCTTATGCTCTAGCGTTTCACAGAAATGACATGCTTTTGTGTCTATTTTGTTGTCTGAAAGTCATTTTATCATGTATCATAAGTGAGACGAAATGAAATATGATGTGTATTGTTAGAATTGTATTTGTAGCGCTGTCTGCAATTTTGCTGCATTCCAAGAACGTGTACAGAAAAGATTGTTTGTTTTCATTTAATGATGCACAATTTTTTCTTGTCCAACTTCTAGTTTTATGATTCATAGAAAAGGAATTGGGTTAGATCCTGTGGCTTCAGCTTAATATTGATCTGTAATCGAATTCAGTAAACATTATTTCTTGAAGTCGAGTGTCCCTCAAACTCTTAATGTAGCTCATAAAGTTCTTCCCATAACGCATGCAAGAAGCACGTCATATTTCCAACAAAGTCCTTCACACTTTCGTTCTTGATGGCTGTTATAGTCTTGCAATTTGTAATCATCCATGCAATTTTTGGGTGCACGTGTTGAACTTGTAGCAATTCTTTCGTCAGTTTTACATTGAAATTGACCCGCTATTCATTTGGCCGGCGCAGGGAAGTGCCTGTACTTGTCCGGCCTGATCCCTGAGCCCCTGGGAGCAGACGACGACGGCACGCTCTTGAAGTTCGGTATCGGCTTCACGAACATCGTGGCGCGCACCACGCGTGGCTCTGCTGAACTCACCAGACTTGAAATCAAGCAGGGTTTGTGCTCACTTTCCGTGGTCGTGTATCCTAAATACCACTTATGTTATTTGTGTGACTAGGGGCTTCTTTTGTCTAATTTACGCCTCAGGCATGTCAGACTGAGCGAGGGGGAAAAATTGTGTTATTTGTATGACCAGGGGTCTGAACTCGTTTAATTTACACCTCAGGCATGTCAAAATCGTGTAAGTTGTATGACGTCTTGACTCGTCTAATTTACACCGCAGATGTGCTAGACTTAGACTTAGCACATGAAAAAATCGTGTTATGCATTTATTCTGCTGCGTGCATGACGCCAGAAATTTTGTATGGTTCACATACTGTTTTTTAAACGTTTTAACAAAACAGTCACTCATGATATAAAAATGTAACTTTAACCAGCCTGTCTTCGTAACAGGTGCGAGTGTTAACAATTTTTCATAGTGCGAAACAGCGTTAATCAAAGGATGGGCAGTTCTCATTAATTTCTAGGTCAAAAAGCTTAATTGTGTGTTTTAATGTGGGACGTTACGAGTTTGATGTGTTTTTGTGCTCCTGAAAAGTTAAGAATGGACAACCCTGAAAATAAACTTGCTCAGTTACACGAGTGCGGCCTTAACAAAGTTACCGAAAATCTCACTGCTGGTGTTTGGTGCAATAACAGGCTATGTGATTTGACAGTTACAGCATTGAAAATTTGAATTTTTTTGCTTTAGGAATTGTCTGTTTCTGTAGATGTACTGGTATAACTTCATAGTTGTCCGATAAGCAGTCTGGAACTACTGCGCGTTTTAAGGATAGTTTTGTCTTCTGCCTTGATGTGAGATAATTATCTTTTACTTCCAGTTTTCCCTCAGGGGAGACAATTATTGTATCTGTGGGGAATAACACTCTCAGAGGAAAAACGGAAAGTCCTGAGATGAAGGTTAGGTAGGCCTTCCTTCTGTTGAAATAAATACGTTTTTGTTTTACTACGAACCATCATTTTTGGCTCTCTTCCGTTTTCAACACCTTCTACTTTCTTCTTCCACTTTTATCTTATTTCTCAATGTTCTGTTTCTATGCGGTGGGGGTCTTGTTTGAGAACACACCTTGAGGATAAATTCCTTGTTCCCTGAACTCCATATTAAATGATGCTTTAATCCTTCCTCTATTTACAACACATTGATTTTGGTGAAAAAGGCTTGAGTGGGCTTTATATCGGATGATTTTAAAGGACAATATTTGATGCTAGGGAGAGTCTATTCAGAGATCGAAATGAAAGCTGACTGACTCTTTCAAGGCAAAGGTTTTCAATTCTTAAATTTAGCATGTTCAATTCTCACTGATTTGCATAAAATCTTATTTTCCAGGTGGAGAGCTTCTCATATCAAAATTACGCTTCTTTCGCCCTCGCATTGCCGTATTTAACGGAAAGGGCATTTATGAAATTTTTTCTGGCAAGAAGGACTTTCAGTTCGGCAAGCAACCGGAGATGTTCCCGCACACCGACACCGTGAGTTATTCTCTCAATGGCTTCTGAAATTTCATTGCGGTTGAGATGAAGAACTTTACATTAAATATACTGTATAAAAGGTGAAACCTGGGTGATTGTGGCTGAAAAAGTATTTTTAAATTTCTATTTAGGAAGAATTTTAATACCGTGAACAGAGCACATGCTCGTATGGTGGAGTCTTTAATTCTCAAAACTTATTCATTAACATCAGTAGCTCAATCATGGACTTGGTTGTGTAAGCTTGCATATGTAAAGCACAAGTGACGCATCTTGTGCTAAGTTGTCTGAACCCTTTAACCTCAGCATTTTTGAACTCAACCCAATAATAATAATAATAATGATAATGATAATTTTTGAACTCGTATTGCCGTTATCACAACCACCGTCATTAGACTGGCGCTGCCATCAATCAGGTTGTCTCTGATACCAAAATGAGAAAAAAACTGCCACTCGGTAGTGAACTTCAAAGAACACATTAGGGAACAAATTTAGCCATAAATACTACAGATTTAGGTTACTTTCGGAAAAAGATTATGTATAGTGCTCTGGGGCATTAAAGGGTTAAATGACTTGTTCAAAAATAGTTTTTTTCCCATCTTATGCTCCCCTCAGGGAGATGCAAATATTGTATCTATGGGAATTAGCGCTCTCAGGGGGACAATGTGAGGGCCCGAGCTGAAAGTTAGGTAGGCCTTCTTTTTGTTGAAATAAAATGTGTTTTTGTTATGTTAAGGACCATCTTTTTTCGGTTCACTGCTGTCCTGTTTTTTCAGCACCTACTACTTTCTTCTTCAACTTTGATCATGTTTCATGAACTTCTTTCTTATCTTACTGTTTCTATGCCCTTTCTGCACAGATTCCGCGTTCCCTTAATTCCAAACTAAATGGTGCCTTCTTCCTTCCTCTCTTTGGATCACCTTTGTTGCGGATAGGGAGGCTTAAACTAACTAATAATCTAATCTAATCCCATCTTATGCGAGGTGAATGGAAGCTTACCTGACATTGCATTGCAGTATGTTTGGGTGATGCCATCTTCGTCAGCGCGCTGTGCACAGCTGCCTCGTGCTCTGGACAAGGTGCCGTTCTACTCAGCGCTGCGCAAGTTCCGTGACTACCTCAACGGCACCGTAGACCACATCACTGAGGAGGAAATGACCTTCGCACACGTCAAGCTCAAGAACTTTAAGAAAGAGGACAAAGCGGTCATAGAGGAGAGTGAAGAAGAGGATGAAGACACTGCTGATGGTGAGGTCAGAGTACAGGAATCCAACGAGTCTCCTCAACAGTCTAGCTACTTCAGTGCTCCTGAGCAGTACTAAATTAGGCCTCATTTTCTGTGCATACTCATCATGCTTAAACTGTTATTTTTGGCATTTTCTCCTAATTTTCTGGCATGAATCGTCCATGCACACTCACTCAAACTAACCCCCACTTATTTGTCGAGTTATTTTAAATTTTTCTCAATTTAGTAATAAAGAAGGTGAGTCTCACCAAGCCGCCAATTGCTGATAGCAGCATGCATTAAGGGTTTTAAATTCTCACTTTTCTTACGGCATTAAAAAAATTCTAACACGTCTTCACCTATAAATTTGTATGACCTCAGGGATGATGTAGTTGTTTTGCCTCACGCAGTTTCATCCTGCATTGAGTCCCTGATTCAGGGTGTGGAGTGTGTGGCCGCAGGCTAGAGTACCTGAGAAGCACTGCTGTCTACCACACACCATGCTGGTTGCCCTCTACCTCATGAGCGTGGGCCTTGTTGGTTGGCACGTTTTGCTTTCTGTCTGAGTTGATCTTAACATTTATTGTTGCTTTTGACTTTATTTTGTGTAGTTATTGCGTCTGAAAGTTTTTTATTTAGGACTTTTTTGGGCTTTGAAGTTGAGCCACTCTACCCATATCTTTGAATTTTTTTATGAGAGATCTTGTTGAATTTTTGAGATTTGTTATATTTAGAATTGAATCATGTTTACCTGAGACTCTCATTCTGAAAATTCCTTACGTTTTGAAAATTCGACACCTTCTTCTAAAAAACCGACGTTAAATTTATCCATGTCCGATGTGCAGGTGTTGCAGAAGATTTTTTTCTTTATTAATACAAGGGAATCACTAAGAATTGCTGCTGCACTCGCGCACACAATTTTGTATACCAAAATGTATTTTTTCTATAGCAAACTACGTTTTTTGTGAGTTGACATCAAATGATGCAATGTCAATACTCCCTCTGGATATCATTTAACAGTAGAGGCAGAGGGTAGCTATGCGTAAATTAAGTCGAGTGATACACGGTCGGCAGCTACGCGCGTTTTACTTTGGCGACCAGAACTTATGTCTTGCTTCGTTTGGGATTTTTGTATATTATGCAGAAGTCGATTCCCCATCATTGGAATGGTCAGCGATTTTATATGGAAAGTTTGTTTATCAAGGTTAGTTGTGTTCTCCATCATTGGAATGGTCGACGATTTTATATGAAAAGTTTGTTTTATCGAGGCTAGTTGTGTTCTCAAAGAACTGCTTTTTTATGTGATAGGCGTATATATTATCACGTTTCTTGAATAAGAAGCTGTCGTGGATGCATGTGTGAACGAAATAAGTAAAGGTTCTTCTTCCCTTTGCGCGTTAGCTGTTTCTTGCGCGTCTGTGAGCTGCTTCGCTTCTCATCCCTCTGGAGTGCCAACTCTGCAATCATCAATATTCTAAGTTGCGTGGCTGTTATCTATATAATCTTCTGTCGGACAGATTTGCAAACAATTTAGTTGTTGGAGCGGTACACTCAGCGAACAAAGTTCCTCTGTTTGCTTGGCTATGATATGTAGTGTTTATTTCTAGGAAAATCCTCAAGTTTGAAACTTTTCGAGTGAAGTTCGAGCACTGAGCATCTGCCAACTCTGCTGAGTTGCGGGATTTTCAGTGCTTAGCCTTTGGAGGGTTTTCATATGCTCAGTGCGCAAATTTCAGTTCAAAAATTTCAGTTCAAAAAAATTTCAATGTTCAAAAATCTTGAGAATTTGGCATGAAAAAACTGCACTTATCGCAAACAAGTAAACAAAAAACTTTTGTTGTTTTTCTGTGTCGCTTAGATGACGTAAATTGTTCAAAAATCTGGTCTTCGTCGGCCAGTATTCACTGCTATGACAGTGCCAAAGATATTCTCAAAGGTAAGGTCGACTGTTATCCTTCCAAATGGTCTTCGTATTGTTTCCCTTTTGTGTGTTTTCGCATCGCCGAGGCTCCTGCACCCTCCCAAAATGTATTATCTACGTTTGTAGTTCCTTAATGGTGACCTACTTCTATCCGCTAGCAAAATTGAGCATAACCTAGCGCTCAAAATTCCTATCTTCGAGTTTGTTAGTATTCTGTTATTATTAATGTTTTAGTTTTGAGGCTGTTGTGTAAGCTCTTACATTTTGTTGTATTGTAGGAATATTCTATGTTGTGTGATTTTTTTCTGGCGATGTGGTATATTGCTAACTTTTTGCAGTTCTTGAATTCTTTTGTGTGCTGAAGGAACTGAACACCGCTATTCATCAATGGTGTTCGATGGTCGAAACTAGTTTACCTACTGTAAAAAATGTCATGCGCCTGATTCGTTTGCGGTTGCAATATTCTTCATCAGTCTATGTTTGAAATTTTATGTGAATTTAGGCTTTTTTAGAGCCAAGTGCAATACTCCTTTTAGTTGTTCTGGATACCTGATGTGATTTCCTGCTCAGAACTTTTGTTGCGTGCTGGAGTATAATTTTTCGTGCAATTTTACAAAGGCGGTAGCCTTAAATTCTAAAAGGACAGTGATCGTAGCGGGTACTTACTGCAGATTTTAGCTTGATATTTTATTACTTATTTATGAATCTTGTACGAGCTGAAGACTTGTGTTGCTATCGACTCTTGCGTGACCATCAGTTGCAGAGCCTGGGGCATCACTCGCGGTTCTAATCCCAAATTCCGCATTGCTCTTAATTAGCAAAACTATTTCCCAATTTCGAGAGATCTTACACTCAATGTTAGCGGTAACTGCTGTGTTTGTATTTATAGTTTGCCCCAAAACTGCCTTGTGTTACGTAGCGGCTTTATCTCCTCAAGGCAGTTCAGAGGTCGAATTCTCTCAATTTGAGTCTTTGTCAAGTGCAATGTTGATTAAGCTGAGCAATTTTTTAACTGTGTGAAGGCTCACATTTTCGAAACACTCACCCGTCTAAATCCCATTTCGGGTTCAGATCGTTGTAAACACTTCGCTGTTTGTGCACTGATGAGTTGGTACAAGTTTTCTACTACCAAAATTGAAGCCAGTTGTATTAGGATGGTATGTTCTTCTATACCCTGCTCTTCCTACCTAATGCGTATGAATAACTCTTGTTTTCCTAGTAATTTAAGTCATCTTCTCATTTTGGTATTATTTGCTGTACGTGCGCTCTGGGGATAATAATTAGTTAGGGTACTGGCGTACGCTCACGTTCTGTTTCTGTTGATGCAAGATCTTTCTCTCTCTTGAGCCACCGACGCGATCCTGCGTAACTTGACTAGCTCTAAAGAAAGTCTGTGTTAGTCTTGCGTAACAGAACTAGAGACGTGCCAAATGTGTTAGTATAAGGAAGGTGTTCTAGTGCTAGTGTAGTTGTAGCTGGAGGTCTGTAACGGACCCGTAGGTGTGGCTACACTAACTGTGCGGCGGCATATTTCGGTGGGGAAAAATTCGAATTCTTGCATCAGAAACATTTCCATCTGATACTTTTTCTTTTACATGTAATATGAGATGTACAATTGAACCATGGATAATTTTTTTTTGAAGCTCAGGTGTGGAGAATTTTATAGTAGAGCATGTCTTTTCAGTTATTTCTGACTAGATTTTTTTCCTCATGAAGAAGTTCCGCTGTACTGAAAGTGTAGCCGCACCTACTCAGCTTAGTCACATTTATCAATACTCAGGGTGTCTGTTATGGTTAAAGCTTCACAGGAAACACACTTCTGTCTCTCTCTCTCTCTCACTCTTTGGCTCTCTCTCTTTGGGTAGTTTGGGTTGTATTAGATCCTCTTTTGAGTTGTGCTGTAATTCACTTAATGGGTTACGGCGGCTAGGTAGTTCATGTATTTCATTTGATGTACAATAGAAAATTATTCAAACGCTTTGCTAAAATTAATTTTGATCAGGGTTTTCAGAAGTTTATTTTATGAATGTTTCAATATCTCCTTGTGATTCACATGTGAATGCTTGAATCTATCGAATGTCGGGAATTATTCGTTCTCTGAATGCGGTCAGTGATGAGAGCTCACTGTAGTCTCATTGGACTGTCGCTCGTGAGGGCTCACCTCGCTCCTAAGTCGCTTCCGGGATATATTTGCTTGAGATTCATCAAAAATCAATTTTTATAAAATTCGACCTCGAGCGATGTTATAACTAGTTAAATCTACGTGTTAAATCGGACTGATAAATCGTACATCACTTCGCGAATGATATTTGAACTGGACCTGTGGTTTAATTACTAGTTTCTTCAAAATGAACTTCAAACTTGCGAACTAATTTTGGAAATCCTTTTTTTATTAGCAGATCCTGTCTTGTTTCAAAGCAGATTAGCCTCTCAACAGTATGTTGACGGTTGTGGAGAATTAACTGATGCTTTGCCGCGCTTATATTCGATTAGATGGTGCTTCGTCAGTGAAAGAAGAAGCGAAAATTTATCATCTACGATTTGTTGATGCTAGCTATTTCTCCCGTTAGTCTGAATTTGTCTCCCTTAAATCTAATTTGTTTATAAAAACGTGTGCGTCGATTACTTATGAGAAGAGACTTAACTCACCTGTTATAGCAATGAAACAAGTCAAAGGAAATGCTTTTGGTATAAATTGTTATTGAATGAATTGCACTGACTTTATCGGGACGATACGTGAATGAGATTGTGTTTTCGAACTTATGGTTTCAATAGAGGCTAAATTTTATACGTGACCTGGCCCTTGCGTTGCTGCAAAGGACTTTCATCGGCGTGCCAAAGATTTGGAATTGAACACAGTTATTATGCAACTTGTACATATAAAACGTATCAGATTAACGGCAACTTTGCAAACGAGGTGCAATAAACCGTTCAGAAGCTCTCGTCTCTCACTGCCCCCTCAGCACACGTATTCCTTGGAAAGGCCAATCGCATCGGAAAGATAAAAACACACACAAGGGAATGAAGCAAATTGCATTGATAGTGAATTTTTTATGAAACTATGAACGAATACAAAATATTTTTACGTATAATATCCTTTAAAGTAAAACCGAATTAATCTTACTTTCTATCCAGTTTTGCAATGACGATGGTTAGCTGCCGCGGGAACTGGAGATACTATCATGATGGATTTTAACGTTGATCTGATCTGTGCTGCAACTTCGTTATATAAGGAAATTCCTTTGCAACAGTTGCAAAGGCCATCTATTCTGACAGCATGAAAGTGTTCACAAAGATACCTAAAGATTATTACCCGTAATAAAATAACGAAAAACTACACACCACAATGAAAAACCATACCCAATTCAACTTTGCCCATTCGCACACTCGCAAACGTGAGCAGTTGCTATAAACGCCCGTCGTACAGAAAGGCCTGTTGACACGATCATGGACTGCGCGCGTGGGCAGTGAAGAGAGGCGTAAGTCCCGCCCACTTGCTCTCGCTTCAGGCGCATTGACTTGCTCAGTGACAGTGCGGACTATGCTCGTCTTCATGGCGCAGGCCAGAGCTTGTCAGTGTCATTACAGCCGCACTGTCTTTGAGCGAGTAAATGTGCCTGAAGCGAGAGCAAGTGGGCGGGGCTTGCGCCTCTCTTCAATGCTCACGCGCACACTCAATGATTGTGTCAACAGGCCTGTAGGCATGAAATCAGTTCTGACACACTAATAGACAGCACTTCAAGCGACCATTATTATAGCTGAGTTAGTTTTCCACTGCAAATCATAATTCCCACCATTTATTTTTTTCGTTATTTTGAAACACTTTAGCTTTGTATTTCAGAGGTTACCAGTTTCCTTGCATAGAAGACTTAAGTGTAGTAAAACGAGAAATGTAGCCAATGTTACCCTTATTCATAAACTATGAAATAATTTAAAATGAATATTACATTTAGCTCCAATTAAAATTATCCATTCAAACTCAAACGTTAGACGCAAAACCGTTTAAAATAGCATAAAATGATATTGCAAATTATATCATACCACAGTCGGTTATTTGTTCACATTTTCAATAAAAGTGACGGTTAGGCTTCATAAGCGAAATATGAAAAAAAGAAAAACAATGCTCCGTCAGAGCTTCGACTAACTCACGACAAACATTTAAGTCTCCAAAGAAACGCTCCAGCAACACCGGAGCCTACGACTAAATACAGCACAAGTGCTGTCCATTACCCGTAAAGTTAGCCGCAGCTCAACATTGCAACTCGCGCAGCTGCAGACACAACAAACTACTAGCGCTGTTCATGGATCAGATTAGATGTTAGTTTAACCCTTTGCATCCCAACACTCAAATAGTCAAGGGAAAAGTTTTCTAAGATAATTGCAGTCATTACCCTGATATAGCAGCAAAACTGCCCTAGCATGTTTTTTTCTGTATAAGCAGGTGCTTACTTTCTTTTTAAATTTAAAAAATATGCTTTAAAAATGTATGCTTCGATGCCAAAAAATTGGCGAAAAATCTGAGAAAGTATCTTTTTATTTTTTGCTTAATTTTATCTGTAACTACATATACGTGTGAAAAACTTGCTCAAGTTAAATGAATAGATATTAAATGTATTGCATAGACCAAGAAGCTTACACTGAGTGGATATCAATAGCAAAATGCACGAGTCAAACTTCTGGAATGTCTAAAAACATAGTTGCAGGAATACTATTAATTGCCCTAATTTTGTCATTTAGTTCAAATTATTTCCCTACTAGTTGAGTTACCTTGATATTTTGTCAATTTACCTAAACTGGAAGCACTAGCTATCTGGGAGCTGGAGTTACCGTCGGGAGGCAAAGGGTTAAGCCTTCCTAACCACTAAAAAAAATGCGTTCCGCAGAGAGGAAGGCACCATCTAGTATGAAGATAAGGGAACGCGAAATCTATGCAGAAGTTGCACAGAAACAGCAAGTTGAGAAATAAGTTCATGAAAAAAGATAAAAGTTGAAGAAGAAAGTAGTAGGTGTTGAAAAACAGGACAGAAGTGAACCGAAAAAAAAAAAAAGATTCTTAACATAACAAAAAACGTTTTATTTCAACAAAAAAGGCCTACCTTACTCTCAGCTCGACCCCTCACACATTTTGCTACTGGGAGTGCTAAGCGCTGTTCATGGATTGTTGCCCCAAATTCCAGCTTCAGTGGATCGAAGAAACTTTAGCTGTAGTCAAACATTTGGGCTTAATGCTCAGAAAAAAAAAGCCGCCAAAACTAAAGAGGATGGAATAGAATTATGTAACATTTGAGCTGGGAGATGTAAATAATGCTCTACTGCGCACACTTGCTACTTTAAGTGAATCATAATCTGAATAAACAACTGGAGTGAATTTTTAATTTTACGTTGAAGTTTATGATAATGTATCTAAGTAATGTTTGTGCATTGCACGATGATAACAATAAATATGAAAAAAGCAACGATGCAGCTTTAGAAGGGCGTCACCGTTCAATGTAAATAAATACAAAGGGATGATCGCATGGGCAAAAATAGATCATATGATTCGAAATGAAATTTCTTAACACTACCTACTTTAATTAAATGGAATCAACTCCAACAGTGTGTGGAAATACAAATTCCATAAAAACAAATCTAATCTACACCAAGTATCAGAAAAAATTTAAAATTAGTTTGAAAAAATATAAAAGTAAACATTCAGCACATACACGTATAAAGTTTACGCTGGTCCTCATCAGGTATTTTGCAAGTTTCATACGCCCGTTTTATACACAAACTAGCGTGTATGTCGGCGGGCATCACGAGCATGAAAACTCATAAAACCGTAAATCTTGATTCGAATTTTGAGATTTTTATCCCTCATTTACAAATATTTAAATATTTTCAACAAACATTTCTAGGCAGTTGCATACTTCGCTGTCATCAAGTTCAAACCTAAAACAAACCTGCACCCAAAACTCAGAAACCACTAAAATTCCACAAGATTTACATTACAGAACGCAACTCACTCCTGCTTGGTTTTGTGCAGTTTAGGTTTGGCCGGCGGCGCTAACTTCCAGGTGACCACCAGCACTTGGCTGTTGGTGTAGGTGATGTAGAGGATGGGGGACTTGGGCCGCGGTCTGTACAGCAGCGGGTACGCAGCTGCCTCGGCTGACGTGCCTGGCTCGGGCGACGCAGACGGTCCAGGTTCCTCAGAGAGCGACGACAGCGAGCTGCACGAGTCTGAGAGCACCGACATGTCCTCATCGTCAGGCAGCACAGAGTCAACCTCCTGCCAGTCTGCCGTCAGCACGGCACCCACGGGCAGCTCGTCCAGCCATAACGTGTCGTACGTTGTGCACCTCCGTATAGAGGTGCTGTAACTGCACAATGCCAAAGGTTTATTACAGTCAAACTTAGAGATGTGACTAAAAAAAAACCGTGCTGTTTTTTAGAAAAAAACATAAAAAACATTTAATA
>JACJUY010000604.1:184876-201389 GCA_014220935.1 Platorchestia sp. MABIK | reverse complement strand
GAGAGACTAGTCGAATTGAACGCGTCAGGTGCACAAAATTTGCTGGTGCCCCCAATGGCGGTGCAGATTTTTCAGGGTTTTGTGTCAGAAGATATTCTCGAGTCAGAAAATGGTTACAGTTGGTAAAACTTCGTCAAGCAAAGAAATTCCAAGTGAAACAAGGTGTCTTAGAAATGTCTTAGCCAATTATTTGAAAAAAATCAATTTTATTTTGGAATTTACATTTGTTGAATGATCAGTCTGGAAAAAAGAACTCTGAAAATGCTCAGGTTAAAGGTAGTGTTTACAGAAAGATTACCCCATTGCATCTACCTGTACGCTTACTCTTACTTTTCTATGAAGTTTTTTCAAGCCCAATTACCCCCATACCTGATATTAGATGCTAGCTCAACTGAAATATTTAATCAGAGTTCTATGCTTGAACTAGAGACCTCTTACTAGCCTGCATATTAGAAGTGGGATCTGAGCGGAATGGTGCTAACCTTCTGAGTGTTCTTTTTGCTGCTGTGGCTGTGAATTGTATGGTGTGTCTACCACATTACATGAGAACTCACCTACTAGATTTATGGTACTAATGGTGTCCAAATTACAGGACTAACTTGACTCCATGCGATGAAGAAGAGTTTTAACACTGGGTTAAGATATTCTGAAGTCTCATTGAGAGAATGAGGTAACTCTACGTAATAAATTGCCGGCTTTAAAATTCTTACGTAGCTTCCTTCATCAATTTGCTGTGCATGTCTACAGTGCACCAAATTCTTCCAAAAATTATGAAGTGGTCACTAAGATTATTATCCTAGTGTGACTAAGTTTATTGCCAGTTTATTTCACTGAAAAATCATTCATTTTGGAGATCTCCGACGGAGGGGGAAAATACTTCAAACTATGAAACATTTTTAATGAGTGCAGATGGCCTTTCATTGGAGTCGGATTAATTTCTTCGTTAGAGTATAAATCAAGGGTGAACTCGGCTTCAATTTTGTAAATTATTTTATAGCGCATGCATATACATGACAGGAGTGAGGCGTAATTTTCTTGGCAGGTATCATAATTATTAAGCAGGGAAAGCATTCTCAAATGAAAACTTAGCAACTAATGAAAAGTGTGTCAGAAAATGTGTTCACTGTACGCTGTTAATATGAACACTCTAAAGGAATATTCTCCTGTTTTACCAAGGTAAATCGTACTTCCTAGCTTTTGAATTCGCTGTCTTAAGATTTCTAAATTAATCGCCATCATCTATTTTTCATCTCACTTCTTTTCTTCTAACGTGTCATAAGTTGGGAAAATAAAATCATTAATAAAACATATTTTAACTCGTGGGGTGATTGTTTTCAGCGAATTTTACTAAGCAAATTAATGCAGCAATGAGCTTATTTCAAGAATAAAGTACGCTAGTGGGGCAGAAAGAAATGATCGGAAGGAAGGTATTTTTGTTAGGTTCTTTCCTTGGGGATTTGTGAAGTAATAAGTGACTGGCTCTGAAAGAAGACTGAAGCGAGACTGGTTCTGAAAGAAGCGGAGTCCATAACGCGGTCTAACTTCAGAGTCAAATTTCTCTAAATTACTGTCGACCATAGTCTGCAAGTACAAGTTATTCGGTCACAAAGTTTCAATCGTATGGAGCTCCTGAGATTGACTCGTTATGAAGTGGTCTGATTTAGCGGCAAAGTAAGAACTTGAATTTGAACGTCTTTTATTGATTATGAACTTTTCTTGTATATGAACTTTTCTTGAATATGAACTTTTCTTGAATATGAACTTTTCTTGAAAACGAGTATGAACTTGAACTTGAATATGAACTTGGATATGAACTTGGATATGAACTTGAATATAAACTTGAATATGAACTTGAATATGAACTTGAATATGAACTTGAATATGAACTTGAATATGAACTTGAATATGAACTTGAATATGAACTTAAATATGAACTTAAATATGAACTTGAATATGAACTTGCATTTGAACTTGAATATGAACTTGAATATGAACCTGAATATGAACTTGAATATGAACTTGAATCTGAGTATGAACTTGTACTTGAATATGAACTTGAATATGAACATGAATATGAACTTGAATATGAACTTGAATCTGAGTAGGAACTTGTCCCTGAATATGAACTTGAATGTGAACTTAAATATGAACTTGAATATGAACTTGAATATGAGTGTGAACTTGAACTTGAATGTGAATATGAAATTGAATGTGAACTTGAATTGGAATATGAACTTTATTATGAACGTTTCTTGAATATGAATATGAATGAATTTTTCATTTGAACATACAAACTCAAACATGAGCCCCATCATGACATCTTTCTTGAGCAAAGCTCTCGGATCGCTTCATAATGCACAGCATCCCAGAGTACCAGCCGATTCGCGCATGTGAGGATTATCCATTGCTATGAAATGAAATAAACTAGTTTCAATTCGAGGAACTGAGAAGAAGCGATTTTACACAACGTGTACGATTGTACAGTAATTCAAAATGTACTGAGGCTTAAAAGGACGTAATAATATTGCTGGAGATATTGTTTAACATGTTCTGTTCTTAAACGCTTTGAAGTGCATTAGTATCAACATTTTTGGGATGCATTCAAGCTATCACATTGAACACTAAGACTCCTGCGGAATTAAAGTTCTCACAATTCCCTCAGGGAGCATAAAACAAACAGTGTGCTTAAGGTAGTTAAGATTGTTTGTCCCATGCTATGGTAACTGGAGCTTCCAAGGGCTACAGGCAAGTTTTGCGGCTGTGAAGCGAAACTTATCAATTTTAAACATGTTATAATTCAAGAGCCGAGCTTTGACTATTGGAAAATTCATTGTGCAAGCTTTTTTATTTGAGGTATGATTGCAAATTCCATATCTGATCTGCTTTATAGGCAGATTTAGTACATTACGGAGACCTCGACGTGACATCAGATCTTCTACTTTACTCCCAGACTATTAAGAGGGACTGCATAAAAGATCCTTAGAAAAAATACCCTTTCATTCCGTCATCTAATTTTCACGGAAAAAGTTTGGTCCGCAGCTTGACCTTTCCAGATCACAGACTCTGGCCGATTTTTCAACTCCGGGCTTTATTTAAGTTCAAGTTTCTCGATGTCAATCATGCATTTATAGGTGTTCCCACGATGTTACTACCCAGTCTGTTACACACATCTCTTAGACTGATGCACATTTCGGAACAGATATAAGTCAAGTAAGATGACATTTTATGCTTCTTATAGGGGAAATTATTATTAGGATGATATTTTTAGTCTCATTATTGATGCCATTGGGGTCGAAACTTGTTAGTTAGAACGGAATTTGATGAAACTTCACAAGTTCTCTTGCTTTTGAGCAACAAAGATGCAAGAATTTACTTCGCATGGCTCAAACATAAGAAGCAGAACAGTGTAATTGAGTCTCCCTTTATCATTAATGTTTTTAGGTTCTTAAGCTGAAATTGTAAAATTATACGAGAGCTTGTGTAGGAGAAAATATTCGCAAAATACGAGATCAAACCACGCGTTTCACAGATTCAAATTCGTTTCCACAGTAGCTGTTGTGAAAAGCTTACAAGGGTTTTTATCGGTACTATCTGGCCGATTCCTCAAAGAAACTTTGAGAATTACAATTATCTAAGTGGGGTCCATTAAATAAAAATAAATTATAGCTACCTGAAAGCATTAGGAAGCGAGTAGAGTATAAAAGAACAGACAAAGATAGAACTTTGCACCAAGTATTTAGAACTTAACGCTGCTTCTTTAATGTCCTTGTGCTTCTGACAAAAAGTGGGTTTTCTCATCATCTTAAGCTGCACTTAGTGCTTTTAATATTTCCTAGACAGTTACATCAGAGTACACGTCGCCATCCCAAGGCCAAGCTACAGACCAACAGCGGAAGAAGATAATACCACTTCATCGAGCGCCCTCAATCCTGGAACGTCCGAGTATGTCACGTATAATCTGTAGATATTGCGTCATTTCGAAGTCTTAGCTACTGGAAAGCAGTCCCTCATGTAATATTGTAGAAAACTGGATTAGAAAACTTTCGAAGAAGGGCAACAGGTACATTTGGCACGCGTTGGAGGCCCTGAGTCGTATTTTGGGGCATCATGGTCGCTTGGAAGTCTTTATTATGTCCTATTTTACGATAGGGGCCTGGACGGCAAGATGACTCTGCCGATCTTCGTAGCAACTTTGTCCGTTCTTTTGTTGGCTTTCAAATGCAGGGATGTTCTTTCCGTCGTAAATATAGGGGCGCTCAGAGGGATTTTAATCTATTTCTGCCTCTGAGAAAATAACATCACAAATGAAATATTTAAAAACATGTTTGATCTTCGATTGATTAAATTACTATTTTCCGTGTCCTGTTCAAACTTTTTGTGTCATCTAGTCAACGATATAGACATATATACATCTTCTAGAACGGTGTTATTTGTAGCAATGCGCATTTAAACTTTTCTCAAATGATTTAATACTTTAGATGTTGAAGATTGAATTTCCCTATCCGCTATATATATTCGTTGGCAGAGATCAGAGACAGAGATGAGATCGATGGCATTAGAGCCTTGCATTGGCGTTTGATGTGGCCTTAGAGGAGGCCTATGGAGAATTTAATCAATGGCCTTAGAAGAGGTTTCAAGAGCGGTCTTTTCAGTGACCTCGATAATGGCCTTAGAAGAACCCCTAGAAGTGGTCTTATCAGTGGTCTTAGAAGAGGCATTAGAAGAGGCTTTAGAAGAGGCCCTTGAGGTGGTCTTATTAATGACCTTCGAAGAGGCCTCAAGGGCGGTAGTATCAGTGGCTTTAATAATGGACTTGAAAGAGGCCCTATAAGTAGTCGTATCAGTGGCATTGAGGGACGCTTAACAGGTGGTCTTATCAGTAACCTTAGAAGAGTCATTTGAAGAGGCATTAGAAGAGGCCTTAGAGGTGGTCTTATCAGTAACCTTAGAAGAGGCATTTGAAGAGACATTAGAAGAGGCCTTAGAGGTGGTCTTATCAGTGGCCTTAGATGAGGTCTCAAGGGCTGTCCAATCAGTGGTTTTAGAAGAAGCCTTATGAGTGGTCTGATCAATGGGCTTAGAAGAAACCTAAGGGGTGGTCTCATCCTCAGAAGTGGTCATGCAGGGATGGCAGCAGAGGCAGTCTAACGGGTGGTCATGGAAGCAGCCACAGACGAAGTTTCACAAGTCCTC
Source organism: Platorchestia sp. MABIK (assembly GCA_014220935.1). Classification (NCBI taxonomy): domain Eukaryota; kingdom Metazoa; phylum Arthropoda; class Malacostraca; order Amphipoda; family Talitridae; genus Platorchestia; species Platorchestia sp. MABIK. Next base: position 196,196 of record JACJUY010000604.1, on the reverse strand, counting down.
TTAGCAGTCACCAGAGATGTATTCCTGCAGTTCGTCTTAGAAATTCCGGTAAAGATTGTTAAATAATGCAGTTTCAAAAATGTCCACCGTATTGAAAAATCAAAGGATTGCAAGAGCTTGGTTTGAAAGCGAAATTGAGCAAATATCATAGAAAACGCTATTTGCATTTCGAGTGATTTTTTCACTAACTGTAGTTTCTGTGTCGAGTTTCCGCCATAAAGGTAACAGATAGTAAACTAGTAACAGAATTAAACTAAACTTAAAGTAAACTAGTAACAGAGTAACTAGTAACAGAATAGTAACAGAAGTAAACTGGAACTACAACCCTTAGAGTTCATCCTTAGCAATTTTGTCTATTGGTTGGCATATCTCTTTAGAACAGGATTTCAGTTTCGTTAACACAGTGAAACGAAAAATACTTCACGGATGCTCACCATATCCGCCATTCTTCAGCACCAACATATCAAGACAAACAGTTTTATAGTGTTTTGTTACTCCCTTGACCTCGTTCGATCAACAATGCTCAGTATTTCACGTGTTGCGCGCGTGTATTAAAATGCATCTCAGAGGTGCATGTCCTTTGTTGGCATTTGCAAGCTGATCATCCCACCGCATGTTGGAACGAAGATAGCAAAGATAGAACTCATCTACACACAAATGTTTCTTTGTTCTCAGAAAGCACTAATTCAAAATTTTTGAAACTGAATGCCAATGAAGCCTATTTTTAATCATAATATTTTTGACTTTCGGATTTGAAGTTGGCTAATTTTGACTTCAATTTTATGGTTCTTCTTTCGTCATGTCTACATCGTTCTTCTTTTGTCATTTTGTGCCGTGGTAACTTTGTGGCACTAATGTTTTCGAGCTCTTGAATTACATGTTGTGTCTGTAACTGAGATAAGGGCCATGCTATGTTCTTTCTTAAGAAATCTCTAAAAAAAATTTTTTCGAACGTATTCTGGAGAAAAATGATACTGCATCGTGAAGTATTGTCTTCTTCTGAGCGAGTAGGGATGTTATTTATTCTACTAATGAACCTATGATATGCTTTGTTTCTTTGAATTTATTTGTTAAAACTTATGATAATTACATAAGTATAACGTATTAGGATCCCACCTCCTACATAAGATTAAATTAAAGGTTCAAATTTCTCATGGATAGCTCGCTTTATTATCATTTTGATGCTCAGGCACCAATCTCACACGCTACAATTCACTCTAAGAAAAAAATTCGCTTGACGTTCGTGATAATTGTGTGATTTCGTCGATACTTCTTTCTTCACCTTCTTGCGGCCCCACAGACAACCTCGGCACGCAATTCTGAAGTCGTCAATAGCGCCTGCTCGGAGCTGATGCTGCTGTACTCCTGCACTCCGTGTTCAGGCTCTTGCTATTGGCTGATTTATTCTCGCGCTGTGATTTAATGCTTTCCCCGATACTTCACTCGTTAAAGCTGACAACATTCAAAGCTTTCGGATTTTCCAAAATTTTCAAGCTTCATTGAAAACTTACTCAGGCTTTTGCTAATGGGGGATTTATTCTCATGCTGTGATTTGATGGTTTCCTCGATACTTCACTCAGCAAAGATGAGAACATTCAAAGCTTTTGGATGTTCCAAAGTTTTCCACCTTCATTATTTTTTTGAATTTCAAGTTTCAGCATAGTCAATTGAACTCAATAGAAAGTCTCTCAATTGATCGTAATGGAAAATTGTGTCTGAAATATTCGACAACAGTTATGATACTCTGTAATTCTATTTTCATTCCTTACCCTAAATCTTCAACATCGAAAGCTTAAAAAATTTACTAATTTGCTCAAAACACTGCATATGTGAAGTTACAATCTTTCTTATTTTCCAAGGAACATGATTGCTTTTAATTTACTCTAAGATATGACTATACAAAAATATGAATTCCGGTGACATTCGTTTGAATTAAAAGAAGCCTATGAAGTATTCAGACAATTTCCGAAGAGCACGAGCTCCGTTGCGACGTGGTATTGAGATTGAGTTAAACTAAAAATGAGAACATATTCGGGTATGTGTGATCTTAAAGCAGTATACGTTAACTCTTGGGACATCAATCATTAATAGAAAATGATTCGTTTATTTTCTGTTGTTGAATTTTAAGAATAAGGTCTATTTTCGTTTGATATTTTATCTGTAACAATTTGAATGTGCCACGAAAGCAGCTAATGTGGCCTGGCAAGTTGTTTTATCCAGTTCTTCTATGACCCTTCCCCTAGACCTCCTCAATTTTAAGTTTACTGCTGCAATCCAAATTGAAATATATTTAATTTTAGAATAAACTTTTAACGAAGACCTCGCAATTTTAATTCTTAGGCTGGGTTCAACAATTAGCTAACGCATTCAAACGTTCGGAATCACATCATACTAATTGATTGAAAATAGATTTCCCAGTTGAACGGTTGTTCTCAATGTTCATGGATCCTCATTATTCAGCTTGTATGGACCTCTTTCATCATGCACATGCTTTCTCCACAACCGTGAGTCAATCCTAAGCTGCGTTACAACAAGCACTTGCCTGGGCGGCTGCACAGCAAATTTTCTTTGGCAAATTAGGTGAGATTTTGCTAGGTTTCTCGTACAATGTGTGCGCTCGTTACTTGAAGCGTAGGCAATTCATTGCAGAGCATCGCCGCGCTCGGCGCCATACCCCAAATATGCATCGACTTTCGAGAAGCAATGAATAGGAAATCGATGAGCATGGATGCTATTACCTCGGCGCCACCTCGGAATTTCTAAACCAAGGTCAGGTTTCTCGGGAAAAGTTGTTCGAGCTTCTAATTAATGGTGAATTTCGTTCGGATGAGATAAACAGGATGTTTGTCAGTGGAAGTCTTATTTTTATGCAAAATTTCCCTTTTTAAGTTTTAGATATGCACAACTGCATGATGCTAAAAGACTTCCTTTACATTTTCATCTTGTTCATTCAAAGTGATCTGCAGTAGAGGGAAAAAAGAAAAATGCCAGGTGATCCAAATTTACCTTTGGGAAATGATCTTTAAGTTCAATAAATGAAGCATATATTCAAGTTATTATATTAATATATGTGAAAAATGCTATTATCTGATATACCACCTAGGAATACCCATAAGGATAACTCTTTTAATAAGGATAACTACCCTGATAGTGAGCTTCATTTTTTCGGTATTCTCAAAAATGCTGACACCAGCAAAAGATTTCCAGATAAATCTTCGGATGTGTTTACTGACGCGGGATTCGTATGAGCGACGTTGTCGTCGATGCCCAATAAAAGAAACCGACCAGCGACCGACTCTCGTCAGCGTCGTAAAAATGATGACTGTCTAAAACCCATTGTGCTGTAAAATTTCCTGAAGAAGTGACGCAATTGTTTTCGGTTTCTGAACACATTGCGACTAAGGGTTCAGCCAAACATTCCGAGAAAATAAAGACGAGCTACGAACAAATTTAGCAGCACATGAAGTCTTTCATTTAGGATATTCGAGATGAAAGATTTTCTTGCAAGCAGCATGAAACTCGACTATGAAGCAAAATTTTTTGAAAAAATGAAATTTTCACTTCCGAGCAACAGTTTTTTTCTATAGGCGATCGTAATCTTAATTTAGCTCATCACACAGAATAAACAGACATTATAGATAAGTGAATTTCAAAAAGCTGATATTTTTGTGCTGAGGGAAATTACTTACACACTGTTTTCAAAATTTACGTCTCTTCATTAATGAATTAATGCAATAGTAAATGTCAAAATTGCTTTAGTGATGATTGTGAAAAGAGTTTGCACGCAAAGAAAATAATGCGGCTTTAAGAAACTAATTTACTTTGTTGTAATATACGTATGTTTTATTGAATGGGTAAGCTGCGTTCAATTGAATGGTTTTCACAAAGGAAATAATTGTGTAAGAGATAAATTTGATCTCATTGTCAGCGCTGTCACAAAGCGAGGTTTATATTTTGGTCGACCTTTGTTAGACGTGTCACAATAGCTTTTTCTTGTGGTTTTTAACCACAGGTGACGTGAATGATTTTTGCTACACACCTCAAAAATTTGTCTAGTTTTTATAACTTGTACATTTTTCTCTTTATGTCAATACTGTGTACAAAGAAATATGGTTCCTCAAATTAATTTCCCTCTCGGGATTAGTTGCCAGAATTAATGCGGGTGCCTCTGTCATTTAAAATATAAAGGTGCTGCTCAGTGGAGTTGGTCGCAAGGGTGACAAGTTATATTTAAAGATTTCAATAGAGATGGTACTCAGCTGCATGTTTTCAACCAGTTTCTGTCAATATGAATTGCACGTGGAGTGATTGGATGATTCATGTTTTTCTCGTATGATGCACGATTTTAATTCTTGATGCTTTGTTTTGATTATAGCTACTTGCAGATTTCAACTGCTACTCAATAATGAACATTGCTGCTGTCTTTGTAAAAGCAATGTGTGCTGAAAAATCAGTCTCCTAAATCATTTTGCTTTTTTGAGTGTAAAATCCGTTTCATGAGCTTCGTTGATCATGCTTTCATTGATTGCTGAAATTTGAAATGAGTAAGCCAGATATCAGTATTTCTAAGACTGACCTGCAAAGTTTCGCTCAAGTGTCCCTAATTTTTCGCAAACTTCCTCAATGGGCTAAGGAAAAATGGAATTATCCTTTCATAGTTTTATTTTAGGTGCTATTTCACAACCTTCCCAAGAACTGCACTCAAATGAAAAGTGTTTATGCCGTAGTGTTCTCTGAAGCTCTCATATATCACGCCGACAGTTGTCGTTGACTTTGATGGTGGCAACTGTACGGAGGTAACGAGCATTTAAATGCACGGCAGAACGAGACGCGTTTGGCTCCGAGGCAGCGACAGAAGTTAGCAGGATAAGCGGAGACTCATCAAAGTGACATTAATCAAGGGCTCAAGTAAAAAGTCAAGGCCCGGAGAGGTGGGTTAATTTCGAGATGCTCGGCGTCTGCGAATATTGACAACACCACAAATTTTGGCTTAGCTCGACCGCTGTTTCTACGTCGGATGAGGCTGCAAATTCATAAATGGTCTAGCTAAGTCTGTATGAAGTGTTATTGACTGTCATTTATGACGTATTATGAATTGAAATTTGTACACTCTTCATTAAGAATCAACATGTAACATGGAATAAGGGTAACTGCAGTCAACAAAATAACATACTACGGTCAAATTTACTGCCAAAAAATGTTAGGCGTCTAACCGACACTTAATGTGCTCGATGTATTCCAATGAAAAAACTGCTAATACCACTCATACACGGGCGTTTCGGGACGAGGAAATTAAACTTATGTTTACGAAGACAAGCTTATTTGCCCTCAGCGAAAGCGGGTACAGTTAAAAATGTCACGAAGTAGAAAAAGAGCGCATATATACTCACAACGCATTCCTGCTCGAAAGTTATTTTTTTAAAATGACTTCATATGTGACACCCGAGAACTCTCGAAAAAACCATCTGAGAGACCAGAAATTTACGTCGTAAAGTTAACGTTTGTATCTAACGCGACAGTGGGGCCTTGCGCTCTACTGAATACATCTAATTGCAGGGCATTTTAAGATGCAGTTTATGTTTGCGATGTGAGTCCATAGCCTGAAGGGGAGCGAGGGGAGCCTGGCGCCCTGCCAGTCGCTGACGCCGGGAGCATTGCGCCCCTGCCGCCCTCGTCTGAAGTATGACCTCTGTGATGCGGCGCTGCCCTCGCAAGTTAGCGATTCTGCTTCCAGGTTATGGATGGCACCCCCTGAACCCTCGCTCAAATTGATAATCTCCCAATATTCTGACTTTCTCTTCTGTATTCGGCGTGTGACTCACAGTGTCTGTTCGGCGTGTGACTCACTGATAAACTTAAATATTTATTTTCATTTCTGCTTGTGACTCTCACAGTGTCTGCTATATGTACACATAAGCCAAAGTATTTATTTTCATGAACGAGTACAAATATGTATCTTAAACAGACACTGTGCATATTTAATATTTCAGATACTTAAATTCAAAGCTCTATTTTGAAATTAGAAATTTATCATTAACTAAACCTTGAGTTTTTAGCATCCGAGTACAAGGCTTTAAAAACACTTCTATTAGGTTATCATCAGGATGAATATCGATGATTTTATTCCATTCTGCCTAATGATAACCAGAAAAAAAGGTTCAAACCAAGGACATTTAAAATGCTGTGGAATATCTGACTTTTAATTTGACACTTTTAAGACAAGCTTATGTATATTGATTGAGCTGCCAGCTTGAAATATTTATATCATAACCGATCCTTTGTGAAGTCTGGTTAATTGATATCATATTGTGAAGTAAGGCAGGGGGGGATAAAATCTCATGAAAAGTTCCCTCAGTTGCTAAGCAACACATTTAAAATTAATTACCCAGAACGCCAGGATTCAATTAGCTCAACCGGCCTCGCAGGCGATTAGCATTATAATTTCTATTGGAAATTACATCAATTGCAGGACGGTAGTCGACTCTTGAAGTGAGTTGCCATGAGAGCGAATGTTTTGATTACATTTAATATTTTCATTAGCATCATCAAATAACATGGAATTTTGGCCCTGAAATTAAGAAGCGCGTTCCATGAAAGCCTTTGAAATTAATTAAGAACTGTTTTAAAATCTAATTTACTTGTGGTATTTTATCCCGATGTTTAAATTGCTCCTCTCGTAGAATGAGCGAACTCGCCGTCGCGTGAACATTTCTTCACGCTTCAGACAAGCCTGTTTGATATGGTCCAATAAGCCATTAATTTTTGTCAATATTGTTTTGGGTCTTAGAAAATGAAACGGCTTTAACTGATGGTTGAGTAATTATAAACGAGTAAAATGAGCTGAACAAATCTCAAATATCGGTAACATAATATTAGTATAATGATTCTCTAGTTTGGAAAAATGACCCAAACCTCTCTGGAAATTTCGTTCGGTGTGATCAAATTTTTCTCCATGTCAGAAATGGTAAATGAGTTCAAGTTTTTGTCGGTTAAAGGAAAGTAATTGAGTGAACAATTTCTGCATCTGTTCGCAGGCTGTAAATCACTGGGAGAGTCAAGTGGATAGATTAACGATGGGCTTATTTCAGAGCGTTCCATTTGTTTTAAGGTTTCGGTACAGATATTAATTGTGTTAAAATCATCACAGAACAATTAAGAAAGCGCGAAGGGACAATAGTGGAACTTTTTCTGATTTAACAGTAAATCGAACAAACAATCTTTTTATAGGTTCCTTCGGGACACTGTAGTGTCATTGTTCGCATTGATGTAATTTTTCAAGCTGAGGACTGAATAAACTCATTGTAGCATCGAGTGTATTTGTGTTGGGGAGGCAGGCCATTGAAGAGATAATTGCCTCGTTCAAGGCTCAGTAATTATCCTTGTTTTTCGCTCTGGTGTCCGATTTTATGGAGGCCTCGAGACCTAGGCCAATAGATCTATATTGGACTTCAGTGTTATTATGCCCGCAATAACACGCTGATCAAACTGACGAGCGCAGGCAGCAAAAGCCTGCAGCTAGGGGGTAATATCGCAGAATAAAAACTAATGAGACCTGTGCGTTTTTTTCACGCGAAATTATTGCTTGATCATAAAATAAGGCATCAAGCGCTCAAAACGTGTCAGTCATGTCTGGTCTTGGAACCGTAAAAATATTTACTTTAGACGCTTTGTTAGATTGGCAATTAGAAAATAAAATACAATAAAATAGATTCGGAAATAAGGAAGAATTGAGTGATCCACTGGCAAGTTCAATTCCGTCTGACGCCAATCACACACAGGCACCAGAGCAGGAGTTATGTAATAGGAATGCAGCCTCGTGACTAATAATATAACTGAATCAGTGTCCTATGACTGCCATAATCACCACTAGCTACAGTAACTATGCACAGAAGAAATAAAAACGTAGAGAAACGATCATAGTCACAGTCGCAGACATCATGTTTCCCGCCCATGTGAGCATTTATATTTTCCCTTTTCATGAGACAGCAGCCATATCAAAGACTTAGAATTTTCTTATCTTTGTGTCGCCAAGTATCAATTATAATTGCTCCCTATCATTTTCTTTTCATCGTTTGTCTTTCTTTCTGAAACGGCCACTCCCATACAACAGATAAGTTAAAGGCAAGCAAAAGGTATTGATGCCTTTAGTCAATTTCAGTTTTTTTACGTTTTTCTCCCTAAAATTCAGAACAGGCCTTTCATTCACGAGCTTAGAGAAAAATATTGTTGAACCTACTTATTGACAGGAAAGGAATTTTTAAGAGTTTAAATCTTAGGGGAGCTCGTTTAAAGATTCTAATAAAACTAGTCACAAAATAAAAATAATGCTTAGGCTATTCAATTTTCATGGTTAGTGTTCCGTCGTTATTTCTGTACGTCAGATTGTGTTGGGGAGAAAAATTAGTAGTTATATTTTAAGCATTGGTGGTCTTGTTCGTAGAGATAAGTATGCATAGTTTGTTAGTGTTGCATGGGTATTCTTAACTTCATGCTCAATATCTCACGCACCTCAAGAGTGGGTCCTTCGTTTTTGAGTGCATTATTATCAGTTGAAGCACGGGTGATTGCAACAAAAATACTGGTGAAGAACTAGGATATGTTTTCAGCTGTTGCACCGGTGATTGTATCAAAAATACAGGTGATAAACAAGGATGTGCTCCACAATTTCTAGTGAGGCAATCGATTTAATGAATCACATTGTGCGTATTTATGTCACTGCCATCGTTATTAGCCTGTTTCTTTGTTTTGTGTAAACCGTCTTTGCTCCTGCTCATATCATTCCTGTTAACCAAGGGAAAATGAACCGCCATAGCGTTTTGCATCCAAATTTTTGCTGTGCTATGCAGCGAGTGCTCTCATGAAGAGCCGGGAAATTTATGATTGCAGGTGAAAGCACAGACGTTAACGCGTCATAACGAGTGCACTGCACAAGCAAGCGCTGGGGTGACACCAACGTGAAAGAGAGGTCAATGTACCGCTTGATTTATGTTTGATTTATCCTTTGAGCTTGATTAAGTCAGGTGTGTTTAGCTCGTAACCAGCTCAGGGTTTCATAAACAAGGGTAGGCTACTGGACCTGTGCCAAGACCATATCTTATCATTAAGCGTTCCTCACTAATGACGAAGTCAGAAGTATCATGCCAGGAGCCATCTTCACGGTGCTAAAGTCAATCAAAGATAGTCATTTTGATTACATGGAAGGCTGTAAATTTTCTATGAATCCCATTGTTATGCGTTCACTTCAATTTATTGAATTTGAAACAGGTTATTAACATTTATCACTACTTTAAAATGTTAGGATGTTTGGGATTTAAATCTAGGCTCTTCATAAACCTCGACGGATGAAAAACACAAATATCGGGAATCAGCCACAACCTGACCCAATAACTCATCACTGACCACCATGAACGACGTCATTCCATCGCAATTTCTAGGTTTTTATTTTGCGCTGTTAAAAAGCCCTTGGGAAGGGGCAAATGGACCCGTAAACGCTTTACGATGGCGGCTAGTCAACAGCCGTCGGACACTGGCGAGGACCTGCGCTCCAGCAACACGTCTCGTGCTCTGTAAATGCCTCACCTGGTCTTGCGTTCTCGCTGATACAGGAGTTTTATTTATTCTTTCTTTCCCGTTTAGTACACCAACATTCGTGAAATATATTTAAAATGACTCATTATTGTTTTTATTGAGGCTATGCTGCTATGTGTTGGTGTTCGTGTTAGTACAAGTCAGTAAATACCTGACATGTTATTCCGTTCTCGTTAACATGGTAGTCTTATTTCGTTTTTCTTATTTTAGCAAGCCAATATTCATTGAATATGTTTAAAATGGCTCAATATTGGTGGTATTAAAGCTATACATAACAGCGTTTGTGTTAGTGTTAGGACATGTCAGTTAATACCTCACCTTGTTGCGTTCTTGTTGATGCGGTAGTTTTATTTCGTTGATGCGGCGGTTTCTTTCGTCGTTTAGAGCACCAACATTCACAAGATATTTTTAAAATGACTCAATACTGGGATCATTAAGGCTATGCGTTATAATGTTTGTTAGTGTTCGTACATGTCAGTAAATACCTCATCTGCTGTCACGTTCTCGAAGATACAGTAGTTTTATTTTTCTTTCTTTGTTGAGCACACCAACATTCATTACATATGTTTAAAATGACTCGTTAATGGTATTTTTATGGCTATGCAGTATTGTGTCAGCGTTAGTGCATGTGTTGTGTAAGTAACGATCAGTGTCTAATACATATAATAATACCGTGTCAGTGTATGATTGGGGGTGTGACATTGCTTCCGGCTCATGCGTTCTCCATTGTGGTTCAACTGTTGTGGTTCGTCATTGCGCAAATATTGTTGTCATTATGTCAGCAGTCGTAACTGTGTAACTATAACTGAACCTCCTACAAACTATCCGGAAAAATACTCAACGGTCTATTTGTGCCTTAGGATTTTGTGTTAGGGATCAAAATGCCCAGGAAGTGTTTATTTCGCATTAAATTCGCATTAAACGCAAAAACAGTTATCGTACAAAGTTGCATTACTGCATGAAAATGCAATCACGTTCGACCTACCATATGGTGGCCACGACTAACACATTGAACATCGAGATTTCGAAATATTCTACTAATGCGTGACGATCAATGACTAGAAGCATGAATATTGCTTTCTTTTATAAATTTCCTTACCGGTGCCTGTGTGCGATTAGTGTGTGACGCCATAAAACTGGGTAGCATTCAAAGAATGGACCATTTGATTCTTTCATGTTCTATGTTTTATTCTGTTCGTCTCGCATCCCCAGCCTTGCGCTCGCCTACGCCATCTCGAGTCTTGATCTTCGAGTAGTTGACTTTCCATACAGGCTGTCGATTTAGTACAAAAAAGTGCTGAAAGCAACGCTTGCAATGTTGCGTCACAAGCCGAAAGATTTATTCTTGTGAACATGTACCGAAATTTGCATCGATTCGTCAAGTGCATCGAAAAAAGTTAGTTTGTTGGAATTTATACCGTTGACTTGTACTTTTTTCTTCTGATTCTGAAAACAATGTGCTTGTAATTTTAGACTCACCTCCGTGTGTTGAATGAGAGGAAATAATTAGTTTTAATCCTATAAGAGTGTTTGAAATGGGCATATATTTACATTAATTTTAATAGATCGAGCGGTTTTATGGTTAATATAGCTCAGGGAACAGTTTTTTCAACTGAAATCAAAATTAGGTTACATCACCTATACATATATCACCTACCACTTACAATTACTTGAGGCTATTAACGAATCAATTTATTTATCATCAAATTTTTCATCCGTTTCTAAGCTGTTT
>JACJUY010000604.1:155808-183986 GCA_014220935.1 Platorchestia sp. MABIK | reverse complement strand
ATAATGAAACGATGCTTGTTGAATCAATCTGACATGAAATTCACGGAATAACATAGCAGGCTGTAAACTTTTTACTTCTACTGAAACTCAATTCGTTATCCGATGTAAGCCAATTTGCATGAAATAAGTCTGATCTTTTAATTTACGCACAGTTTGATGCTGGCTAGCGAACCGAGGATCACCATTCAACTCATTCAGGCATTTCTGAGAATGATGCAGTAATGAGCTTAACGTACGATACTATTTATTATGCGATACTTGACCTACGATACTATTTATTTTACGATACTTAACGTTCGATACTATTTATTATGCGATACTTGACGAACGATAATATTCATTTTTACGATACTCAACGTACGATACTATATATTTTACGAGACTTAACGTTAAATACTATATAGTTTGCGATACTTAACGTACTAAACTATTAGCACCCATCGGCTTCATGAGTGCATATGTCATCATATATCTGAAGGAATATGTGAAAATACACACATGGCTCTCGCCTGGCCTCACCTGGATGTGACTCAAATGACAATTTGCTTTCAGCGAAAAAGAAATTTTTCTCGTGTAGAACGTGTTTCTACAGTTTTTGATAATAGTAATTGAAGTAAGATTTATGTCTGAACACTCCAATAAAATCAGCACTTCATTAACTCAGCTGATATAGTGAGCAACATCGTTGCATAAATGTTTGGATGTGTCCAATATAAACAATGAACATGGAGTGAGTGAAGAAAACGATCTCGAATGAGCTTAAAAACATTTTCTAGTGAAATACTGATGGAATTTATACGTTATTTTTTTGAAAGTAACGGAGAGCTACTTGCATTGGAAAAATGGTGGCATGGGGATGTAATTTCTTATACTTTAATTTTTTTATTTCACTTCAGTAATTTGATCACTGTACGTAAAATTATTTGATAATTTTATTTTTCTCACACCCACATGAAATCCATATTTTAATGTAAAAATATCGAACAGTATTCAACGCAGTATTGCAACTCAGAGTTTCAATGTAGTTTCTACTGAAGCTCCGTTTGGCAAACTGAAGTCTTCTCTTTTCCTGCCGAGAGAAGCACTGTAGAAAAGTTTATTAATATTCGTGAGGCCGTCCATAGACGAAACAGTCCAAACTTTGAAAGGATCGCCGCGCTTGCGCCTTATTAGGCGCCGCTCAGATCCACGCTCCTAACTTCTCCCGTCCCTGAGTCGTCGACCTGCACAACTTTTACCACGCCCAGAATCAAACAAAAATCCGAAACTTGGAACTCCAAAACTTGGATACTAGCCTAGAATTTCCCCACGGCCAGGAATTTAAGTTAAATTTGTCAAGAAACGCTATTTTTCACTTGACAGCGCCTGATACTTTGTGGACTTCGCGACGCTGGAACTAAACTTTCTTTTTCGACCACTGAGTGACGTTCAGGCATGTAGCTTGTAATTTGTTAAAGTTATTGAAATACTGAGGATTTTTCGTAAATCATTTTTTGATACGTTAAAATGCGGTTTATTTATCAAATTACTCCGCATCAGTTCCATGTTTATATACGAAGACTCTAACATACTCGTGTTAGACAATTGTAACCATTCAGTTTTTTTTATATTGATGACCTCAAAGGAAACCGTTGTAAATTTATGGGCTTCATAAGCTGTTAATAACTTCTTCATTTGCGAACATTTTTGAGTTCTGTTACATAGAGTACAACGAAACATGAAAAATTGACGACTGATATTTAGCTCAGATTAAATCCCGTTTCAATTCCATGAAAGAAATAATAAAATGAGAAGTATTGATCAGTTTTCTCCCTAGTGGGAATAGAGATCCACAAAATATTCCTTCCAGAAATCATACCTTTTACCTCTGTGACACGGAATTTTTGCAGAATGAATGCATGAAACACTTTTTATACGAAAAAAATGTCAAATGTCACTGGGAGTAAATTTTCATTTGAGTCACATCCAAGTAAGTCCAAGCTTGAGCCAAATGTATATTTTCACCCTTTCACCAAAAATTATTCTCCACACTTCATTTGCAAGCTGGGAAGATTTATGCTCATTGTTATATGACGCAATTGAATGAAGCAAATTTTAGTCTCATTTGCAAAAAAAAGAAAATTTATGCTCATCGTTATATGACGCAGTTGAATGAAGCAAAAGTATTCTCATCTGCAACAAACGTTCAAGGCGACGCCAAGAAATGACGAACATTTGTCTCGGTTTTCCTTAGACGTAAAACAACCTAAAATGTGTTTTTTTTTGGCGCAAAACTGCCCGGAATCGGTCTTCGCAGCAACTTCTTTCCCGGAGACTTTGATGCGGCATCAGTCAGCAATATCATCACAAGTTGGAAGTTTTTATTAGAGTTGAACAAATGGATCAACTCAAACACATCTTTTAATGGGTTTTCTTTGTGATACTCTGGAATTTATAGAAATATTAGTGTCGTCCATCTCGTTCTGGATTTCTATGGGATATTCTCGCAAAGGAAAATGATTTTAGGAATGTATGTAAAAGGTGTGCTTCAAATTCTGTGTTTATATTTCCTTTCGGACAAAGGAAAACACTAGAACGGGCCCTCAAATGAGTGACGATTATTTAAATAGCGAAGAAAAAAAATAAAGAAAACAACAAAACAAAAAAACTCATTGACTGTGTGAAGCAAAACTTCAATACATTTGTATTAAAAAGCGTACTTAAACACATTTCTTATTGACGAATGTGTTTATGAATATGTGCGTTTAGGGTCAAATTTCTAAGACATTTCAGAGTGCGTATTTAATCACTGTGTTCAAATATAACATTGCTCATTTAAACATAAAGCATTTAGAAACCTATTACATAGAGCCTAATTAAATTCAGCCAAAATGCCTGACGGCATTATGGCAGGTTGTAGGCTTGTTTGGAGCGGGTGGGAGAATGTTGAATGCGATCAAGAATTTCTACTTTGATTGCAGAGCATGTGTGAGAGTAGGGAATGAGGTGAGTGATTTGTCCCCAGTTGCGACAGGCGTGAGAAAGGGATGTGTGATGTCTCCGTGGTTGTTTAATTTGTTTATGGATGGTGTAGCGAGAGAAGTGAATGCGAGAGTCTGGGGTAAAGGCGCGCAGTTGGTGGGGTAAAATGGTACGAATTGAGAAGTGTGTCAGCTGTTGTTTGCAGATGATACAGCGCTTGTGGCTGATTCAGAGGAAAAACTGTGGAGACTAGTGGCAGAATTTGGAGTGTGGGAAAGGCGTAAGTTGAGAGTGAATGTAAATAAAAGCAAGTTGATGAAATGTTCAAGAGGTGGTGTTTGGTACGTGGCTGTGAATGAGAGTATGGAAGTAGAAGTGAGACATCGTGTGAGTGAAGGCTGAAAAACATTGGGTGTAAGGAGGAAAGTTTTGAATGCAGGAGTATGAGTATCAGTGCTAAAAGGGGACTGTTTGAAAGCTTAGTCGTACCAGTTTTGCTGTATGGAACAGAGTCTTGGGGTGTGAGAGCAGCTTAGAGGAAGAAGCTGGATGTCTTTGAGATGAAGTTTTTGAGGAGCATGTTTGGAATAAACCAGCCATGGCTGTCGGGCCTGACTGTGGAAAAGGGTTGTGCTGGGCTGCTATTGATCCGTGCAGTTCTTGTGCGGCCTGAGCTGCCTCTCTCGCCTCCTAGTGACTACGGATGAATGATTGTGGCTTGCTGTCGTCTACCTTGGTATATGTATGCGTTCATTTAACTACATTAGCTACGATATTGTTCACTTAAATAAAAAGTATTTAAATACCGATTCCAATACAGAATATGTGCAAATGTAGGATATCGAAATACATATTTACATACTTGAAAAGATTTTCTTATTTATGCATAGGAGGTAATTTGGAACTTGAAAACAAGTTTTAGCTCGAATGTATAACGAATGGTTTACGCACGCGCCTTGAACAGCGCATGTTCCTCGACTAAGGCTTTTACGACACAGCCTTCTCTACGTATCTGCTATCGCTCAATGTAAAACTCTTTGATGTAAAATTTGGAGATTTTAGATGATTTAGTTGTAAAACTTGAAGGTCTTACATCTGAATCTTGATTTTTAGCCGTATTATGACGTCAAATGCAAGTATGCAAATGTTAAAAGTAAATTCAGGAATATTTTAACTATTTTCAATGTTTTTTGGATGTATTAATAAAGTATCTCATATAATAGCGTAGCGTTATGGTATGCATGCATGATGTACAGTTATGAATTTATTCACACAACTGAAATTCATATATTATTCTAGTGTGCTTGTTGTCATGCTGCTGCAAAGGCATTACACGTGTTCGAAATTCGCAAATATCAAAATAAAGAAATGATATTTAACAAATATATTGTGAGCGGTTGGCGCCGCGTTATAGCGTCAAGTGGAGACGGTCAGTGGGGGTAGTTTCAGTTTCAGTTTTCGAACATTTCCCTTATCGTGAATGTTTGTGACGTGCAATTGTATCAGCGGTTCTGAATAGGGTTCGTATTTTTGAGTGATTCATGACTGCATTGATCAGGCTCTTCATAACCCATACGTGAAGTATGAACAGAGATGTACAAAGGCTTGGAAGAAGACGTAGTGTTAAAAGAGTGGATGATGGTCTCGCAGTTACTTATTCTAATTTAAAGAGTGTGTATTTTTTTGACCCACCTGTACACATATATATTTTATAGAGATTTCTTAATCCTTTACTTTATATTTGCTAAATGAGGAAGTTTTGTTCCACGGTATGGTTGGGATTTTTCATCCTTGTCTCGTTATTGCTTTTTTCATTGAGTGAATAATAAAAAAATAACTAGTTTAAATAACGTATATTTCTTTCAGTTTCTTTTTAAAAATAATTTTCTACACTTCTTTCACTTTCTTTTCGTAGTGCCTTATCGGTTACAAATGGATCGCGAGGAAAAAATTTAGAAACTTATGTTTGCTATAGGGTGGCAAAAAATTCTGATCTCGTTTATTTTTTTATGACGATAGCACAACGTGCAGGCGCTTTTGAGTTTTGCACTAGAGTGAAGATTATTCTATAAATTTATTTCGTATCGAGACCGAAAAAACATATTCAGTTGTTGAGTTTCTTCAATGTGGATATGTTGGGGAAAATTTAAAATACGTGTTGTTAATATATTTAAGCATCGTAAATGCATTTAATTTCAATATCAAAATGCATTTGAAAAAATGTCCTTTACATTTTTAAGCAGTTTATGTATTCGGCTCCGTTCACTTCGTTAAGTAACTCCATGCAACAGGAAACAAACGCTGAACATCATTGGAAACTTCAGTTCTGAGTGGCGAGTGCTGCAAAGACTGTAATTAAGAAATTCACATTTTAGCAACTCTGTGTGCCAATAACAGTGTTTTTTGTATTGCGTTTTTTCGCACGAGGCATAGTGACGAAGTAATTACTCTGGTACCTAAATACAAAACCTCCTGAACAAATTGTACACTTATAGCGAATATATGGATTACAAGAGGTTTTGTCGCTAGGTAACTAAATGGGGAAATGGCAATTACGAGAATAATATAGAAGAAGCAAATAAACAGTTCCCAGTTTCTAGGTCTCGTACCAAATAAATACGTAATTTTATTTGTTAGAATCCCACTTAAATGAATTTTACTCGTAAAACTTTTTACATGATCAACCTTGAATAAATCACAACTCCAGAACCTTTATTGTCTTTTTCTTTAACATAGGTTACTCATTTTTCTTGTGATTGACTACGAGCTAAGAAAAACTGTATTTTTAAGCCAAGTTACATTTAAGTCCTATTTGGGCTTCAACGACTCACGTGCGCGTTCTAGAAGGTAAAATTTAACTTATCGTATTCTTCTAATCAATCCTGTTCTCAAGTAAAGTTATTTAAAAAAGTTGTAATCTATAGTATTTTCAATTTGTCATATTTTTGGCCTATGATTATCATCACAAGTCGTCATCGCACTTTTCGTTTCCGTATGTTGAGCTCTACGGAAGAGCTGCAGCATCGAAAGCAAAGGATACATTCGTAGTAGATAATTTGCCTCTGCTACTTTGTGCGGCTTCCTTGATAACGTGTCCAGATACGATTTAAAATTTTGTACGTCTCTCTGAATGCTCATGAGATCTCCATCTCAGCCACTCTAACTCGCCGTCTTGATGTTGGTCGCTGGAGATTAGGTTTCGACTTTCTCATTCAAATCCTCGAACTCGCAACGAAAATTTGAAAATTCTTTCTTACTGGGAAACTCTTCAATTGCAAATTCAGTAAATAACATACATGATCTAAGAAACCAGGAATACTGGTACAAATCCTCAAAAAGACCGGAGCTAACTACAGATCTCGCCTCACTGACGTCGCTTCTTGTTTGAGTCTGAAAACCCAAATTAAATGCTAATAGTGTTTGTCACTTCAAAGCAGGGGCGGAAAAAACGGGTTAAAAACAAAAACCCAGCTGGATTTTTTATTTTTGGGGGTTTCAATGGGTTGCATTGTTTTTTATTCATTTTATCGGATAATGGTATCCTAAATACAACCCATAAGTAATTTTTTAAATACACAAATTAATGATTTGTGTGTGCAGTCTGAATACAGCGTAAGCTACTCCAGTTAGAAGCAGTAGCTACCAACCTACCAGGAGTATGATTTGCCAACTTACAAATTCCTGATTTTCAGGCTCCCTCAGTCTTGCTGTCAGTGTCGTTGTGTAACGCAAAACGCCAGGCTCAGCATCTGCCTTAGCTTTTTAGGCCTACTAGTTTCCTGTCTACAATATCCTTTTCTGCTGCATTAGCACCAACTAACTGATGTCAACTGCACCACCACCAGTAAAACGGAATAGGACTTTGAGTTCCTATGCACTTCTCAAGAAGAGAAAAAAATAAATGATCATAGATGAATTTTTTTTAGTTCAAATATTTATTCTGATGTGACAGAAAATAAAGAGTTCCGGAAGTTCTGTTCTGTGATGCAGTTCTGGATACATACCGCCAGACCATACCGCCAGTCGGCATTGTCTGCAACAATGTTTAGTGTAGGTTTGGGGCAGGGAAAGCTCAAATGCTCCTTAAAAATATTTAAACACTTGAGGCCAAACGCTAATCTCTAAAATAATGTAATTAAGACCTACCAGTGCTAGGAGACACTTCCACATGGTGGTACAACTTGTACAACCCAAAGGAAGTAATTAAAGTTCAGATTAGATTCAACGTTTCAAGTTTGAAAATGAAGTCAAGGAAAGAAAAACAATAAAACCTGTATTGTCTCTTTCTTACAGGTTTGTATATTTACATGTGGCTTAAAATGAAAAAAACACCAGAATGTATCGTTTTGTTTTTTAGGTATTCGTTTTTGTTTTAATTTTTTGTGTTTTTTTGGGTGTTTTTCTTAATGCAAATTCTGCTTCTAGGTAAATTATTTTTGTCTTTCTTTAGTTTTTATTTTCTTATTTCAGAAGTGTTTTTTCCGATTTTAAATTTTTATATAATTTTCAACACCCGTTGTATCCAAATTTTATTCATGTGACATTACTGACGTTGACTTTATAGAGCTTGAATGTTCTGAGTATCAAATTTGTTTTTATAGAGCTGATTGGGCTTCTTTTTACGCGAGTGGATAGTTTTTGCAATTTTCGCGATGGTTTCTGTAAAAGACACTGCATTTAGTAGTGCCCCATTGTTTAAATACAGCTGAGGTCTATTCAAAAGGCTTAATATTAAGGGAATTTGCGATGGGTTAAAAGTAGAGTTTTCCCAATGTGCTTAATTTTCATGGAAAATTCGTAGCGTGATGATGGAAAGGAAATTACTGCGATTACTTATAAAAGTAACTACCGAGTCAGTGCAGTTCAATATTTTCCGTCAATGAATTTTTGACGGTCTTAGGAAATAGGAGCACTTCTCGAATAGAATTGACCAAACTGAATAATGACCGATATCATGGAATGCATCTTATAATTCGAATAGCAGAACAACGAGGTACGGAAAATTGTGGTGCTTGTTAGCATTAAGCTTTGAAATTATCAGAGAAGCATTTCCTATTTTCTGCGGTTATTGTAATTTTACAATTTTTCCACTTTAGCTGCTATGCTTGGATTTCAGCTGTTCCATCGAGCGCGATTTCTACCGTCGGATTCAACCTGAAATGCGCGAAATATTTTACTCTAATCTAATACTCTAATTTTAGGAACAAATTTACTTTAACGTGATGGGAACAGCGATATCAGGCTTTCTCAACTCTCAACATAATTTCATTTGCGACAAAAAATTCACTTTTATTCACATTGTGCTATCAAGTTGAAATATAAAATAAAAAATTTCACGATCGTCGTAATATTAGGTTTTTAGCAATGATGACTGTAGAACAACACCACTGTCGCCATTACCTAAAAAGTGACACCGGAGGGGTTCTACCAATTTTGCTTCCCCCGAGAATGTTTTAATAGTTTCATTGAAACATTTTTTTTGTCTTCATTGCAACGTCCAGATAAAGACGCTTGAAAAGATGGGGTTATTTTTCTGAACTCCTCGAATAAATTCTGTAAGCTTTCTTAGTATTCACCGGACAATCTCACGCCTGTACCTGAATAAAAAACGTACATCTGTAGCACAGTAAAGCGTCATGTTGTAGCATTATCCTCGGTGCCTGCTATGAGACGCAAACTTATAGTGTTAATTTGGACGAGAAAGTTCCTGGTTCAATTCCCCTCAACTCCACGGCTTTTTCATCGGAACAAAAAACATTCGCTGGTGATGTTCAAAACGGAGGTGAAGTAAGGGAACCCCCCCTCCCCCCACTTAACGAGCTTTCATTTCAACCCCTCACCTTCAAATTAACAGCTGAAAAAACATTTCAAACAAATGCAATTGCACGCTAGGGTGATCATTGAAGCTTCGAAGTCTGCTGAGAGTTCTGAATGCGCTTCAATTGCCACCATTATTTCACTCGTATAGCACCTGTTTCACCACCGTCAACGTAGAGCTTCAAACCTTTGCCTGACTGAAAAGTCTTATTGCCGTCTATCGAACCATGCTTCAAAACTTTCGATAGTAACTGCTTTACTAAACTGATATAAGTGAAATATGTCGTTATTAATAGGTGATGAGTTAATGAGAAGAGCTAATAACAGAGGCCACGGCAATATTAATGAGCACTGGAATTGCTATACTCTCCAAACTCGAGCGCCAGGCTATGGCAGCTAGCCATAACAAACTTGTTGTGGCCCCCTTACTGCACACACTTTCGCCCTCGCCGTCGCAGGATTTTGATAGAAGGTTATTCCTTCCCTTTAAATAGATAAACATTTTGATTTGAGTTTCACACCTAAATTCGATTCATGCAAATTTGACAAGAAAAAGATCTCTAAAGTGTTTGTTATTCGATGCGGATATTTTCGTATCATGACACATGCATTACTTTAAGATTTAGAATTTGATTTAGAGTTCAGATGTAAATTAGAACTTGATTTACATTTCAGATGTAAATTTAGAATTTGGGATTAAAATAAGAATTCATACTTATAATTAGAAATTATCTTAAATTTGAGTTCAGATTTTGATTCGGAATTCAGATTTAGACTCAAAATTTAAACTAAAAATTGGGACCTAATTTTAAATAAAGGCTTAAATTCAAAGTTCACCTACAGATTCAGATTACAAATATATATGATTAGGAAATATGAATCCTAAATTCACACATTGATTTAAACTCTGAGTATAGGCTTCTAATTCAAATTAGATTGAGAATTTAGACTTGATATTTAGGTTCAGAACTCAGATTTCAAATGAGACATTGACTCATAGTTTAGATTCACAATTCAAAATTAAATTCTGGATTCATGTTTAGATTCAGGTTTCAGATTTAGAGTCAGAATTCGAATTTAAATTCGTAATTCTGATTTAGGCAGTTACATTCTATACATCTAATTCAAACTAGTCAAGAATTAAGAACAGGTTGTAATTACAAGTTTTTTACCATCTGAAGCCAGAGCAAATTGCAATTGGGATGATATGTTTGCAGGTCCCCAATTGAAGCAAAAGTTGCTTCAGGTAAATTCGAGTGCCACCGCCAGCCGGAAGATGTCGTGCCTGAACATCAAATTCCTGCTACTCCAATCAGTCCTGAAAGTTTCAATTCTGCTTTTGGAGAGTAATTTAGCCTCGTCCATGAGACGGAAACAGCCGGGGTTCCTACTGATGGTAATTTTTTTACTTTGAGTCTGTGTTTCAAGATTTCTATCAATGATGGCAGTTTGTGGTGAATATATTCACCTTTGATTGACACTTTTGATTGATGGTTTGATATAAATCAAACGATGATTGATAAAATTCTTTCAGGCTCATTAGTTTTACGGAGCGTCTGAATGAATAACTCAATGCAAAATAAGAGGTCGACTGATCAAAATTTCTGAGCGATGCCGGAATAAAAGCTAGGTTCGGATACAAAATAAAATAAAAGACCGTGCAATTCCTTCATGTTCGCAATAAAATTATTCAAAATAATTGGTACATCTGCAATGGAAGTAAAATATTTAAACACACACCAGTAAATCAATTGTAAGGTTATTTGGTAACTTGCCGTCTGAAAAACTGAAGACAACACACAACTTTTTCCCCCAAAAAAGAGGTACGCAAGTTCCTGCAACTGTCAAAACTTCCACAGCGTTTCACAAATAGTTAGCTGGTACAGTTATAATCCATTTAATTTTGCAACGTACTTACACTGTAGTTAACTTTTATAGACTCTGTCATTAAATTTCAAACGACGATTGGTCAGTCATTAAATTTAGTGAGATCACAACATCGGCTTACAGCCAGGGATGATCTGCTCTATATTTGAGGCGGTTGTAAACTTAGTATTGCCTGTCACATCCAATTTAGTCGCTAACACCTTGAAAGCTTGTGCTTTTTGCAGAGGGCAACTCTATACGGAAAGACAAAATTTGTGTCCCTCTGGCTCTGCCTGAACTCAACGCAGATCAATTACAGGTGGATTTCAATTGAGCTTTGGGGATGAGGGAAATGTTTAACCCTCAGTGATTAATTTTTCAATCGGAGAACACGCTGGACAATCTTCTTGTGCTTCTATTCATTCAAGATAATAAACAAGTATCAAAATATCCTTTTAGCTCATTGTATGTACGTAATTATCTAAAGTGCATCTTTTCAAATTGATAAAATAAGAATATCATACGCCACTCACTAGCAGAAGACAGTAACGGATGTGTCTCACTACAATAGAATTGTAGCCATCTATATTATTTATCAAAACATGCTATATTCTCAGGACGAGAGCGATTACATACAAGTTCAATAAAAACAGAAAAATGTTCTACAAGTTACTTCCCGAATGCTGTATTGGGGCAAAAATTATAATCATTTGCATTATTTTCAAAAATATTGGATTTAAGCACTTACGCATATGTTAAATAACTCAACATATTTTTAGTTTGTATCGTCTCCAAATCATGAAATTAAAAATAAAAAAACAGGAAATTGCTATAATCCTAAAATCTGCGGAATAATGAGCATGAAATTTAAAAATGCAGGAAAATGCCTCACTCCAAGTAATTACTGAATCGTGAACGTGAATAAAAAGCGAAAATGCCTCACTCCAAGTAATTACTGAATCATGAACGTGAATAAAAAGCGAAAATGCCTCACTCCAAGTAACTGTTGAATCACGAGCGTGAATACAAAAACAGCGCAAAGTGCCCACTGTGAAGCGTTGCGGGGTCGTGAGCGTGAATTTGGGTGCGTGTGTCGCGCCGGCGGGGCTGCGGTGCAGCTGTGGCTCAGTCGCCGCCCGGGCGCTGTCGCCTCACGCAGCTCTGCAACGCGCGTCCGCCCGCGGGTGTTGCGGGGTGCGGGAGCCACACCGGGGTGTTATGGGGTGTGAGCCCTACCGGGGTGTTGCAGAGTGCGGGAGCGATCCCGGGGTGATATGGTAGCCAGTGGTGTACGTGTGCTGCGGTGCATCCCGGGGTGTTACGGAAATGCAGGACCCATACCGCGCATACTGGGGTATTGCAGTGCATACCGGGGTGTTGCGGGAGCCATTGTTGTGCAATGCGGTGCATACCGGGGTGTTACGGTGGCTAATGATGAGCGTTACGGAGATAAGAGTGAACTACGGTGCATAATAGTTTGGTTTGATGGCCCATAGCTTGCGTTACGGTAGCTACGGGTGTGCGTTACAGTAGCCATATGTGTGTGTATTTCGCTGTACACGGGCATGAGTTATGTGCATTACGTTACGGGTTATGTGCTACAATACAGGGAGAGCGATACGGTGGCCACGGGGTGATACGGCGGCAACAGAACGCGTATCATTGTTTTTAATGATAGTTGTTTTTGCGTCTGCATGGTGCGCGTTCCGTTAGCGTTCAAGTTTGGTGTATTTCGCTTAAGATTTTGTTTGAACTCTTCCGTTTGTGACTAAGGTTGCAATTTAATATACGTGAGGTACTGTGTGTGGGGTGTTTACAGCATGAGCTTATTCTGGTTACGGGCTAAACGTCCTCGTACGTTTTTAAATACTCATTCGTAATGGTTTTGAATTATGATACGTGTCTTGCGTTGCATAATACTCTATATTATACGGAATTTGGTAGTTATTGTCATAACGGTAGCTTAGTTTTGCATTACAGTTGAAGCAGGACTATTTCTAAAGGTAATTTACAATCATTTCTGAAGGTTATCATGGAATTTATAGAAACTGCGATTTTTTGCGGTAATTCGCAAGCACTCTTCTTCAATGCTTTTTATGGTATTTTTAGGCGTTGAGGTTGTGTGATGAAGCCTCAAATTCGCCAGTAGCTGTTCATGAAGTGCTAACATGTGAGGGTGTACTGCGCTCAAATGAAGTTGGGAAAGGGATAAAATGTAAAGTTGAAATGTACACGCTCGACTGTGACTGTCGCATTCGTCAGTCCTGAGTTCTGTCTCCTTCTAAACAGCGTCAGAGAGTTTATTTCAGCAAGATTTGGTCTGGAGATTTGGTGTTGGGTGAGCTAGAGAGAATATCGCTTGCAGCTTAAGTGGTGCCATTTATTAGTATGCAGCAAAATATTGTACAGGGAATAATACAGAATTAGTCACTGAATAGATTTGGAGTTCCTCTGAAGTTTCGATTTTAGAGAAGTAGTGTTTTCAATTGTTTTCAATGACAGTCGTCATTTGTGTCACTCTAAATCATGGTTGAATGAAACTAAATATACTTAATATACATAATACACTATATTGCAGAACGGGGCAGATTCTTACATTTTATTTTCTTCTTGAATGTTTTGATGCATTGAAAATATTACACTGCATCGAATGGCATCTGACGGCTTTTCCAACTTTTTTTTACGAGTTTGATGAGAAATTATGAAGAAACATTGAGTTTTAGATCATTTCTCTTCAAAAGCGACTTCTGGAATAATTATTCCCAACTTGAACAGATACTCGAGCAGCTCGTGAAAACTGCTAAGAGGCTAACTAAAGTCAGCGCTCCTTCAGTCGTGTTCCATTCCGTCCATAGCTGAGATCATCAAACATGACAGCGTCAGATGATACTCGTATAATCACACGACTGCACTAGAGCGCCATGAAAGTGTAATGCTAGCAGATCTGCCAGAGAGCGGCGTGAATAATAAAGTTTTTGGCTTGGATCAGGAGTCTAGGGAGCAACACGTCCTTATCGATGTGGCTTCTAGGCAGTCCTTGTGCGCTGTGATATGTCCAACCCTGAAGAATGAATCTCTTTTGTACGAATGGGAGAGTAAAGTATTGTTAACGTAAGCTCATCAAAGTAACTTATTTTAGTCAACGTTCATCAAAATAAATCATTTAAGGAAATGAGCGTCAAAGTACATCACCTTTAATCGATGTACGTCAGAGCATATTACTGTGATAAGCACACACGAATGTACGTCATATTAATATTAATTAATTGCAGTGAAAAAGTGGAATATCTTGGTCAACAGGTATTGAAGTACATCAGCGTGGTCAACAGAGGTCGTAATAGCTGATGTTGAAGATTTTGTACATTGAAATTTATCAGCTTTGGGGACAATAGAATGCATTAACTATGCATCCTATTCAGGCACGGCAATGAAGTATATAACAGTGGCTGTTCTAGCAGACGATGTGTCTTGCACAACTTCCAGCTCATGCCAATCTCTTGAGCTCTGCAGGATAATTATGTCCCTGCGCAAGTAATTTGAACTCATTGCAAGAGAATTGTTATGGTTTCCACCATGAGGAGTCACAGACTCGTTGAATTTTAAGCTTCATTACTTAACTTTTTAAATGTCCCTATTCTGCGAATGCTGTCCGAATCATCAAAGCGTATTGGTTGCCAACCTCCAACCCACTGCAATGTGCTTTCTTATCGGGATTTCCGTGCTTGTACTGTGAGGGTAATATTCTTAAGTGTTTTTACGGCACACTTCTCTTGATCAGCGTTTTTGAAAGAAATAGGAAGTCAAACTTATTTATTGCATTCTAGTATGAAAATCATTAAATAAATCGGGATTTACCAGCGTTCAACGACCATACTTTAACATCGGCCGTATTTTAGTTTTCTCAGCTGATTGTTGAGGTATAACCTGTGGCATAATTTAAGATTGGTTTATCCAGTCCATAAAGTGTTGAGCAATCATAACACGCGATTAGTTTTTATGTTAGAAGCGATTTGAAAAACTGCAAAGTGCAATTCCTCATCACAGCTTGACCCTCTAATGCAGAAAAATGCTCATTGAACGATCTGTGACGCTCAGCTTAGATCCTGAACTTATCATACTCCTAGTAATATCCTGGCTGTAAAAAGAATAATCCAGGGTATCAAGTTTAGTGTAGCTGATGAAAATATTGGTTCAGATGCGCTGATTACGTTCAGCCGACACTGAAGATTTCTGGAGATAGGGTTTCTGATGTTACGAAATGGTAAAAACTGGAAGTATTTTCAATTTGTGATATAGACGTGTTTCCTGGCGAGTTTCTGAGGAACGTATTCTGTTTGTCACATTACTCGCGAACTATGTTGTGTAATTGATATTCCAATAGAAGTGATATATGAATTAGTTCAGTTCCATGGAGTATTGTAGAATTTTGTGCCTAATGTAGCGAATATCCCCCAGTAAAGTATTACGATAATGATTTTTAATGAATCAGTGTCAGAAATATCATTTTTGTCGGGAATTCCTTGGTCCGGTAATTTAGTGATATCCGAGCTGGGGACTGGGCAGGAAAAACGCAATTATCTCAAATTTTCTTATTGTAAAAAATTAATTAGGAATATATATGGGAGTTTATTGACACCGATACCAACAAAACTATACAGAGTGACGTTGGAAACATAACTTTCTATACAGTTTTGGGAATTTATTGATATCGATACTGTCAAAACTATGTAGAAAGTTATGGTAACATATACCCAAGCACGATCACCTCAAAATTTTGTAGTACGGGTTCCATAAATGCTCGTATCATTTTATTGATGTATAGATCACAGTAATCTGTATGTGTACAAAGAGCATTGTTTTCAACCTCCCAGACAATACTCGTCACATAAATTTTGCGTACATTTTGATACGAATTAGTTTCCTGCTCTTATATGCAATGAAAATATTGTGAATGCGTCACATTCTAATCTGAAGAAAATCAATCATTAAACTTCGTGGCCCCAGTTAACGTTGCTGATTTGTTGAAGCACTTAACCCGAATGATCACAGAGTTTTGTTCCAAATTACTTAGATAATTACCTGTAGCAAATAATATTGGAAACTTGAAAGGAACAGTTGTATTCGTTTCAATAAAGTGCAATGATGCAGTTCGGTTTTAAATAGGAAGCAGACGTTATATTTTGATGAAAATTGCTCAGGCATGAAAAAGACAAAAACAGTGGAGTAAATTGATAGCATATCAGGGAAATAAGTATCGAAGAATCTTGGAGGTGATGTTAGTAATAATAACTGCAACCAAGTGTACTATTAGAACTAAGTGCATCAGTCGAATTAGAGTTGGTTTACAATCTAATCCAAGTTCTAGAGACGGAACAACACCGTTAACTTACACACATGCATCAACGTACATGTTGTTAAAACAGTGGTATGAGATTGTGAAATGAGCCTAAGAAGTGAAGAGAAAGACCTGGACACCCGAAGTATGAACATGAAACAGATTTTATGTCAATCTAGCCTAGTAACGGTACAGTTGCGATACGTGTTATGTAGCTTGTTATGTAGCCTAAACAACTCATAGTCAGTTATTTTCCCAGCCGCACCGCTACGTTGACTCAAATTGCATGAAAACTCTGCTCCTGAATACTGTGTTATTATTTGAGATCTGCTGTCGACGAGCGTCGTAGAGCACAGGAGGCGAGTGGCAGACGACTTCACTGGGGGAGAGGTCCGGCTAAGGTCAGGGAAAGACATCGGAAATGTGCAATAAATGTAAATGCAAGGTTATGCAGCAGCTAGTATTGATGCTACTGACGATAAAAGTTACAAGGTGACAAAGGAAGGAAATAATAAATGAAACTAACTTACTGAACTTGAAAAATGGTCATCGAATCTCTAAACAACCAGTTTGCGAGCCAATCATTTGCAAAGGAAATCTCAGAAACTTTGAGCTCGTCGATTGGAGAAAAGCTGATTGGAACTCAAGGATTAAGGAAAATTGGTTTCAGCACGCATGATAATGGGCAAGTTAAACAAATCATCATTTCATGTAAACACATGAAAAAATGACCAGTAGTCTCTAGGGATTTTTTTGCTACTCCATAGCTACGTTAGCTCAGGCTGTCAAGGGAATCAACGGCCTTGAGAAAAGCCTTTGTTGAAACATTGAATAGCACTTCCTCGACTGAAAAAAAAATCGCTGAATTAGTGGAAGATCGGGAAGAATGCACAGCTCCTGTCGCTATTCTTGATCATGGATGGGATCTCGCATGATTTAGAACGTACTTCTTACTGAAAACGATGAAAAGAAAATGCCGAAGAGGCAAAAATTAGAGTCTTTTGTGAGCCATGAGTAGCTTAAAAAGTACCATCCAATTGGTGACGAAATTCAAGTACATACAGGTCACACTAACCAGTTTGAGATGATTGAATCAGTCGCTATTTGAGAAAAAAGTATTTAGTACCTGAAGCGGCAGTGCAGCACGACCAGCGTAGCAGAAGCAGAAGAATGCGTCATTGGAATGTCTCAAGAGAAGCACTGTGAGCTGAAGGAAGTTAATACCAGGTGTTCGGTTCAACAGGGTGAAGGATGGCATAGGTCTAACGGAAAAGTGATAAAATATGGATTGTTGCGCAGACTGTTCGCTGCAAAAGGTTAGTGGGAGAGGCTCGAGCGAGTTACAGTATTTATCGATCAGCTTAGTTCAACAACCTAAACAAAAGTAGATGTGGTGAAAATAACTTATTAGTAAACGTGTAACTTGTCATTTTAATTAGAGGGCTTTAAATTTTGAACTCTCTCATCTTCTGAAATTAGAATAACTATATAACTCACGAAACAATTTAACCTCGTCTAGTAGAGGCTAACCTACACTTCTAACGAACTTAGAACATGTTGATTCAAATTGAAGTGAACTTAGAGTTCAGAATTTCTGTAAGAGGAAAGAAATCAATCCACGAAAATTATTGCTCATGGGGGAAAATGTGAGGTTTCGAGCTGAAGGCTTGGAAGATCTTCTTGTTATTGAAGCAGAACAGTTTTTTGCTCAGTTCAGGATCGTTTATTTTGGTTCACTGTCGTTATTTTTCAGCGCCTATTAGTTCCTTTTTCACATTTCAGGAGTAGATTATTTTCATATTTTTTTTTAAATTACTAATCCTATACATAGGGAATAGGGATATGCTTTGTGCATAGATTTCTAGTTCCTTTTATAACATAATGGATACTACCTTCCTCTTTCGTCTTTTGGGAACACCAACGTTCAGTTAGGGAGGCATAAACTATTTTATAATTTAATCTAATTTTTACGCTCCAAAATAATGTTCGTGGTAATTTTGCCGTTGAACAGTGATGTACTCCTGCTAATTTGGCTACAAAGTTGGCAAACTTACTCTTGCTTATATGAATTGAACGGAAATCGGTGAACCAGCATCTTTAAAGAGACAATTCGGAGCTGAATTGTATGCTATAATTAGAAAAATATAAAAGAAAGAAATCTCGATCGATGTTCTTCTCCATCAGTCTCGCAGAAATCTGACAGCCTGACACAGTTTTTGCTGCTGTGTCTTCGGCAGATTCCAGAAATAGAACCGGGCACTCTCGATGCTCCGATGCCTTGTTGAAAATTCCTCTTGAAAGCGATCACTGTCTCCGCAAGTCCTATATTGTTCGGGTTGTCTTGCGCAAAGTAGGATCGACTCAAAGCTGCTCCACACTTGGAAACTAGGCGTGCGGACTGTCAAATACTTGCATGTAATGAACGAGTGCAGTGAAGGACTCACATTCGTGCTTTAAGGTTGAGTTCTTCAACGCCGTTTGATAGTGTTATTTTTACAATCGGGGCCGAAAAATATAATAGCTAATACATTGCATGCAATGCGGTGGAAAAATTTTGTAGCATCATAGAGAGGAAAGTAAAAATGGCGCATTGAAAAGTAATAAAAGATTTTTATGATTTGAAGTTCATTTTCAATTTTCGAAACTGATTGAAATCTTCTATTCAGATTCAGTTGGCCTCTCAAACTGAATTGATTCGAGGATGTTTTCAAATACCTTTTGAGCTGACGTTAGCCCTATAAATTGCATGCCACCATTTCACGAGGTTGTTTTCTCTCGAAATGTTGAATGAATTGCCTTAGTTGTCACGAATTTCCAATTATTTACAAAATTACAAGAAGTGTTTTCTATTGCACAAACTGGGGCATTTATGAATGCCAATTCTACTGTTCGACTGTCCCTGGCAAATTTTCTGGTTCATGCATTGATGAATATTAAGAAAAGTCATTTGTTATGAAAGTTGTTAAGAAAACAATTTACAGGTCAACACTTTTTCACTTCTGCTGTAGTTGTATAGAAGTTATTTGAATTATTTTTACATAGATGAAAATAAAATAAAACAGAGGATTTTGATTAAGTCAATTAAAAATAAATAATTACATTGTATAGGTAATTATCACCTCAGCATTATAATTTAATTGGAATATAACTTTTTAGAAGGATTTCAGTATCGGAGCTCGTACTTGAAAGCTTCAATTACACCTATTAGATTCTAGCGGTCTTTACAGAGACTGTCTATATGAAGAACCAGGTGTAACTTGAAGGTCACCACTAAGTTTTGCGCTCATTTTTGTTCCTCCTAAAAATTTGCAGCGTTGATTATTCTTTTGTAGTGAGGCTTACTATATTGATTTTAAAACCTAAGTTATCCGTTATTGTGCGAATTCATGTAGCGCAAAGTTAAAATTTCCTATTCAATTTAATAATGCACTTTGAAGCCTGCTCTGCTTGGGAACCCACTAATTTTTTACGGTTTTATTCAACATTAAAAATATGGACTTTAAGTTCATGAAATAAGGCTCGGATGCAAAATTTGTCGGTCTAGAGACAATTGTTTAATTTGCATCTAAATATCATTTTCAGCCACTGGATGTCAAGTGGAAAATAATTTACGCATCATTTCCAATTCTTAGAGCTTCTGAATCTAGTGGAGTAATCGTAAATAATTTCCAGGTAGCAACTTTCGCTCATCAGAGAACTTTATTTGGTCTGAATGTTATTTAAAACTTTCAATTCTTTCCACCACCTGTCTGATTCTTGATTCTCCAGAGTTTCTCTATTTTCTGAAATTTGCTGCTTGAATAATAATTATTTGACGATGTAGTTCTCTTGAATGTTGCAAGCTTTCTATCGTGTAATGTTGATAATTTTTGTTTAAAAACATCCAGATATACGCACTGTATCTCAGAATGAAGTAAAAGTTCATTGAAAAAATCAAAGGCTAGAGCTCTTACACAACACTCAGTCGTTCGACTGTGGCTCCTAGTCTCTAAAATCCGGACGCTGCGAAGTCGCTTTCTTATCACCAACGGAAGCAAGGAAGTTTCTGTGGTCCATGCCGCGTGCGCACAACATTAGCCGATCTCATTAGCTCATGTCCTCAGCCGGATGCATCGCAATTAATCAGCTCAATGTGCGACGATGTGATATCGTCTAGCGATTATTTACAGCCACGGGATTGGCAGTGCAGAGGGCGGTATTTACGCTCGCTGAATATTGGAGCTGTGGCCGCAGGTCTATGGGCCGATGTGGCCTAATATGCCCTTGCAGCGGCTCAATATGATGGCTTCTGCCTTACTTCGCTGGATCAGCCGGCCTTCTAGAGAGCGCTCACAGCTGGGAATTGATGAGCCAAGAAATGAGTTGTTTTTGCTGCTTGCCAAATTAATCTAGGGTGTAAGCATTCATTGAATAGAAGAGCGCTATTCTCAGTTCATAGAATGACTCTTTCGTGTCAAACTATGTAATGGTAAAGGCCTCATCAACTTCTCATCTGAGATTCAATCTCTGCTCATTGATTTGGAACGGTTCCCTAGCAGCTGTTTGAGAGCGTAGCCTAAAATATTCGTTTACGGCAGCCTTTTGAAAACATAGCTGCTAAAGGAGTAACAATTGCTCTTCTTAGTTCCCCGTTTCGAGCTTGCATGGAAAGATCGCACTGAGATTTCTGACATGTGATGATTGAATGTTTTTTACATCAATTTATTCATTTAAAAACTTTGGAAAAATTCAAGTACTATGACTTTATTTGGGCCCAGTTAGTTTAAACAAGTTTCCTATAACGGATTCAGGGTGATTATTTTCAAAATGGAATTGTCATTTTGAAAAAAGTGTATTGAAGGAAATTGGGGACTTTGGACCATATTCCGACGATAAAGGAGGGTACACACAGCGTGGAAGAAATTTTTTAGCTCATTCAAAATTTTTCTCGAACGAGCACAAAGTTATCTGTTTTATGATTTAGTAAGGAGATATTAATATTTTTATTAAGGCTTATCATCTCTAATTTCAATCTAAAATTGTTTGCGACTTTTCCAAAGGAAAACTTCAGTTGCCAAAAGCACGATGAGGACAATTTCTCAGTATATTTTCCAAGCAAATGTCCTTCCTGTGGACTTTTCGAGAAAAAGAGCACCAGTCGGAGACCCAAATACGCCATCGACTCCCTGAGAGGACTATCAATAGAGTTGCCTGGCTGTGGTGACAGCACAATCGGATGAAATTACGGCCCAAATTTCTGAGAATTACTGAAACAATCCGGTCATTAATCTTGACCGTGGGGACATTCTCCCCTCACAGATAACCATTTGAAATGGTTTTTAAAGCCATAAAGATGACTTGATGCCATCATCGCGCTGGACCGAACGCTGACGAGGATTTTTCTTGTATGTCTGCCTGAGGTTACGAGTTTTGAGCTGTCGATGTAGTGTAACTGTTTGAAAATGAACAAAATATGATCAAACATATATTCCAACAAACAGCGTACAATAAAAGCTGTGTTTTTCTTCTCAAGGCTAGCAGCTTTTACGATAGAGGCTAAAATGAAATTTCAAACTTGAAGTTAATAGAATTAGTAAACCGTTCATAATTTCCTTCGCCCAACCCAATCTAGCACGAAAAATTCCAAGAATGAATAAGAGGGAAATATACTTCACTTGCCATGTGCGAGGCGGTTCTATTTTTCCAGCAATGCGCTTCTGTGAGAGTGTAACAAAACTACGGATAATCATGGTAGTTAGAATACGAGTCAGCACACAGATGTGGGAGAATGTAAATCAATCCATCAAATTTCAGACTTATCATGTATGGGAGTATTTTCTAGTAGTTATGTGAATCCCTGAATTTCCCTTAAAAATGTTACAGCGAGAAAATTTATTTTTTACGAATAATGGAAAAGTTGGCATAACGAAGGCTAGTGGGTATGGATATGGTATGAGGTACTAATTACGCGATACATTTAGCGGGTCTATGGTCATGTATTAACTGTTTAAGGACCACATGGCTTTCGAACAACACTAACGTTCTATTTTGACGTTGCACTGTGTGCTCTTTATCTAATATTTACGAACAAGAATAGAGAGCAAATTTTATATATTAACATCAAATTGCATTGAATGAATTTAAACTTTGTCTCAATATTTTAAGCACTAGAAGTGTATGAATAACGCACCCCGTATTTTATACAAATGTGATACTAAAAGAATTGTATTAAAAAAAATTGTAGTCTACGGAAAACACATCTCACATTTCATTTACTGTCAGCAATGTTAAAAATTATTTGTGGTTTTGAAAGACTTCATTGACATTAAAAATAAAGCAATTGAATTACTTAGTTTATAGATTTATGAGTTGATATAATATTCTGGATGATATCTTACCTGATGCATCAGTTTATAATGAATATTCCGCTATCATTTGGACTGAGTGTTTATGAAGTTCCGAAACCTGAATTTCAAGTCCTTATTTTCCCCTCTGAATTGGTCCCAGCTTTCATTTTAATTAAACCGGTAGCTAAAGCCTTTGTTGGAGGACGCAGCCGGGAACTCGGTGAATTCGGCGAAAATGCCTAGAATGCTAAGCATGAACTTTGTTATTAAAGTTTAACCCATGCCTCGCACTCGTCATTAGAGCATTCAAGAAGGCGAAATTGCTTATAATTTAGTTACACTGAGCACATGGTCTTTTATTTCAAACTGAAAACCTCACTTAGGCACCTGAGGACTACTGAATTGATCGTAATCTAGCACGTTTGATATGTAAGGAGTACTCAGAGGTGAAAGCAGCTTGTCTTTCGTAAAATCAGTTCAGAACTTCATGATTAACATTTACTGAAGAAATTTGGCGGTTAAAGGAGATGTTTAGTCCGTGGTTCCAGTTCAGGCTGTGATTTGACAAGCCTAAAAAGTACAACCTCTTAAAGTCGAAGTTTTGATGTTTGAACTTTATAGTTTAATGTAATTACCCCACCAAAAATAATGAGTTTCTAGAATCTGACAGTCATTGAGTTTGAGGGTCAGTTCATTATTATTTATCACGCATAATCTGTACACCTACATATTTATCCGTGATTCGATTGGGGATCAACTAATGACATCTTTCTACTAACGTAGGATTCAATTGTAATACAATTCAATGTTTTTTTTCAGATTATTGTGAGACGAAGAAACATATCAGATCGATTCTAATCATTATAAAATTAACGGACTTTATTTTAAGCGAACTGAACGAGAACGTATTGCTCATTTGAGACCGCGGAGTGCATTTTATAATGCCATTAAATGACTCCAAGAAGTGATCCAGTTTGTACTGTTATTGCACATTACATCTAGAGCAGGCTTGCGAATCCTCGCTTATCACCATAAATTCATCAATAAGTTTTAATTGGACAAAAAAACATTATAATTTAACGACTAAAGTTCTCCCCAGTATCTTGAGACAATTGTTGCTCTACAGGGCTAAACGTTGCGAATTATTTTCTTTCAATCCAGACTTATCGTGGCAACATAAGCCTCTAACACCTGTAGAAAAAATGAGTTATGCGCTCAATTTTTATGGATTTGACATCAACGAGCACCTTGTGTTTCCACTAGAATGTAAGGAACTGGAATGAGATGTCCAGTCCTGTTAAAGCCCACTCATAATTTCCGAGAAACTTGTAAATTTTCAGCCATATTTTCCCACGTAAAAATACAAATCACGCTCATAATTTAGGCAAAATACTGGTACTGGTACGTTATGCTATGCTGCTTCAGTGTGTGTTAGAAATGATCGTGCGTCATGTCATTTTGATGTGCGCACTAGGATGTAACATCCAGAAAATGCCAATTTTAGGAGGTGTGGTAATTAGAGCGAATACAAGGTAATATTTCGCCCATTGATCATATGAGTAATTGTGCCGCCTACCACATGCCAGTGATTCCAAACATCTTATTTATGTTTTGTGTGCGCCGTTATTCAACTCCATAGTTAAGTAATTTACGAATAACGCAGATAAGCTCTCAGCAACGAAGTGCATCCTAAGGAGCTGAATTTTTTGCTGCTGTGTAACATTTATTGACATGTGTTAGAAAAAGTGAAAGTGCTGCTAGATAATATTTAGTTGTACATCAATATAAATCTCATATTCAACGTTTTCAATCGCAAGAGACCAAACCGCATGCTAATCTGTGATGACTACATAGCTCAACGGTGTTAATCTACATGAATTAGTTCAGTAATTCGACGCAATCAGTTTGAAATTTGCATGGCGGGGCATCAGTTCTACATCAATATTAATCTGATGTTTATCGTCTCCAATCGTTAGAGACTAAACCACTCGCTATTCTGTCATGATCATCTCAACGGGTGTTAATCTGTGAAAATGAGTCAAACAAATCTACACAATCAGCCTCAAGTTGCAATTTGCATGGCGCGACACAATGCTAGAGGGGCCGCCTGAGTGATGTCCGCACCGCGATCGCGGGGCATCGCCGCCAGAGTCTTGCAGAGCCCTGACTTCACCGAGCCTGAGAGCCTTAGGACTTGGGTGGCAGTCTTCAGTTCCCAGGTACTGTGGCGTGTGTGGCAGTCTTCAGTTCCCAGGTACTGTGGAGTGTGTGGCATTCTTCAGTTTTCAGCTCAGGACTTCTTATTTTTAATATATTTTTCTTGCAAGCTATTAGAGGAAAGAGTTATAAAAAGAGTTAATGTGAGAATTCAGTAAAAAATTTTGATGAGGAAGAATCTAAGATTGTTTATTTTGTGAAAGAAATACAGCTCCAACGGAACCAAAGATCCGAGAAACAATGCTGTATGACTGTGTCTGTAACATAGGAACATTTTCCATGCTGGCTGAACTCCCCAGAATTGAGATACAAGCCTCTTATGATAATGTTAGAATAGAGAACTGAAATACACGCTTAGCAAGGGGAGAATCTTATGATGCTTCTCCGTCGAGCTCTTGTTCATGGACGCACGATTTGCGAATAACTAGCATAAGGAAAGTGGACTTAACATTAATTGTGAGACCGGCTCTCATATTTCAACGATCCTCACTTCATTAGCATTTTTTCCAATAAACCCGAAGAATTATCCATAAAAAACGGTAAGAATTGCCAGGGAGCTAAAAAAGTCATAATAAAAATGAAATGGCAAGACAATGTAGTGTAAACATTTTCTATAATTCTGAATAAAACCTAACTACAAACGTTTAAGCCACAGGCCACTTTCAGTCTTGAAATTTTTATTGTCAAAACGGAGCAATTGAAAATTAAGAAAACGCAATAAGCACATGAGCAACGCATGGTTCTAAACAGGCTCAGGCTTGAAAATTTACACGGACGCCATTCTCGCACGTCTCAGTAGCACTGTAATTTTGTTAAAATAGAAAATTGATTGATTGTGGCTAAATTATATCACTTTTTCGAATGTTCATGGATAGCCAAAATGTGTGTGTTGTTAAAAGTGATGTTCTGAAATCCTACCAAAAGGTTTGCAAACTCTAGTGCGGAGAGTACGAGATGTACATCCAATGAACTCCGATGCACAACGAGCACAACTAAACTTATAAAGATAAGAAGCTATCACTTTTGGAGGAAGTCTAGCTTCGCAGCTAAAGAACGAACCAACTCTGTAATTATTAACAGCACAATTTCGAAGTTCACCTCAGTAAAACATCGGAAAAAACACTTCAATTCTTTCGTTAACTTCTCTGATCGTTCACTGAAGTAGGGAGCGACATATGTGTGGGTGTTCGAGCGATGTCAGGGTTGCCGAACAGGAAAACCATTGTCCTTGGAGAATAACGTAAAAGGACCAATTCTCCATGTAATAAAAAAAATGGTGCAAAATTTTACAGCTCAGCATATTAACGTTGCTACTCTTGCGGATTAAAGATTAGGAAAAAAAACTGAAAAAACTTTGGATCAACTCTGGAAACTATGTACTTTTACTATAAACCGAGCACTCGAATTGGTCGTACTTGTAAATTACGTAATCTAGAAAAGAAATTTTCCCATTTCGTTCTGCGTCAATCACGTATTATGTGTTGACGTGTTTGCAATTAACACGTCAACATTTATAAAAACAGCGGAGCATAAGAAGAGCCTCGAAAGAGCATGAAAGTTTCATTTGTAAAATGTTAATAAAAAACACGTTTAAAATTCTTTTGGGAATTAGATAAACATTTGGCTTAAATTTCATCCATAAACATATTGGCAAAAGTTGGGTGCAGAGGCAGCCCCATCGTCATACCATCAGTCCGCTTGTAAAATTTAAAAATAAAATTCAGTGAAAAAATTAAGCACGAACTATTAAAAAAAAAGGACTTCAGAAGTTCACGGTCGAGACCTACGACATTCGTGGTAGAATTAAGAAAAACACATTCCGCTAGGAGTTTTAGAATGGGGTTACTTATCTCAAAACCTCCATTTTCGTCTGTCCGGGAGCGTTCCGAAAAGCGAGATAATTTAGTCTCCATTGATCAGTATTCTATTTTAGCGAAATTGAAGTTCTACGCAAACATACCATTATTCGAGTTTTTATACCTTTTGAACTAAAGATGATTTTGAAGAATAATTTCTGACTTCAAAACTTTGATAACGGGAGCATGTGCTCGGGAGGCAAAGTTTTTTAGCACATATCTACAAAAGTTCAATTTGACAAAAAAACGTTGATAAATTCTATGAGATTGGCCGTCACCGCCGCGATAGCGGAAATGTATACTTATTTGAAGTATTATTTTGGCTTTCAGTATTCCACTAAAGAGAACACACGCATTTTTATTACGTAAATTTAGGCACAACATCACTAGCGACTGTTTAACTTCTCTTTTCTAACTGCTATAGTCACTGCAGTGTTATGTGGTACTCGCTGTAATGCAAACGCATCGCGAACCATTAATCAGTGTTAGTAAATTTTCGCCAGAGTGAGTCTTTGTGCATAGGCAATTAAATGAGGTGAGGATGAAACAAAAAATTGCAAATATACTCTAGTTGCCGTGCGCAACAGCAATTGCTTCTTCACTCATCATGCATGTGATTATTTCTGATAATTCTCATCAAGCATTTTCATTTCGAGTTCTTTAATCAAAGAATATTTCAAGATGTCTCTGTTTATCTAAACTGAATACAGTACAGCGATCGTGATAAATGATGACGTTCAAGTCATGATATAAATGTAGATTGTGCTCATACCAGCCTTTCCCTCCACAAGATTTTACTCGGAAAATACTGTTATTGTGTACTCGTCATCCTTCGGTGATGTTGTTTCAGTTAATTGAACTGACAGCTAATGTTGCGATATGGAGATGGTGGAAATTGTCCGGGCCATGGACTCTAATGCAGGATGTTCTCGGTGCAGCTCTAACTGAGGACGATTAAAACATTTCAAACCATATTGAATCATTTGAGTTTGTAATCCGATCTGATGTTTGAACTAAAATACCATAATTATTTAAAAAAACTTTCTAGCAGTGAAATCTGAGTGAATCATTCACTGCATTCGCAAAATTTCAGATCGTTGTAATGGAGTGATGATAGAGCGGGAGTTTGTCGCGCAATATTTAAAAGTCTGTTGTTTATATGGAAGTAGTTGATGGGAAATGTAGAATCCTTTCCCTATGTTTTAAATTTCTTGTACGTACACCCAATTTCAGTTTTATGTTTCCCATTAGTGCCTTCAAAATTGTTCAGTGACTGAAAGAACCAAATATGACCTGAGACTAGCAACACCCGAGCTGATCGATCGTAATTTCCTTGTACGGATGAGAATCTTTGGACCGAGAAATGGTGTTGCTGCTCGCCTGATGCACAAAGCAGAAAGAAAACGAGCTGCGGCTTGTGATTTAGTGTCCTTATCTTCTCCTATAGGCTCGGTATTGTTCAAGACTTTTCCATTGCCAAACATTCGCCTCCTTACATCATTCCGCCCAAGTGAACTCTGCAGATTTCACCGAGTGTAGTGTCCTACTCAATTGTGTTTTTCAAAGTGAAGCTTTCTAGTTCTATATTTCTCTAATTGATGCTCATGATTTTGTGGTGTCTAAACCATGAATAAATTTTTTATGTACTAGCTGCTGCGCGACTTTCAAAAACCGTTCTTACGCATCGGGTCTAAATATGAAGTTATGAGTTAAAGATGATCGCCTGCGCCATGCTAGTGTGTGGTGTTCTGGAGTTCGGTGTTTTTATGTTAATTGATGTTAATGTTATGTTAGTTTTTC
>JACJUY010000604.1:99557-139714 GCA_014220935.1 Platorchestia sp. MABIK | reverse complement strand
TGTGGTGAGCTTTGAGGGATGTGCTGCCTTCAGCATGCAGTGAATGTGAAGGTACGCACAGAATGTGAACAGGTACTGCTCATGTGAGGATGTGTTGTGAGTGAAGGTGTTAATTGTGAGTGTAGGTGTTATTTGTGAGTGTGGGTGTTATTTGTGAGTGTAGGTGTTGTTTGTGAGTGTAGGTGTTAATTGTGAGTGTAGGTGTTAATTGTGAGTGTAGGTGTTAATTGTGAGTGTAGGTGTTATTTGTGAGTGTAGGTGTTAATTGTGAATGCCGGGCATAGGTGTACGTTCAGTAAATATAAGTCGGAGGAATCTTGTCTACAGAGAGCATGTAGTGCTTAACGTAGGTATGTTTTCTGTTTTACTGAAAGATTTGCAAAGCTTTATTAAAGCTGCACAAGAGGATGAGGTTTGTGAAAGTTTCATTAAGAATTGTCCTATATTGTAAGCATTTAATAAATAGGAGTCCGAAACTAAAGAAACAATTCATCTTTCATCTCGTACACCTTGTAAAACAAATGGGAAAGAAGAACAGGGGCATGAGAAATGGATTGAGCCGGCAAAAAAATGTTCTGTCTCGCCTAAAGAACTCGCTTAAAAACTACAAGAAGAGTTGCCAGATTGGACTTTTCCGGTTCACAATGGTCAATCTGAAAATTTTTCACCAATAAAGTGTGATGATCATCCAGCACCTGGAAACCTTGATCATTTCAAGGGTTACCCTGATGGGTTACCATGTGTAAGATTGCAAAATTTGATCGTTTTGACCGGAAAGAAAGCAATTTAGCAGCTCTGAGGCATGTCCCTCGCAGAGTTTCCACGTCACCGCGCCCCTGATGGCCAGTCAATGTGATTAGCTCGCAATCCACCGGAATTTTGAGTGCTATCATTTTTCGGGGATTCTTTCCGAAAACAGTAAGGTACGAGATCGGGCGTATTATTCTGTCCATCCTTGAAACCACTCAAACGGAATGGAATTTTCGTCTTCAGCGTGAGTGAGGTGGGTGTTCGTGTGGCTCAAGTGGGAAGCTATTTTCTTTTGCGTGAAGCGTCAAAAGAAAAATGAAGAGAGTGTGTACGTGGCAGAGGCTACTACAAACCCAAAAGCTTGACAAAACAAGGAGACGCTCTTACGTTTGTGATACAACGTTTTGTCTTTAAATGTGAAAGTAAATTGAAATTTGTCATATTGGTTCATGGTTCGATTCATATTGTTTTGAGATCATTGGTTCATGATTCGATCGTGTCAGACATTTGAACTCAAACGTTTAGCAATTGCCATTCAACGCTCATGAACTGAAACTCTTAAGATACAAATGAAAGTAAAAGTTAACATCGCTGTGTTGTTAATATGTTTGCATCCTAGTACTATTACCCAATTCAGTTGCGGTTTACATCTTGTGGGCAGTATTTTCTCATTCTCGTATGAAAACATTTATCCTCGCAAATACACGTGTGTTAAAAAGTTCGTGAGCTACTCGTATTTGGGCGCATCAGAGTGCACGTCTGCAGAAAATTCAACTGTGCAAATTCCATGCATTTCCAATGGTGCTTAAGCACGAATTCAAAGTGAAAGCAGTAGTAAAATAAAGTGCTTATCAATACTGTTTTCCGGGGCTTCAAAACTATTTCCAAAGTCATTGACCTTTCTTGTCTAACTTCAATTGCGAAAAAAAACTGAAGTTCGAACTTAGTTTAAAAAAATAACGCCTCAGTTAGAAATGAACGTTACCAAATTACGACGAATGAGCTGGAATTTCCGAGGACAATGTTAGTCTGCGCTTAGCTGATTATATCCAGACGCACGCTATGATCATTCCAATACGCATTAAGAAAATGAAATTCTCGGCTCTAACAATCTAAAATTTGCTTGGAATATTGCCAAACTTGTAGGCCTTTCTAGAAAAGAGGAAGCTAAATGCTAAATAAGGCTAATTTTTGCATTCGTTTCGTGACCCTGACGGAATATTAAGTGGTTTGAACGCCTTATGGTTTTGAATTTTTCAAAACTGCTCCTTCATTACAGAAACTCCATGGCAACAATAAAGAAATTGAGAGATGTGATTGGTGTATTCGAAAGTTATCGGTGCCAGTACTTTTGTTTGTTCTCGTCAGTGTTATTGGTTCCAGGAAGTTCTGAACAGATAATTTAATATTTTAACGAGCCGGAGGGTAAACATGTAAACATATGATGCGTATTTTCTTTCAAATGAGCTACCCGAACGCGGTCTTTCAAATAAAATCTCGTGACTCATGTCCCTTAACATTCCATTTCATTAGGCTGCATCATCCTCACGCTGTGGATATCAAACTCAATCAAGGGATATTAAAGAGAGTTTACTTCGTTTAGAAAATCTTGGGATCTCAGTCTGAGAAATTGATTGTTTTTTGGGTGGACGCTCGCTCATCCGTCACCTCTCGGACCGACTTCACGAAGTTGACTAATGGGGTTATGGAGCTGAGCATTAGTCTTGCTTCTCATACGGACAGGGCAGGCTAACCCAGCTTTAGCTTTAGCGCTAGTCAAGCCAGAAGGATTTGTTCTTGTTCTAATTTTCCCTCGAAGTCACTAAGAACAGACTTAATCCTTTATTGAAATTCCCAATGTTATTTTTGTTGAGTTTCACTGGTTCTCTCAGTGTTCTTTAAATTTTAGAATTACTCCGTTACCAAATCGCCAACTTTGCTGCAGCATCTCTATGTAAACGCCGAATCCATTCTCTGAACTACTTATTCACTTAATATAAAATGTCATTTTATAACCAACAAAAGTTTTTCCCTTGATAAAGTTTCAGGGCTTCAATGTCACCAAAAATAGTCGAAACCGCGTCTAATGGAAAGTCATTACAAATGCAAATTGCTGCAATTGGGCATCGAGAGGACTGCTAATTTTTCTTTGAACTCATCATACAAATAATTGTTTTTTGGCAAATTGTTTGGGCGCTCAAATTTCTAAATAGAGAAGAATGGAAATACAATAGAATGAAATACAGTAGGAATACAGTAGAATGTGATATTCAAGTCAAAACAGCCTCACGAAAGGAAATAATGGCATTAATATTCCGTACTGGACGCCAATGGTTTCCCAAAAATTTTTTTGTGAATAAAATTAATTATTGATTCTGTAACTTCAAAAAAATGTACTTAGGGTTCAAAGATATCAGCTCCTATTATTTGGGTCAAATTTCTTTCTAATTTGATGCAGGGTTCGAAATAAAAGTAAGATAAAGGTTGAAAAACTGTTTCATAAGCCATAACTTATTTTTGAAGCCATTAACTTTTACTCCTAATTTATACGTAAAACAATTCCGAAAGTGTTTTTAAATTGTAAGCTTTACGACGAGTTGAAAGGCTTCGGCGAAATTGTAATATGCTTACAAAAATGTAATATTCATTTCTCAATGTAGAGTCATTCATTTTTATTTTTTCCGAATAAATGATCTTTTATGAACGTTTTTTGAGTGCATGAACGCACCGCTAGACAATTTTTATGGACGCCAAATTTCCCGATGGGGCACTACACAAGCTAAGCTCAAATTGAAGTTAAACTCGCGTCCCAATTTCGTTGTAGAAAAATCCTGCGTTAACGAACTATTTTCGCATGCCTGTAGCGATCGGCATCCTAATTTTCTCAACCTGACCTTTGGAAAGACAGGGATAATTTTACGTGTCCGTCTACTTGGAGATCTTCAATGCCGGCGCCTGCACAAAACTGGGGATGCTATTTGATGCCTGACGAACTCTCCATAGAGGCTTGCTGAACTTTTGCTGGGAGTGATCAATGCTTTTGAGATCGTG
Organism: Platorchestia sp. MABIK; assembly: GCA_014220935.1. Taxonomy (NCBI): domain Eukaryota; kingdom Metazoa; phylum Arthropoda; class Malacostraca; order Amphipoda; family Talitridae; genus Platorchestia; species Platorchestia sp. MABIK. Next base: position 135,913 of record JACJUY010000604.1, on the reverse strand, counting down.
ATGTTGCATTGACATTTAAGTGCTCAAGTCTGAGTGATAGAGCTACTCTCCAGGCTTTTGAATTTGATCTCATTCTGGAGCCTGCTCCTCAAGCGTTAGATTTAAGAGCTGGGAGAACGATGTGCAAATGAGTGTAACTTGAAATAAATGTAATGAGTAGAACACAAAGTTATCTCGAGGGCAAAAAAATAAACTTCAATGACCTGAAACATTTCCAGTAAGGGGAATAGTTTATGCAAAAATTGTCAATCAATTGGATTCAACAGAATAATTTGGATGATTCGCTACCATGAGAACAATCTAAAGTGAGTAATGAAAAACCCTTGAAAAATTACATGAGATCGTATTGCTTGAGAATATTGGACGCAAGTGAACAGATGTTGAACAATTTTGACTGAAAATTAACTCACGTAAAATGATCTTACCAGATTTCTGGTTTAGAAAAAGGTTTGCTTTCAATTCAAAAGTTGTTTCCGTGATTTGCTAAATGGTGGTAAAATATTTAGATAAGTTCAAATTTTGTGATAAATTTTGTTCACGAACAGTTAAAGGTTTATGAGATACTTGGTCACCAAATTCATTAGCAGATGTTTCAAAAAATTGCTGAAAAAAGTACGAACAATCAAATGAACTAAGGGTGCGTTTTACTCGTACAAATGAAGCAATACTTCCCTCAAAACAACGAATTTCAATTATTTCATTTCCAGCTGAAATTTATTTTCGACTAATTTTCCATTAGATTTAATTACAGTGCCTAAATATTTGGAGGCGCCAACGTCGAACATAAAGTCTTTTTCAATTTTTCTCCATTGCGGATTGTCGAAGTTTTACGAGCAGGATGTTTGCGAACGATTTTTAGAAGGTTTTTGTTGTCTTCGTTAGCAGGTTAGACGGTCTTGCTGATGCTCTTCATGGTTTGCCCTAAAACTTCCAGAATGTAAGGGGAAATATTTGAAATACATTCCGCAGTATACTTTTTAGCTTGTAGATTTAGTTCTGAGAATCTCTATAACATCGTTATCCATAAGAACCAAACAACGAAGTTCTTTCTTTGGAAGATTACAATTTGAGACCAATCATTATATCATTATCATCAAGAATGCACCTGTAAGTACTCACATTTCTGTTCATGGACTCGTAATGAAATTACTGTGATGGTAAATAGAATGAAGTGAGTGTCGCATATCTTCCAGCACGTGCAGATTTATCACAGGCAAATAAGACAGCCTCATTGTTGGAAAGTTTCTCTCGACAATGCCTCCATCCAGCCGACCAGATCGCATGAGGAAAAAAAGTCCACGCACTTCTTTGTCCGCCTTCGTGCTTGCCCTCAATACGGTGAGAGCGTTCCTCGTGCAGAGAACTCCTGCCATTTGCAACCTTTCACGAGATTATGTATTGAGGAATATTCGAGCGTTTTGCTTGAATATACCCATTGTGAAGTAGTTTTTGCGGTTTTTTAAATCGAGCCCACGTTGGGAGTTGGACAGAGGAAGCTGCTTTTCGAGACACCTATCTCGTGTCGTCCTATTTTCAAATGCAAATATTCGTATTTGCTGTATAACAGTGTTATAAAAACTGAAACGGACAACTTACAAGCGGAATGTAGTTCTATAGTAGTAACTTGGAGCGCACTTCAGAATACACGTTAAAATTATAATTCAAACTTCCACGTTCTCTGAGTTAGAAAGTTATCACGAAAAACATGTTGCCACTGCATATTTGAGGCTTGAGCGTTTTGAATTAAAAAGCGTAACTCTAAGCAAATTATACCCAAAAACGGCAAAAAATTCATACGAAACAAATTTTATTTATAAGAGAATACTGCTAGACAAAACAGCGGCGTATTAGCCTATGTCAACTACAGCTGACATTTGCCATGAATGTAAGGAAAATCCCCATCACGAGCATTTCCATCATAAGAAATATTTCCAACTTGTGCGAGCGAAAGGCTGGTGATGTTTGCAGTTCGAGGTTCTGGGACGCTTCTAGTGTTTACGAAGAAGGAAGACAGGCCTCTGGGGCTCCACTTGATCCACTCATTTGGGCCACCGAACATTGTGCCTCGGTGGCAATTGAGATCTTGTGGCCTTCCTGGGGACTCATTTTATTCAAGAGATAGCAAACACCGCTGTCGCTCAGCCCTAACGAAGCTCGATAAAGGAAATGATTTGAAGTCTAACTTTAAAATCAACGTTTGGGGCTTGACAATTTAAAAAAATTTGGATAATTTTAGACTAATTTCGAAAAATTCATTTACCACAAATGGTACAGCAGTAGATTTTTCAAGTCTAGTACAATGGACAGGTATGAGTATAGCTACTTGTGGGCCCGAATAAGTTCAACGACTTCTATGGCATCCTATCATCAACGTTATTTTAATGATTTAAATTTATTTGTTTATTTCATTAATTATGTTAACAGGAAATCTTTGAAATGTTGTAGAAAGTGCAACCTAAAAAGGCCGTTTTGAGTGTTGAGGTAAAAACTACAAGTGGGCGATTGGAACCACATTCCCGAATGTAATCAGCGTCTCATTTACATTCAGAAATTGCCTTCTCTGGTTATGGGAAATGTGGGCCAAAAATTCTTGCGAATAGTTTTCCATCTTCAAATTACCCAATGTAATTTTAAAGGCTGTTAAAGTACCATTGCTGCGCACAAACAAGCAATGAATGAGATGAGATGGAATTGAGTGCTAAGCCTGAGGAGCGGAAATTTTGAGGAGCCCATCGCCTCACACAATTCTCGTCTGGAGAAGCAGCGTCAGTGACAATGTTGACATTATAAAGGAATGTCAAACTTTTTCATCATAAGAATAATAAATAAGATATTCCATTGAACTGGTAAAAATTCACGCGAAAATGTAGGTTGTTGCATATTTTACAGAAGTAGATATTGACAGAAGTAAGGGCTGTGATGTTATCGGTTCAAAATGTGAACCACAAGTCTCACTGCTTCCTCGGGTAGACTCAAACAGGGAAATCATCACAGTCCATTCGAATGACCAAATCCTTTATCTGATGAACACCACCTCTGAATCTTTGAAAATTAGTGTTTGCTGAGGAAGATGTTGGTTTTGGTTTTGCTACTGATTCTTTTCTTTCATTTTACTGCTGTCCTTTTTCTCAGCCCCTTATACTCTATTCCTAACGTTTTTTCTTATTTCATAAACTTCTTTGAATCTTGTACTTTTTATGCAAAGGATGTAGGGGTCTCAACTTTAGCAAAAAATTTCCAATTTCTTTCACTAGATGCTAAATTTTACCCTCCTCCTTCCTTTGTTGGGAATACTCCCGTTACGATTACTAAAACTTGAACCAACCAATAATCTACTCTAATGACCATCGACAACGAGTCGGATACCACTTAGTCTCCTGGGCTGCACTTTCAGTCATTCCATACTCAGTTACGAAGGATATTTGTTTATTGGAAATTATTCTGACGCACTCATCCTTTCCTAATCAAGCTTCTTTTGACGCAAAAAAAAAACCTTCAAAACATCTGCTCTTCCTTCTTCCCGGAAAAAAGCAAAATAAGTTTCTAAATCCCTCGGTGAAGTCTGTGTCGACTCCGTAAAAAAACGCCCAATTCATTCGGACTTCATTCGTACGTATGAAGAGTGCAATAAATTTTTGAATTTCTTGGTGAAAGATTTGAAAGTGTTTTTGCATTTCATAAGCAGTCTGGTTCAGACTCCTTCAGGCTTTAGGATTGTTTTCGTGTCGTTAAATTTTTCTTTTCTCAAAACGGAAAATTTGAAACAGAAATTGGCTCGTAGGTGGCGTTCATAATTTAGTTCCTCATAAGTAAGAAAGGCAACATAATTTTAATAGTGTAAGTCATCAGGGTTTTACAGAAAAGTTACCAAAGCTTCAAATTAGTGTTGGGTTCCACTCACGCTCTAACATCGTGCTGAGGTTTATCCAATACTTTGCGAGGTGGAACACAAAAATCTTTTGAAAGAAGAGTGGTGTCTGGTGTGCTTGCTTCTATTTTTGCGGTGTCGCTCTGAGGCTGCGCAAAAAGCGACCGTCACGTGTCAGGTGGTGCCTTGAATACTTTCAGATGAGCGCGGCGTAGTTCTGCATAGTTCTTATGGTGCATTTGTGTCTTGAAGTGTGGTGCGTCATGGCGAGTCTGAATTCGTTAAGCTTCTTGCCTAGGAAATTTAGTTGGAGCATAGTTTTCACTCTCCTCGTTTTGGTCTATGATTCTTCCTTCTGTGAATGACTGATTTATCGTGCATTTTTGTGTCGTGTGGTGTGGTGAATGATGGTGATTCTGAATTCGTCAAACTTCTTCAAGCATGGAAAAATTGGTTGGAGTGTAGTTTTCACTTTCCTTGTTTTGGTCTGTTCTCCTTCCTTCTATGAATGACTGATTGAAGAGAGACTTGAGCAAAGAATTATGCGACATGACATTAAGTTCTTGTTGATTTCCTGTTTTTTTTTATTAAAAGTCTAATGGCAAGATTGAGTTCAAATTAATTTAATCATGAGGTTTTACGAAAGTATAAAATAATTGTGGTACTCGTCTTAAAATTGAGAACATTTTTCAAATTGAAATGCAGAAAAAAATTCCGCAAATTTGCATTTTATGCTGAATTTTAATGAAACCATTAATCTCTGATTTTCGAATTTTGTATAATTTATTTAGAGACACTTGATTCGTTGTCGGTAAGTGAATATGTGAGCGTTACTAAGCAGCGCTGTATTATTGAGAAGGCTTCATTTTTAATGTTAATACACCGAAAGTTTAAAAGCATATAACTAATAATCATTCTATAACCATCGCGCCATTTAGGGACACAACAATTGAAAAATTGTTGTGAGGAAAAAAACAATGCCATGCGAGAAAATACTCAACAAAAGCATTGAAAAACGATCGGTAACTCCAAGGCCTTAATGTATTTTTCTCAAGCACATTGTTTCAATTTTATAGCGTTGTATTGGAAGGTAAACACTTTGTCGCACAAAGAGAATTACTGCAAATGCTCTCACAGAAAGCCGATCGGTTCTCTAGCGATCCCGCGGGCTTACGCAGGAGCGGATTTACCGTGCATTTGGTGGATGAACGCGCATGCTGCAACTGAGTTTGATGCTCCCAAAGAGAATTTGCCGAGCGATGGAAATTGACGCAGAACAGCCTGAGATGATTTAAGGGAAAAAATCGAATGCTGTGTTCCGTACGGGTGCTTTCTCTAAGCAGAAAGCATTTAACATTAAACTTAAGGAAAATTGAAAGTTACCTGTTGAAACAATTAAAACTGATGTAAAATTAAAAGTGTGTATCTAAACAACGAAGAAAACCAATGGTCATTTTTGTAATTGTTCCATTCCATATGTCATTCCTCTTTTCGCTTTTATGCTGAGTCAGCAGCGCTTTAAATAAGAATATCTGAAATAATCTATCTACGTCTAAACTGCTAAAGTTGTGATCACAGCTGTGATCATCGACCGGTGATGTGTCGGAAGAAAACACTGAGCCTTGCGCTTGACCGGCCATTATGCTTAATTTCGATTGACTTACTTTTCGAAGAAGTAACCCAAATGAACATCTCTCAAATTTCTTGAAAAATGTTTTATTTTTTTGGCACACTGACGAATTTTTTCTTTCTTATTTGCTCTACCGGAGTGATTTGTAAAATATAATATATAAAAATTGCTTCTCATTACGATAAAACCGCATTGGCTTCTAATGCAAATATGTTAAATACATTAAGTCGCGTTATACACGTGCGTACGAAAATTCATTTTGGTTTTTACATTAAGGGACCGTTTTCAAATTGAGCGGTCTTAAAAGATTCATTCCTTGGCGTGCTATCCGCTAAACTTTATTAGTTCTGCCCAGCCTCTCCTTGCTCGTTTCTCCAGCGACAGCAGCCGCCCTCAAGCATGGGAGATGTGCCAAACAATGTTTATTTCTTTACGAAAGGAAAATGTATTAAACCTTATCTTAATTCTTACGCGTATTCTAGAATCTTTTGAGATTTTGTGTTTCTTTTTTAAAGTCTGCGAGGGCTGGTGAGACCAATTAAGATTTCGTGTTTTCACAGTTTATTTTCGCAGCGATGTTTTCAGGAAAAAAAACTAACCAAAAGTTAGATCTCCTGAGTCATCATTGCAACCGCATTACAATCTGATCTGAGTATTTGGTTTTCATGATATATTCTTAGTTCATATTAAGATGAAACGGCAGGCAATTAAAACGGAGAAATGAGTTTTGGCTCATAAATTAAAAATTCATGGTTATATTTTCTTGCATGTGCATGGTTGTTCGGCACACTGCAAGTAAAAGTGTCGCAAGAGAAGAGATGTTTATTTTTTTACTTTTAATTTGATAAACACTGCTTGTGAAGTGTGTAATATCATATCTGAAGAGAAATCCTTTAATGGAATTTTACGATACCATCTCTTGCGAAGAAAACAAAGATCGATGCATATTTACGCAATGCAAGCACACACAAGAGCGGACGAGCTAGCTCGATATAGGGCAATGAAATCAGAGTGTTTGCTGTGCTAGTTGTAGTGGAGAAACAAGTATGGATGCCAACGATGTATAGCTGATAGGAATGCTTTTAAGAGACGTAAATTAGCAAATATGGGACCCAGACGATGAGGCGAAACAACTACAGCAATGTGCTGGATAATTGGAAGGGCATGAACCGTGGCAGTGGGGTGAAGTTACGACTTTTTGTTTAGTATTTTGTCTTCTTTATCTCACTTCCCTGTGGGGTGCGTCGATATCATTTGTGGGTTGCAGCGATGGTTGAGCATGAGATAATGTACATTGGGTAGATGTTCGAGAAAATTTCACAGTAAAATTAGAGTTACTCAATTTCTTTGTGTAGGTCGAAGTCCTTTTGTGATGACACGTTTTCAATTCCTTCAAAGTCATCATTGGAGCGGTAATAGTGCCTCAGTACTGGTATTGATCTAAATGATCCTAAGCAGCACAGACTCTTAAAAAGGGTCTTTCATGTTACTGGTAATGGTGATTAATGCTCTGACGGATCGATGCCTAGGCAATGTTGATCATCAAAGAAGGAATTTTCTTTGATTGTTTTTATCGCCGAAAACACGCTGAGTTATGCGCTTGATCACCAAAGGATTCAAAGCGTGTAATAATACATTCCGACAAGGAAGTTGTGAGTGTATTATTTACATGGTGCGTCTGTGGTTTTCTTAACTGGTGAGGAGTACGGTAAAGAAAAATAAATTGAAACTTGGTGATATTTAAAATTCTCAGTAAAGTAATTAGATTTTCGAAAATAAATTAAAAGTCTTCACTGATGTTACCACATTGCAATATTTGCAACTTGCAGTTCAGAGGTAGTCATTTTTGAACTGTCATATTGTGAGCTAATTTGACATCAAATGCGCACTACGCAGGAGTGTGGCTGAAATGTTGAGTAAACTACCTCTTCTTCATCTTGTATACATCTAAAGTAACCAAAAAACAGAAATAGCGCTTCGCATCGTCGGCTTTGATGTGTTACTTCGGATTTCGTATTCAAGTGTGTTTCAGTTCTGCTTTCTTGTTTGAAAAAGCGAATTTCAAAGCGAGCTCTATGTTTTGATATTTATAGGTTCAATGTCGTGAAACGCACAAACTTCGTTGCTGCTCCTAAGCTTGAGTCGTGGCGTTCATATTGGCTGCGTCACTTTCAATAGAACCAATAACAAATTTTTTGGTGTCACTGAAGTGACCTTGAATTCTGCGGGCAACATTTGCTTGAGGCTGCTTCATCTACATTGATGGGGCTGTTGAGGCCTTCGCTGCAACCAGTGATTACATTAGTTTTAGTGTGACAATTCCTTAAAGATATTTTCCTTTCTTTTGCGCTCAATCGTGCCTGTAAGATTTTTATTTAATATTGGTGAATACAAAATTAGAAGAACTGGCGCCGCTCCGTTTTGCTCCAATGAAACAAGCATTCGAAAGTTAGAGACGATGGCGTTAATGATTGAAAATACGCAAGGGCAAATTTGCATGAAATATAAGTGAGCCGCGGTACCGACAACACACTGTTTCATAATACCACACTTCTGTCATAGGAATAAATATTTAAATTATGGTTTGCGGGTGAAAATTTGACCTTTTTACTCATACATCGTCGCTCATCCAGGGAATTATAACGCATATTACTTCAGACTCGAGCATTTGAATGATTACTGAATGGTCATGGGCAAAGGTTCCAGTCTCCGAGGCTTTACTGACTAGGTTACATTCGCCAAAAATAATGCACGGGAGATTAGAGTGCAAAATTCAACTGCATAGATGAGTCTGAAATTGTGGTTCTGCAAGGAATTCTACTCTATATTCAAGGCTTCAACAGCCGTGCCTCGAATGAGCGAAGTTCTTTTTCACAGCGTGAAAAAACGAGTTTATATATTTCTCTCTTCACCCGGTGTTTTTTCTGGAATAAAAGTTCATTATAAGGCGCTTGTCTCTTGCTCACACGGATTCTTCATTTTTTATTCGGTGGGAAAGTTTGCTCATTCAAAACTTCTTCAATATCAAAGAAGAAAAGTCCCTAGTTCGTTAATACGTCCAAAGTTTATTTTAGGTTCACAAACGTGAGGCAAACAAAAGTTAGGAATACATTCTTCATTATTGACCAGGAACTGTATTTCGAGTCCTTACATGTATTTTTCGAGCCAATCCCAGCTTTCGATTTTAGACCAGATATTCAAGATAAAAATATGTTTATAGGCCAACATATGTACGAGATCACTGTTAGAAAACGTATAATTTAAACGCGATTGACATTTTGTTCAAATTTAATTAAAATATGTTCCTAGTGACGCACTGGCTTGGATGTTTTTTGGTAACTAATAGTTCTTCACAGTATAAACAGCATTAATATACAATTGGGATAGCTGTTTGAAAAACAAATATCTCTTGAAAAACACCTTGCAGATGGGTTTCCGTGAATTAGATTGTGAGTGAAATGAAGAGGATTTTAATGTAATCTGTAAATATTATAAATTTGAAATTTAGTGTAAAACAAACATTGGTAACACATGGTCCCACGTATTACAAGCAAAACTTTGTTCTAGTTATTTTGCATTGATTTCATTTATTCTATTTTTAAGATAAAAAGCAGACACAAGGTAGAATATTTTAGGCAGTTTGAAAAATTTTCCAGGGGATAAAAACTTTTTACCGTGATAAAAAGTTTTCGGGATTGGTAATAATATCGCATGTATTTTCTTGCCAGGTTGTGGACGAATTGGATTACGACGTACTCGGAGCTGGCAGCAACAACTCCAACTCGAAGGATGAACCCTCGTTGCCCACGCCATGTATGTCACGCCGTCCATCCGACACCCCTTCGATTTGCTCGAACCGCAACCTCCGAACTCGGTCAACTTCGAGGCGAGTGAGTTTGATCACAGGCGAGGCTTTGGAACAGGCCCACGCTGCCCTTGCCCTCGCAGCCCAGTCAGGGGAGACGGCACCACCTCTACCAACTGCCATCGTTGCAGCAGCCACTCTACGAGCTCAAGAGTCGCAATTGTCTTTGAGCTACGATCCGAATTCCAGACGCCCTTCTCTCACCTTTGCTCCTCCAACGCTGGAAGATATGGAAGCCAAAGGAGGTGATGATGATAAAGACGGAGGTGGAGGAGGAAACGGGGGAGGAGGTAATGGAGATGAGGAGAAGCACGACTATCGAAGAGCACGGCGGAAGAGCACGATGCGAGAAGAGAGCGTCACGGGTTTGGACGTTACTTCGCCTCAGAGGTAAGCTTCATAGAAAATTGTAGTGGCTAGTAGAAAATGGAGGCTGCCATGCATTATAACAGTAACTGTTGCAAATTTCGCGCTTTTGATGTGAAATAAAATCGAAGTGTTTCGTAAGTACTTAAAAGTAAGGTAATTTTTTCGATATCCTGAAAATGGCCAAATTTGTACGGCAAATTAATTGAAATCCAGGATATGTTGTTCAGGGAATATGGGCTACTAGCTTTGTTTGCAGTTTTCTCCACAGAAACTATATTTTAATCTTCATTGGACAGCTTTAAAGGATTTTTTCGAAGATTATTTTAAAAACAAATTAAAATCATTTTTCTAAACTAATTATCAGCTTATTTTTATGGTAAATTTGGAAATTTAGATGCATTTTCTACGTTTTTGAGCCTTTGTGTTACATCTTCATACTCCCATACGGTCACACAAAGAAAAACATTTCGATTTCTGTAGGCGACTTTTAGGCTTCCATGAGATTAAAAAATCTAATCTAAATTAATCTGCAGTTGAAGATTTGATTTCATTTTGCCGCACAATTTCTAAACAAATGATGCACCGCTTAATTGAAATTTAGGTAAGGATGATGTAGAATAAGACAAAAAGGACAAATGAACTTTAAAGTCGTACTCGTATATCAAAAGAAGCTATTTGAATTTTTTCGTATTGATACTGCTGTTTTAGTGCATGATTTGCCTGTGTGTTACTTTAGTAGTACTATATGTACAAATTGCATCAAATTCTATATGAAAACTTGTAGACATCATCGTTGAGTGTGCTTAACATCAAAAAACTTGTAAAAAGCGGTAATTGTCATCAGTAGCTTGCCTCATTTTTCCCCATCTGCGAAGTTACGGTGGTTGTCGTATGTTAGTTCATTTCAATTTCGTAAATTCATGCGAATTACTGAAGATTTCATCCTACATTACGATTAAGATTTCAGCTGAGCTTACCTGAGCAATGCAAAATGTTCTTCGTATTAAATTGAAATGGTCAATGATTTTTCGAAGAGTTATTCGTACATCTTTTAATTTGCCGACATTAATAGTTTTCATGAAACGACGAAAATTTGATCTGTGTTCGTTTTTATTGCTATACGTTCGATTGTTTGAAACAACTGAATGCCGCAAACTTAAGCTTATGGATTTTATTTTACAGGGAGCCAGAATATGGGATGAAATGAGTTTACCTAGAAAACAGAACCAAAAATTATCATGATGCATGTCTTTAATACGTCTCTGTTTCCTTGGCGTTAATCCTGTTGAATCTAGGCTCGAAATAATCTTGGTCTTTAATAAGTTCCAAGTAAAGTTATTTGACCTAATATTTCTGAACCTAAAGTAAATTATCAGAATTTCCCATAGATTATTACAGATTTTTAGTACATTTACGTTTCCGGTATGTAAATCATAAAAAACACGGTGATTAATGGTGATTAATGTTGTGAGTCATTACTGAAACGAATGTCAACACTGCCTTTATGAAACATTCAAGAAAACATTGTGCAGATAAAACTTCATTTTCCGTTAAGCATGACGAGAGTTTAGAATGGTATATCTTCATAACTTCTTACTAAAATAATCATTCCCATTAACTCATAATGTTTTCAGGCTTCAAATTTATAATAAAATACAAATGTAATATGGTTCGCCGTCATTGAATATAAATTGCAGAATTCCTCTCTAATTTATGTACGATCCATTTGTTTAAAAATGTGCTACACATTCCTTCTTGGTAAGGATGGAAAGTAGTGAACATATGAGAGAATTCTGTACTCTTTCCTGTTGAAAACACAACCTATTTTTTACAAGTCGACGGGTTGGAGCGGGAAATTCCGACACACAGAGCGATTTGCCCTGTGAAAAAACAGAAAAATCAACAGGAAAACTAACAGAAATGCAAAAGGAAGGGAACAATTTTCTTTTGGTTCCTGTGACGGACACTTCGCAAGGCTCAGAAGCTTCAGGGGAGCTCACGCTTCCAAAGATCCAGAGAAGCAAGAGCGAGCAGGAGTGGGGCAAGCTGAGGGCTACTCTCACTTGGTACTCCAAGCTTCGCAAGATCCGGAGGTATCGTTGCTATTGCCATCATCACTTACTTTGTGTCGCAAGAGCACTAAATTTTATGTGCCAATTAACTCAGTGTGATTTTTAAACAAAGTGCACGAAGAAAATCACTCCCAACTTGCACTCTGTAATCCGCCTCCTTCCCGCCAAGTGCACATTTTGCTATCTTCTTCTTTCACCATTGGTCGAAATGCGAACGAAAGTTTTCCACTACAAATTTAAAACACCGGATGGGATTACTACTGCAAGCTCAGTGTTTATAACCCTAACTGAATTATATTTGATTTTTTAGCTTATTTATCTGTTATATGTGTTGAGTCTAAGCCAAGTGTGATGTTCATTATAAAACTGTGAAATACTGATGTTTGTTTCAAAATGGTATGAATAAAGCTTTTATTCTGTTTAGAGAATTGTTTTTGCTACTTAAACAAAGTTTAAAACTATTAGTTGACGTACCATAATAGCATTTCCGAATAGACATGAGGAAGAAAAGATACTTAAATGTTTGGTGTAATTACCGTAGAGTTTTTGTGAAGTTAGTCAAACTGCTTATTCTTTAGTTCAGATTGCCGAAGCCCTAGCCTGGTTGTTGTGGATCCTGACTTAGATTAGATGACTAGATCCTGACTCTCTGTTTAGTTTTTGGTCGTGAGTCTAATATCAGAATTGGCGTTTTTTTAGGCGTAGAATGCGATATTGATGTGAAAAGCGTTTTATGACCGCTGTCAGTACACGACGTTTCGCCATTGAAAATGCTAGCTACAGAGGTGTTTCATTAGGACCGCTTTCAGTAACTTGACCTAATAGAAGAAGTGAACTTGTTTAGTAGTGTATCAACTTTCTCATGATAAGTGACTCTATTGATTCAGTTACAAATTGAATTCATGGGATATTTTTCAGATCAAAAATTATAAAAAATTAGTTTCTCTGTATATGGTCAGTTCACTCCCTCTCCTAGGATATTGCATATACCGGAGATATATAAGCAATATGACTGTCCAAAGGGAAGTAAAAAGAAAAAATGCTATATACGGCCATTTGGGGCATGGCATCTGAGCCTGTCGCTCTCGTGCGTCACTAGGGCAACAAAGCTCCAGCTTCTCGGGCGGTGCCCCAAAGTAAACGCTTCACCAGGCTCCTATTTCACTGGGCTCTAGATTACCAAGAGATTGAGGTTGTCCAGGGGAAATTTTTTGAGCCTTCAGGTCTTGTGAATTGCTCATTGCTTGCATTTTCTCCCCCGCAAATTTGATTTCGCTTGGCTTCATATAACCAAGGAGTCGTGTTCGTTTTCACCCGTCGCTTTAGAGAGTTTTTTTAGCTGAATCTAACCCATGAATATCGCAGAAATTCCTGTGCTCCTTAAAAAGCTTAGTGCAAATGCATTGTCCTTTTCAGACATGGTCGCTTAGGTTCCTTCCTTGTTTCGAAAGGGGCATTCTTAGTAATGAAATATTAATGATTTGCAACGCACTTATAAGTGATTTAAAATATCTATGTCAACATGGTAGAGGTTTAAAAGTACACTTGTAGCTTGCAATTATAAGGCAGGTAAAATACCCACGTAAACATGGTAGTAGTTCAAGTGAACACTTGTAGCATGAGAGTAAGAAAATGGGGATAGTTAAATTCTCATTCACAGTGATAAATATTATTGTCCAGACGACGAGGGGGAAATTTATGACACTGACACGTAGATTCTGTCTTGAGTTTTTCCTCGCACTGGGATGAATATTTGATGCTTGAGACATGGCTCAATTATGAATGGAGATTTTCCCAAGATTTTGGAACAGAATTGAGCTCGTCCTAAAATATCTGTAACTTTTAAAGCTTTTCGTTTCAATGCATTAGAATCCTTGCGTAATTTTGAGTACATTGTTTCCGCTTTAATATAACACAAATACTCCGAGAAATTATTGGAAAATGTCTACGAATAGAGTAGTAATTTTGCTGAAGGAGTGGAGCTTTTATGCTATTCATACTGGTTTCTTGAAAGGAAAGCTATGTTCTCTGATATATATAATTATATAGGAATAAAAATTTAGGTATATTTTATACAATGGATGAAAATAGTTTATATATTTCTCAGCTACTATCAATATCTGTGAGAACCAATTTTCCTGTCTCAGCCCGAATGTGAATATAAGCGAAAATATTTCTTTTTAAGTGTAAATATAACAAAGCATAGATTAAGAAAACTCACAGGTGCTTAAAACTGTTCTTACTTTAACAGCTTCACAAAGGTTTTATTCACTGTAACCGCACAAAGTTTGCACAAACCACCGACCGCTCTAAAATGTTCAACTGTCAATGATTCTTAGCCCTTCCTGTCGAAGGTGTTTTTGGAAAATATTCAACTGCCCATGAATCTTTGCACATCCTCTCGAAGGTTTTTTTTTTAAATCTTCAACTGCCCATGAATCTTTGCACATCCTGTCGAAGGTATGCGTGGAATGAGTCTCCAGTGAATGTACACCGTTGCTTCTTTGCGCACGCAATTCACCCTCAAGCAGGCCCGCTGAGGCTGCAGCTGGCGCAGCGGCCTCCATTAGGGCACGGTCAGTGGAGCTCCAGGCGGCGCGGCATCCAGAACTGCAAGTCTCGCTGTCTTCCAGGCGCGGCAGTCGCGTTCAAAATCTCCGATCGTGTTTGGCCGCGAAGGAAATTGCGAGCGGAGATGAAGGCGTGGCGGATGAAAGAATTGTGATCTCGTATGACGTGCTTTTCGTAGTTCCGTGTAGTTATTGAGGCGAGTGAAACTCGGGTTAATGAAACGGAGGATGGAGTATTTTGGAGTGAATATTCGTGACCCGAATGATTTAAATGAACGTTGCAATGGAAGCTTGCATTTGAAGGAGTGAACGTCTTGTTATACCTAATGAGGAAACAAAATCGTTTTCTTACTATGTGACACACTTTTCAAGCACTCTTCGAGAAGACGAAAGCTTTGCGTTACACCTAATTTTACTGTGTTGTTTGTTCACGTTTCTCTTTGAAGAAACTCCAAATGATTGGAGAAAAAGTGTGGGAAGTTCAAGTGACCTGATAGAGATAAACTTAAAGAATGCAACAGAAGAAAACAGAGCCTAGGCTCCAGTTAAATATTGACCGATACTGAACATCTACAGCGCCACTAGCATTGCTTGGCAGTTTGACAATAAATAATTTTAGTTTTAGATTGTTCAATTATTATTTTTTGAACACTTAACAACTGCAAGCAAAAAATTAAAATTCCAAATTACTTTTCAAAAGAAAATGTTTAGAGAAGTTGAATAAATATTCAATGTGATATTCTCTTCGATAAAGAACATAATAACTGATTAGATGTACAAATGAAAATCCTGAACTAAATGTTTTATGGATTTAAAATTTTTAAGAGAAATGATTGTTTTCGAATATTTTATTTTTCAAATCATATTTTTTATAAAATGTGTATTTTACAAGTACTTTAAAGCATAATATCCGTAGAAGAAGATTTCAGACACAGCAGCAGTTTTAGTCAAGTTTACTCAAAATGAAAGCAGCTACAACAAAGTTTAGGATTTCCTGTTAATGATGAGATCAGAATGTACAATTTTTAGCGTGATTAGAATGTTTTTCCTATTTTCTACCATGTGTGGTAAAACTTAAAAATACGGCCAAGAGCATAACTGAAAGAGCACTTGCCAATTTCCCATTCTCGGTTGTCAACTTTGACCGTCCGGTAAAATGAGTTAGTGTTGTTTTTGTGAGGGAGAGCGCCCTTCATGCGCCTCCGAGCATAGTGTTTTACGTGATCTGAATTTATTCCAGGTTTCCACCCACTGAGTTCTTTTTATTTTGAAAATGATTTTGTGTCGAGGAAAAAGAAACTTTTAATAGAAAAATGTCATTAGGACAAAGAGAATTCGAATCTGTCCAGAGACTCTACATCTCAGCGGCGTTTCCTCCCAGCAACAGCTACGGAACGAAGAAAAGAGCCCTTGGCTCTAGCTCGTGGGCATGATATGGTCTTCTTCTCCGTGGAAAATATTCCCAATGCTTGACACGATTCTTTCAGCTGAAGCTATGCTAAAGTTGCAACACAAGTATGATCTGTGGGTATCCTCTTCGCAGATAAGTATTTTTAAAGCATGAAGTTATGACGAATTGTGTAAATGTGGACCGCAATTAATGTACAAATAAATTTATTCATGCTAGGTGACGGAAAATGGATTGCCATTCCAGAGTAAATGAATTAGTTTATTCTAAATTATGAGAAGTGAATTGTCATTTCCAAGGAATGAAAATTTGTTCCACATGAATTAATGTTGCCTAAATTAGGAGCACTTGCACAAAGCATCTGTATTACACAGCAAGTCATTTGTTTGAGCATTCCTCAGAGATACGTGTTACTGCAAGCAGGTTTGAAAGGAGTTTCGCGTGCATGTAATTTTTAATTGTAGATTCTTTACTACATTAAGCTCGCACATAAGTTCGATGCAAGTATTACACACTGTAATCACAAATAAATTCGTACGAAGCAACAAAGTGTATAAGCACATGGAAACTGGTAATTTGAAACTTCTCATTAAAAGTAGTTCAGACGCTTGTGTAAAATAAAATAATGCAAAAGAATAGCAATAAGTTCCAAATTAACCTACACCGTGCGTCTGTTGTACCCTTCTCCAGCAAATCTTGAAGCATTGTAATGCGATCAGTAATATTTTGTACCTGTTACACACAAACTAGCATCAATTACTTCGAAACTGAATGCAAGTTATATCGGTTTAACAATTGTCCTTTATCATATGCTTCATAGTGTCTGTGGAAAATAGTACTCTACGCACTATCAGAAATTTTAAATGTACATGTGAGTTAACGGCAACCCTATTATACAAGGTATGGCGTAAAGAAATTCTTACATTCACATTACAGTCCTCACACTATGAATTTCTTTTATAAAAAAAGCTATTTTTTTCAACTAACTGAAAGATAATTTCAGAACATGAAGAATCTATGGTCTTAGAATGTGCCTGACGATTCAAAACACACTTTTAATTAAAACTGACTTGAAGGCGAGACAAAAGGGAAATAAATATTTAAGCTATGTTCATTATATAATGTATGTTATAAAAAACAAATAACACAGACTAACACCGGCAGAACGGCTGCCATGATCTTAGCGTACGCTATATTTCAGTTCGATTTCCTGCGATTTTCTGAGTTGCGCTGGATTGATGTTCAGTTTAATTTTCTTCTTTATAATTAAGTTTATCTGCTGTCACATTGAGTACATTCCCTCCTCTCCTACATTCGTGCCCGCCTCAGGGATTCGTAAGTATTACACGACTCTGCTGTTGCTCTCACCGCATTCGTGCTTGCCTTCATATTCTGCAAGCATCAAAGTTGTCCGTTCATAGCATCTTCCGTGCAAGTTCTCACCCCGTCTCTCTATTTCTACCTTTTTTAAGTAACTTCTTATGAACAACCCATGTCTTCTAAGAAATTTTCTCACTTCTTTAGTTAATCAATTGTTTTGCGGCAGGATTCTGTGCGTACACTCTTCCTGCATTTTTTTTTAAGTTTTACATGCCTCCATTTTACCCTTGATAACATTACTGGAAAGAACATGACTGTATTCATATATTCTAATGGGATAAGTATTTCTCCCTTTGTATTAAATGCTAATCCAGTTGATAATTTTGTAATGCTATTGATGGTCGTAACACAGGAGTATCCTCCTACTGAACGGCATGTTTCTTATAAGATTTACTAATAGTTCATTTTTATTCACACTGATTATTTCATTGTTCAAAAGTTTTTTCTTTGAAATGCAGCTGATGATTTCTAAATTGAGAGGAATTTTCTTTGCGAAGTGATGAATGGTTCAACTGTTTGACAGAATGTTTTTGGTAAAGGAACAGATGATCGTAAGTTAGGAGTTTTTTCTTCCGCAATGCTGTCAATGATCGTGATGTTTCGCACGAAAGGGGAAATGCTCTCTTATCAGCCGCGTGTAGCTGTTCCTAGAATTGCAGTGCTTCATGAAAGTACTAATCAATTCTAAATTATTATATTTCATAAGAGAGTATCATTTTCATAACAATCGCACATTAATTCACACGTCAGCTAAAACTTTGGGAAACTTTAGTCCGTCTATTAATTTTTCAAATGAAGTGGTTTTGATTGAATTACACATTTCAGATGATTTAAACAGCTTTCAACAAAGAAATTACACAAATAAGTTCTTTTACTTCCACCAATGTTTTTTCTGCAGTGAGGTGAAAATTGTTTTACTGAGAATTAATTGAAACTGTCAAACTAAACTGTCTTCCGTTTTTGACTCCTGTGTTCATTCATGCTAAATCATTTCAGATGCGTTCCTACATAATGGCGATAATTATACTTCTATGTAAATTCAGTAGAAAATATATCTATTAAATTGACAAGCCCTTTTTCTAAAGCTACATGAAACCCAACTGTCTCGAATCTAGGGGCTATTGAAAGCCAAGTTATGACATGGTACGAATTGAATCGCGAGCAATCCATTTCTTCATATTCTATAAAGTTTATTTTTTGTCAACGAAATGCCATTCAATTTCTTGTGCATTATTTTTCTTAATCTGAAAATTAGGTGACAACATATTGCGGGCAAGCATTCATTGCTGGCAAGTAGCATTCAGCTATGAATCATCTTGCTGTTTCAAAATTAGATATTAAAATTTATTAAATGGAGACTAGGGCGTCTAAAAAGTCCTAAACCATGAGTTAACAAAGCTCACTCAATATAGCGCATTTTTAACGAACTCGAGTGTAAAGCAGCCCGTGGCTAATTTATTGGACAGGTATTATTAATGAGCAAACTAGCTTTGTTTGTTATAACTTAGCGCTCCCTGCTACATCCAAAAGATGCAGAAAGATGCTAAAGTTTCTCACAGCAGGTTTACGGGGAGTATTGCCCAAAGTACGTCTTGTTCTTTCTTAATCTCCTCTTACTCACAACACGCTCTCAAGACGTACTTGTCAGTTTTGAAATGATTCAGGTTAACCAGGAGTATTCTGAATGAGTTTTTGCTATATAAGTAAATTGAATGAAGAATTTTTTTATGCCATTGCAAAATTTTGAGAATGGACGTTTCAGTGTGAAATCTCAATTCTACTTTTCCTTTTGAATTTTTCTGTTCACCCGCGTTGGATGCAATAATCTTTTCTTTATCTCACATTTTTTACATCTATTTCATAGGGTGGCACAGAAAAGTTTTTTCAAGGAATTTTTGAGTGTAACATTTTGCGTAGTGATGCTTCAGAATACACACAACAGGCGCTTTTGTTGCGCGCGAAGCCGTAGAAATTTATCAGAAATTCATTTCTTTTACCTTAGGTCTCATTCAAACTTCCAGCCAACCCACATTTACAGCACCTTAGAATTTTAGTATCATTCAACCTTACCACTTGGAGCCCTGCATGCCGTGAGAGCTCTGTGCAGCATTTCTTTCTACGTCGTTTTCTGCACTTTATTCGTCTAATTTCCTGAACTTTGTACTGCCTATTTCTGTTTTCAACCAGGTGATACATTTGCTATTATCCCCTCACGGAGTCTTTTCAAAACTATAAAATGCTAGTGGGCAGATTTGGATGACCCATCCTTGTCTTTTATGTCGAGGAAAATATTCGGAATAAAAGTTTCGTCAATGGTTTTGGGTATCTCCACTTCCTTCCGAATGAGTTCTAAACGTCAAGGTTTTCAGAAAAATTTGCTCAATTTCACCAGTAGCCAGCCACATTTATTTGATAGTAATATGAACTGTATTCTTAAACTCCCAAATTAAAGTTGATGCTTACAAAGAAAAAGAAAGCCATGAAATAATGTTTCGTTGTGCAGTAATCTCGAGAAGGTTATAATTTATGCTCCGCTTGCAGCACCACATTAACCAGGCTTCTGATACCTCAGTCGACATCACTGTATCTCGTCACACACACATGTTGAATCCTGCAACATCTTTTACTGTTCTTATATCATTGAAGCAAGACAATTGAAGGACAAATTCGCTAATAAAATGCAATATGAGTTATCAAATTCAGTAGATATAAAATGAAAAACATAACTCCCGTACATTTTTGATTGACGAAAATCCATTCCTTGCTTTGTGAAAGATGTTGAGTGTTGTGATATGAAGTGAAGTAGACGGTCCATGTATGCAGGCGTCATCTGTAAATAGATCCTTCCATTCTCGGTCACGTAGCACAACATTGTTGTTAAATGCATCACCTGTACAACTAGCTCAAGTATTGATTCCGTATCAGTTTTAATTCATCAACTAAACAAAGAATTTGAATATAATAATGAATTTGAATGACTAAACACATGAACGAAAATTTGAACCAGAGAATTGGCTTAAGCAAACTTGGAACGAGTATTTATTCATACATTCCATTTATTTTATTTTTGCAGTTTTGGACATTTCTATGATGCACGCTACTGACACACGTGTACATGATGTAGGATTGTTGCTGATTTCATCAGATTTTGCTGTTTAAATAATCCCAAAATTAACATGATAACTTAAATATGCAAGGCTCTACAACACCGCATTTAAATTTTCCCATTATGGCTGATTTCCTAAGTAAGCTGAAAATAAAATCAGCGAGAGTAGGAGTGAGAAGTTAACGAAGTTTCACTTTTGTTTTGTGCTTGGGGCTAACCGCTATTCAATATTTGTGCAGTTTTTACAATTAGGGTAAATGTATAGCGTTTGATAATAATCGAATTTTCAATTTTAGGTGCGTAATCTTAGTTAATTAGATCGAAATAATCAAGTTTTCTTCTATGCATTTTTCATCGCAAATGACTATTTTACGAGTTATAGCGGTATGGTACTTCTCGCAATAGTATTGTTGCATGCGCGCGAAAAAAAGGGGAAGACCCCAAATGAACTCAACGACATTAGGGGAAGACCCCAAATGGACTCTTCCGTTAATGGTCTACTAATCGTGTCGTTAAAGAATCTTATATTATGCATTGTAACTAACCTGCAGCTGTGGCAAGAAGTTAATTTAATTTCTTAATTTCTTCGTTTTGAAATTAAGTACGAACCGGTACACAGATACAAATTTCTCTTTTCTTCAAACCAACACAGGTTATTACACGTTGGAAAAATCACTTCCTTCGGTAAAACACCTTGATCTTTCATGAATGCAACTGCCTCATCATTTTTTCCTATGAATCATCACCGCTTCAACGTAGCTGGCGCGTCGAAGGGGAGAGTCCATTGTAGTCTTTCCGTACAACGCCCTAGATGAATTACTTTGCGCTTCAGAGACTAGAGTTGGGGTCAGTAATATACCGCCATAACTCGTTAACTCATTTGCGACGGAAAGTACATAGAAGAAAAAATTGCTTGTTTACATCTAATTAACTATGTTTACGCACTCAAAACTGGAAATTCGATTATTACCAAACGTTACACATTAACCCAATTTAGCACGAATTTCTAAAGTGCTTCTTCAAGTTCCAAGTTTCCAAATAGCATTTAAACGCTTTGTTTTCTTGTTTCGGACACCGAACACTTGAAGAATTTTCATCGAGTTGGTAGCAAGTCTTCCAAGCCTCTCCAAGATCTCACCACTATTTTCAACGAGAGAGATTAGGTCTTTCGTGAATTTTTGAAATCACACGCCCATAAAGTTTATTGACTCGGTCGGCTAGTTGAACTCCGACCGTAAATGTCTAAACTGGGACTACAAAAGTTTGTGGAGCTCTCGTACTCAGCGCACAGGGTTCAGCAAACTTCTTTAATCGAATAGAGTTCTGACCAATACAAACTTAGAGTTTTCTTCGAATTGGGCTCTTTTGTCACGACTGGCCTGAGAAATAATGGCTCCCAGTAGAATGTCTTTTGGGCCGAGCTCCAGCTAGAAATAATTCAAAGGAATGATCTATAGCTACACGTGAACTCGAAATAGAGTGTAGTTTCGTGCCTGAAATAAGAATATTTCTCCAATTTGCTTTTTGTGTTTCTTTTTGCGCGTAGTAATCGTAACCTGATTGAGAGACGCCAGAAAATAATCACACCAAGAACTCCACTTGAGCCTCACAATGAACTTTACCATGATACAACATTACGCCTTTAAACAAAAGTCATTCACTTGTGGTCTCAATATAAGTGATGTTGCAACCAATTCTAGTCTGGAAATGGAAATGTCTGTTGCAGAGGTAACATTTGTTTTTGCAGAGGTAAACTTCTACAGATGAAAGCAGAAACGGAGCAACTTTATGTTTTCTTCTAAAATAGTGACATACACAGTTTAAAAACAACATATTCTTTTATACATTTCATTCTGCGTGGTGGTGTATGTACGAGGCCGAACGTTCGCTGAGTAATCGATTCCGAAGCCGACGGCGTGTTCCAATGCATAGGGATTTTGGCAGATCCAGTTGGCCTTTCCAACACACTGAATAGCTGTAAATATTTATAACATTTTAGAGTGAAGCCGAAAGCACTAAAGCCTTGAATTCTGTATGCATGTTTACACAATCCTGTTGGATGTAAGTATAAAAATATATAAACGAGTAATTTTGTTTCATGGTAAAGTTCATTTTCAGGCGCAAGTAGAGTTCTTGATGTGGTTATTTTCTGGCATCTCACGATCAGGTTCCGATTAAACAGTTGAATAATATACCGTAAATAGATTTGAAATTATTTTTCAAGTCTAGAATTCCTTTGTGCGTTATGTTGGTCGCAACGAGGTGCCTGAATATTTCTTTACCTTGTAAGTCCAACGAGAGACACAATAACTGATCATGAAAGGCGAAAGTTATGGCTAGTAAATATAAACGAAAAGAAGCAGAGAGTAGCTGTTCAGGTTGGGTTCACGATGGCGGCGTGTGGAAGCTGCGTGGGCCTTGAGAGCGCTGGCGTGCTAGGTCAGTTCCTCCATCTGCGGAATGATAATAAGAAATTTCCAACTGAATGCTGACATTTAGGATTTAAAGCATTTTTGAGCGCTTTCCCATTTACGATATGAATTTCATAAGATTCTTCAGATGTGATGCAGAAGGAAACGTTCCGCAAGTGTTGATTTTAATTCAATAACGTTACCGTTGTGTTTTTGTTCACCTGAGATAAACATCAGAAAATAAAATAAATTTAATTTAACTTATTGATTTACCTAAACGCCTCTCAGTAGAAATGTATTAAGTTTGAGAGATTGCATGACTTTTTTGGCAAAGAATCAAATGTTATTACGTTTTTAGATTTACTTGCTGACTAAACTCCTTGTTTGAAAATAGTTGCAAAATTATGTAGGTATTTTTTTTGCCCTCTATTGATTGTGAGCACATCCTGCTGCGAAGGAAGTCCTCAAATGTAGATATGGCAGCTCAAATTATACAAGGAACAATTCATTAGCACATCGTAGGTAGTTCGTTCAATCTTCACACACTGCAACTGGAATTGCATGGTCTCTGGTTTACAGGTGCATTTCAAGTGCATTCAAAGTGCAGTTTGAAGAAGTGCGTTTGAAAACTCGATGAAGCTCACGTAAGGATTCCTGAACGTTGAAATATGTAATTTAATTCTTTTTTATTCCAAAGTTGTTCGGGAAATTAAATGAGCAGTGATGAAAATCTGATCAAACTGAAATTAAAGCTATATTTTTTTGGAAGACACTCAGAATGTCGGAAAAAGTTTCATAAAACTCTGAATTGAGCTTGCCGGTTCCTATCTGTTTTGTTTTAAAGCAAAAGAAAAGGGACAATATTTCAATTCCTTTAGCTTAGTATAAGATTTGAGAGACTTTCCCATCAAGCAAATCCGATTCAGTTCAGCTCTATCTACTTGCAGTAAGCGTGTATTGCATTTCTGAGCATTGTAAGGAAGGTGAGTCACAGAGATTCTTTTATTTACTAGGTAAAATTCCTGTGAAAAATACCTCTGTGTGCAAACGGTTCAGCGTCGAATATCGAGGCTTAAGTGGGACTGCAAGGCATGCAATTTGAGGCTATTACATTTCTTTGAATTCAAATGCCAGTTAGATAGCTATTTGAAAAGGCCTTCTCAATAAACTTGAGTTAAAAATTTTCTTCTTTATTCGCACGTATATGGATTTTCCTTACATCTCTTCATAAGCAAGCTTAACAAATTCTTTCTTAGTGAGGCATTTCTGAGAGTTTAAGTGTAAATTTTTTTCAGAGAAATGATAGCCTATAAGCGTCAGAAATATGTTCAGCACAATACCTACTGAGAAAGAGTGTGAACTTAGTGAACTGTATTTTCGAGATGAACCATGTAAAATAAAACAAATGAGCTGAAACAAGCATATTATAGAATGTCGCATAGCACTTCTGGATTTGATGCGTTCAACTTGGCTCCTCGCTTAGAACTTGAAGATGACTTAAGAATGCCGTAGTTCAGCGTCTCACATCTTTTTGAGTTCGTTTACAATTGTGTCCAGAAAGGAAGTATTTGCAGAGCTTAATCGGGTCACAGCCAACAATCCTCAGCTCTTTTGGCTCACAGCGAATTCAATGTCAGAAAAATGTTCTAAGACAACTAAGCAAATTTTGAACAGTTTTGAAAATTGAATTAAAAATGAAACATGTTTGACCATGCAACGAACAAGGTAAACTGATAACGTCGAACATGAATTTGGAAACCAGAGATTGTTTCTCGAAGTATATTCTGTTTTAGAGGGACTTGATTGAAATGTAGCTTTATACATTATTTTGCGACTACAGAATTTTTTAATTCGAAGGGGTTTTTTATTCAAGCCCAATATGGAATCTTGTTGAGCATGCTGTGGTTAACTGTGCTGAGACATGGAAAACTTTATCCCCACGCACTTGTAGCGCATGAAAGCTCGTAGCTTCAGGCTGCTCAGATACGGTTCTGTGCTGCTACTGCTACCTAACTTGACATCCGGGATGTTGCAAATTGCTGGCCATGCAAATGTGCCCGAATGTCGGTTCCATTCGAATTTCAAGTTTGAGGGACGGAGTGTCGGAAATTTTAAATTGGTTTTGTCTTCTTTTTCCGAAATGATGATGCAAATGTAGTCGTGCGGTTCTGGATCGGAAGATTTTTCCGTTGTTTAGCTCAACAGAGTGCAGTGCAAGTTTAGAAAAGTAATTTTCGAGTGTACAGGGTAATGACTATGTGTGTTGAATATTTGAATTCGCTGTAAAAAACTGATTGATCAAAAAGTTGAATGTTAGTCATTAAGTCGTTATCATGAATGATGTGAAATTTACGCAACATTCTCATAACAGAATCACAATACATTCGATAGATTTTTGATAATTAAATCTTGGCCTAAAAAAGTCAGTAAGAACCTACTAATTTTTTCGCTCAACTTTTTGAGCTCTGGCCTCAGCTTTCACTTGTTTCCTCGACAATCTTTTTTGGCTGTACCCCTGATCTTTTGCCTGACATCGCTCGAACGCTCAGGCCAGTGAGCAATTTGGGTCTAAACAACGAGTCCATGAGTCTCTGGAAGCACGACATAAGCTTCTCGTTGGCCTGGTAACAAGATTAATAAAGGCAGGCCGGATCCACATCGCCTGAATCAGCATTCGCTGGCCGTTGGTAGCGAGGTACATCCTGACTTATAAGCCAACCTTCGATGACGCTTCCATGCGTCAAGCAAGCCCTGTTTTGTTCGTCGGAAAGTGTACGGAACAAGTATTAGGTTCGTTGGAAAGTGTACAGAACAAGTATTAGGTTCGTTGGAAAGTGTACAGAACAAGTATTAGGTTCGTTGGAAAGTGTACAGAACAAATATTAGGTTCGTTGGAAAAAATTCCAAACATGTATCAGGTTCGTCGGAAAGTGTACAGAACGAGTATTAGGTTCGTCGGAAAGCGTACAGAACCAGTCAGCGTCATGTTGTTGCTACTGTACTTTTTTTACAATAATAAATTCATACAGAAACATGACTGAAGTGGGATTTAATAAGAAAATGAAGTGCTATATACAATAGCCATGTGTTTAGCAAGTATAGCTCACTATTTCGGTAGCGATTTGACAAACCAAAACGATAGTGAACTCAGCTGTGGAAAACAAGGATTCATTGCTAATTCTTTACTTAATGCAGTTAAAAAATGTAAAATTGTTTCCCTGAAACAATTGCGAATTGTTGTTGTTGGATAAATGGCTTCAATTTCAATAGTGCTGTTGAGGAAGTCGCTACAGTAAGAAATACATACTGGCACATTTATGTGCATTAATGTGCTCAATGGCACGATCGTAATACATAAGCGATTAAAACTTTTTAAATAACTAAGCCGAATGGAAATTCAGTAACGAATCTCGTGGACTTTGAAAATCTTTTCGACATTAAGGACTCGACGTATTTTACTCCAAGCTAAGAAGCAATACAAATTGATTCAAATCAAATTCCAATTTAGAGTCTTTGAAGATTTGAATTTCATTTTGTTAAAAAAAACTAAACTTAACTGGAACATCGTGGAATTTATTTTGAGAAGTTTTTAGTTTTGGACATGGCTGACTGCTGCTCATGAGCAATATGATGTTATATATTAACTTTTACTGAGGATGCAATTTCATCATTAACTCACAGGCAAAATATCTTGGCAAGCTGCGTGAATTATTCGCTAAGGAACGCTGAGGTTTTATGATACCTTCTTTTAATATTTATTTTTTATAATAACTGGTGTCCCTAGGAGTAACATTCAAAATATCATACAGCACCTTTCAAATCTGGATTCTTTGTTGTAGCATAAAAGAATGAAGGATCTAAATTTAAGAACGCTTCAGTTACGTATATTTTTGCAGATTACAATTTTCAATTCTACGGAGATAGCGTAAAGATTTTACGATTTTGCGGCAGGCTTTGCTGCAAAGAAATCTCGTTTAAAAATAGTTAGAAATGAAATGTGATGCAGGCTCCATTGAAACTAAGTTAATATATAAGGTTGTGGAGCGCCCGCTCAAATATTTCGAGGTATTGCTGCAAATTTGTGAGGGCAACATCATAGTGAAAGGCATTAAAGAATCTTTTAATATCGTCACTCAAAATATATACTGAATGAGCACGGTTCATTGTTCTCCACACTGAATTTTAATTAAATTAGAGCTTTGCAATTAAGGATGGACGTGAGCTGTACAATTCATGCGACGCTTTTAAAAGGTTTTGTGCAATTCATTTGTGTTGTTGGATAACGAATTACAAATGGCAGAAGATTTTGTCCCGGGTTTTATGTAGCCTGCACTTTTTTTTGTGCCACTGTGTAGGTGTTTAAATTTCTTGCTCCGAGAATCACTGCAGCTTTTGAGTGCGCTTTCAGTTTTATTGTTCATAAACCGTGTTTTGGCGTATGCAGGAAACATATCCCCGTCTCGGCTTTTATGCAAAGATATAACGCTTTAACTGCTAGATTGCTGCAATTTCATCCGTCTTTTGAATTCTGAAGCCTGGAACTGAACGTAAACTTAAATTTCACGGGATTATGTTTGACTGTACACATCAGAAGGAGTTTATTAAATTGGCCCTAGCTTCCGTTTGTAGAGCTTATTCTCAAGCTTAAGTTTAGTTCATTTCATTGCAATTTAATTTACGACTTGGTGTTATTTTCGGTATGAATCATTGTATGTTTGAAGTCCATCTAAGAAATCACAAAGCTGTCCATACGCAACAATCTGTCAAATGTTTTCATACACAGTAGTTTGCATCTATCGAAGAAGCAAATCTGTCATTCGTACCCATAGGTTTTCCATGAACAAGTGAGTCAGTGAAATCACAAAAATTGGAATCAAGTTTTCCTGTGTCATGCACTTTGGTCAATATGTTTGCACGCATTGAGCGATATATATATATTGGGTATTAGATTGCACTAGCCAGCGTTTTTTATACTACTCTACTCTTTCGAATATTATAAGCTTATGGAGAATTACAAATGAAGTTAGATTTAACAAGAAAATGAACTGATCAAAAGAATGTCCCGAATACAAAATTGTTGGTTTCAAGCTGCTGGTGTTGCTGAACGAAAATCTCCCGTAAGGGAGTAACTCTTCCAAATGGCATTTCATTTCTTTCCAGCTTTCAAAAAACTTACAGTTAGTGTCGGTTTTGATCCTCTTTTCTCTGCAAATAAGTTTTGCAGAACACAGGTTCGCCAATTTCCTGGACGGAGCGCGCGGCTCCGTCGCTTGGAAACATCTTTTGATTCATCGTTCTGAACGCTCCTTTATTTTTTTGCAGTTGTCACTTACATTCGTGAACTGCGAAAGTCATATCTCACTTAGCAAAGTTACCTCCTGCCAAGTTTGCATATGAATTCAAAGACTAAGTGAGACTGTCAACTTAGACGGACGATAAGAGAACTCCGAGAGTGACGTTGTCAGAAACGTGGACCAATTTTGCATGATTTCACAACCGCTCAAATCTTGGATGGAAATTCCAGCTATTCACTTAGACGTTACGATGCAATAAATAGTTCTTTACGCAAAGGTGGATAACAAAACAATGAATTTTTTACTTCTCTTGATACTATTTTTATAGCTCTGTTTTTTTAAGAGATTTTCGAAATGCGTTTCCGCCAATAATTCCTAGTTTTTAGGGTTGCAATCGCGAAATTATGTGATGTAATCGGAGAAATTAGTTTTATAACGGATGTTTTCAGCGTAGAAGTGTTATATTTTTAAACAGTAACGTGTTAAACTTCGTTAACCCAGACGAATAACAGTCAGGCGATTGCACTTGAAATAAGGCCAGTCATAAATAAATCTGTTCACTTTAAATTGTAACTTTTCAGTAGTCCTTTCTGACCTAATTCCTCTTTTTCTCTATTCAGAGGAAGTTTAGCAGAGAAGCGTAACAAGGTCTTCACAAGCCTTGATAACGATAAGTAAGGGTATATTTTATATTGAAGACAAGTATCTCGAATGACTACCATTATTGCTCACGTATTTTTTTCCCCTTGCACATTGAAAGATTTTGAAATAGTTAGCTGACCCTTCCTAAAAATAAGGACGTAAAATGCTCACTCACTGGTCATTCGTAGTATGTGGGACAGATCGTTTGTTATTATCGCAGCGTTACGACTAGCGCACAGTACGCACAGATTTTGAATGTAATGTCTCTGTGTTCACATTCGCGAATTGTACACAGGTAATTATTTGGCATGACAATCAGTTATTCAAGATCACTTTTGCCATTTTTTAAGCTACCGAGTACCTTGCTTGATGTTAGAACGAGTTTAATATCTGTTTCACAGTCGCAATAATTCTTGTACTTGAGAAAGTGCACATCGCTTCAGAATAGAGCAGCTCATTTTTTGAGTCGTCTCCAAAATTTGTGTTTATTACAAATGGTACGCTCTTCTGTGGAGGCCCCATTTATGGTATCATTAGTTATTAACATGCTTGGGCTGCGGACAAAAGAATTTTACGATTAACACTCAAACTCATTTTTCATATTACATTTAGCATAGATTAAATTGCTAAATGCAGCTTTGTTTTATGATTATCAGCATGAAAATAGCATTAGTGTAGAAATAATCCCAGGGATCGCTGAAACAATTTTTTATTTGCTAACTGCGTCTGTGCTTTGGACCGCTGGAGCTGAAACTCGACTGGGAATTGCACACTGATTGAAAACAATCTGAGGAAAAAAAAAGGTTAATATTGTGCGGTAATAAAGGCTTTAGTTTTAAACCCAACAAAGTATTACGTTTAAGCACTAATATTTCGTAAAGATCATTGAAGTTTTCTCGGAATTTGCACTCAATTACCTCATCGCACGCGCAATTCACATCTCTTTTAAAAATAAGTTAGGAACATATTCATTTCTTTCGTTTTCGCAATTTTCTGGTATTAGAACATGAGATTTTTATTCTAGATCGTTTTTGAGAGAAGTCAATTGAAAGGTTGTTCTTCATTTGGCTGTAAATTTAAGGGAATCTCAATTGCTGAACATCTACACATTTTACTATTTCGCATCACGAACTAAATTAAGATGAGTGTTGAATATCGACATCGTAAACGGTTTACATTTGATTTGCTTAAGCCACCACAAGAGCGCTGCTGGGCGATATTTCAAGGTCTCTTTAATTGTGTGGCATGGGTGGTAATTGCCACTCGGAACCTTCCATCCAGGTCTCATGAGCTTCATCCTCTCGAGCTCGGTAAGCTCGAATATCAGTTTTGATTGAGTGCCCCTCATAGGGGGCTCAAATTCGACATTTTTTAGAACAGAGAGTGACTGGAGGGAGAGTCTCGATGCGTCACGCGTCTGACGGAGATACATGAGCTTCTTGCGTGCATATCCATCACCCAGGGGAAAATAATTTACGATAGCATACGAGTAATTCCGTGAGATGAATAAATGCTTGGGCTGTGGTGCTCGAAAATTGGTAATGTATTTTGGTAGCTCAGTAAATTTCGTTGCGAAAATTTCGTTGCGAAGTCGTTGCGAATATGGTGGTAAATTAACATAAACATTTTTTATGTATAGGATTTAAATGAACGATATACTATGAGAAATTTTCAATTATTTATGGTAGTTTGAATTTGATTCGAGTCCAGAAAGGGCTCCGGAAAAATGTCGCTTCAATAAAAATGTTCTGAACTTATTTTTAAAAGTTAGCAGTTGATACATTTCTTCCTAGACACTGAAAAGGAAAAATCAATAGTTTGATTAGAACTGTGTACTAATGAAATGAAGAAAAAATCAGCAGGAAGAATCACTAATATCAACTAAATTATGAAAACTAAATGAAAAACAAAATTAACAACTCGGACTGAGATACATATCAAAAAATGAATCATGAGATGAATCATGGTCTGTAAATGCTTGGTCAACATTTTCTGGAGTAGAGTTTACACAAGAGATCGAAGCATTTACAATTCAGCTCTTGAAAATTTCAGTCGTAGTTTTCCTTTCACAAATCATTACCGATCATTGTCACTGATTTGCGTGAATAAATGCTATGGACTGTGAAGTTACCGTGACATTGGAGGGTTGAACGTATATTTTAATACCAAGGGATTTTACTCTCAAAAGAACCGCTCCCTGATTGATGATCGAAAAACCCCTGTTGTTGATGAGATATATTGAGGCTTAGTTGCTAGACATGAAGATAGGGGAAAGTAATTCACAACACTGCGTTCATCTTTTCAATATCAGGAAAAATCAAAGTCGATCCCGTCTCGCGCAGGCTAAATGAGAGTCTCCTCTAATAACTTCACCATAGTATTGACTTTTCAAAGGGGGCTTCAAAGGTACGTCAAACGCTTTACATTTCTGATCTATTTTCGTGGGCTAATAGGGAAGATTTAAACGGAACTGAATTCCCTTTCTCCGGTCTCTATCCCCAGTCTAAATGCTCGAATTGCGTTTGAAAAAAATTGTGCTGGGAAAACTTTGGAAACAAATTGGAGCTCGGTGTGCCGCTTCGGTAGCCGGGAATTACTGCGGCTGCTGATAAGACTGGTGGTGGTAATGAAGGGTTCACGCTAAAATATGGATTTGTATCGAACCGAATGATCGGAATTCTAAATTGGAACAAATGAAGGCGCGATTTGAATCTCCGTTTTGGTTGAATTCTTGAAATGAAGACAAAATGTTTACAGTGTTGAATTCAGAGTGTGCAAGAATTAGTTTACGAAACGGTGCAAGAGATTAGTTCGTATTGGGAATTGTTTCCCATTTTTAGAACGAATTTTTTTCAGGATATCGATTTGCCTTTTCAAAAATGAGTCTTGTAAGATTAGATGGAAATAAACTTAGTGCAAGACAAAGCTAGCAAATATTGAAAATTCAAATTAAGCACCACAAAGCTGATACCTCCTTTTTTTAACTTTCCTACCCTCTCATTACGCCTTCGTGCTGTTTTAAATTATATTTCGACGTTGAAACTGCAGAAAAAAGTCACTTTTTAAAGTGCGAAATCGTTCCCTGTCATTTCTTCTTAACATTTACATTTACTTGAATTACATTACATTCTCTTAAATAAGTGAAAAGAAAAAAAAGGTTAAATTTCAAAACGTGTCATCTACTGAAAAAATTGTCTTAAATAAAAATAAAGATTGAATTTGTCGGTAACTGAGATTATTATTATTATTATTATTATTACTATTAATTGAAAAAAGTAAAACCACTCAAGTTGACTCCCTAAATGTGAAAGTGCATTATTGCGCAACGTGAAGAAATTATTCTTTTAAATGCGACCGCTGAAAATACTTGAACATTAAGTAATAATTTACATTATTTAAAGAACCTGTAAATGAGCCCTCGCCATTTCGTCTAGGCCGCTTCAATCGGAATAACTCAAGGCTTGAAGTAGCCAACGAGGTTTCCTGTGGAGACGATCGCGAGTATTACATCTTTTATCCCTCCCTGGAAGCTTGAAAATTTTAGGTGGTACGACATCGAGCTTCTTGTTTGCACGCTAGAGCGCACGGCAAGTGCGTCTCATGCAAGGCCAGCGTGCACATAAATCAATTTAAGCCTCGACTCACGAGTGCAGCTCAAGTTTTTCTCGGCATTTTTGCAGCAATCGAACTCGACCAGAGTCGCCTTGCGCTGCCGGCTCAAGGTAAAAGTAATATTTTCTGAGCACGAAATTCTGACGAGGGATCACCTTCTATCAGCAATGCAGAGAGCGCTGAGAGCCTTGAAATGCTCGCAGAACACAGGGTGGAATTTATGGAGCTCAGCTCAAGTGGTGATGCAAAAACAAAATCTCGAGGGAGAAGTAACGCGTGCATGCGTTTTGCTGTCGAATACTGCATTCAGATGCTTACCAAACTTTGAAAAAACCCTAGTAAGCTGACTGAAGTATGACTAAACTTAATACACGGAAAAATACAAACAAATAAACATTTACAGGCCTAACAAACTTTTATTATCAAAGTTTGAATAAATCAGAAATTAAACACAGAATCAAATGCTGCGGAAACGTACGACTGATAAAAAATATCGCACTCAAGAAGTACACCAAGCTCGGGACTTGATTCGTAGTTTCGCTTCTGAAGAACAAACAAGCAGGATGTCTAGGACGCATTGCCTTTATGTTCGTAACAGGCAGCTTTTTCTTTTCATGGGATGACCATTCGCGTTCCATCATTCCCGTAGCATGGCAATAAACGAAAGCTCAGATCGCTTGGCATGCTCTGAACAATATGGCCTGCCGCATGCCTTAGCTTGATGAAAAGCTTCCCTGCGCCCAGCAGTCGACGGTGATGCAGTAGGGTGGGGAGCTTTACTACCACTAGAGAGTCTAGTTTCATTCTGACATCAAAGTGTTTCTCTGAAAGTGCAGAGGCCCAATGGAAATTTAAATTTCAATATATGTGCTGCAGAGCGAACTCTGGCATTGCTTTCCAGGTCACTGAGGACGCGGTTTCAAAAAAAAAGGCGGACGGAGAGTTTTCAGGCTTTCCCTAGTCTGAGGTGTCGTTGTCCATATGGAGAACTGGGATTTTACTGGTCAGACCTACACTTTCGCACGCCCCAGTCCCGTGTCCTAGAAACCAGTTCCTCTTCCGGCGCGGGGTGTTGGAAACTCACGAGTTGAGACGTTCTTAAAAACAATTATTTTGGCAAGATTTTTTCTTATATTCATCGAGGATGACCTGAAGTGGAGTTTCTTTTTTTCCCTCAAGGAGACGTTTCCTCAAAAATTGTAGGAATGAATAATCAGCTTGATTACTTAACAACACTTAAGCCATGGACATTCTCTAAATGTTCAAGCTATACACAAAACAATGCTAAAATCACCCTTTTCGTGTTCAAATCGAAATGGACGAACATTAAATCCAGTCATACCAAAAATAGAGAATGCATCTCCCAAGCACTGCAATATTGAAGAATTGCTGAACATAGCAATCCTGGAAGAGGAGGATTAATGGTTCTTGCTAATGAGCAGAAACATCTGAGGCTTGAACTAGTAAGGTTTCCCTTGTTTGCAAAGTAAGAAGATCAAACAGCAGAACGTAAGGCTCACATGTTGCCCACCCTGCAAGAAAACACGCGGGTTTACATTCACCCAGCTCATTTTTTGTAAGAGGTAACATCAAGCACACCTAAGCGTTATCACTACTGGCGCAAAATTTGAGTAAGGTTCATGTCTCGCAATCTAATTACAAGATGATACTGGACACACAAACCCTTCTTTATTGCCTCAGGCCCTTCCGAGCCGCCAGACCATAAAACACCTATGATGACGTTTCAAAATTCTTCTCTTCTTGTCGGCGCTTCCTCGTGCTCCAGGAATAGCTGCACTCGAGTGCACTTCTCCCCTCGAAGCCCTGATCAATGCCGAGAGAGGACGTGCGCCTCCTACAAAGCTCTGTTTTTCTCCGTGGCCTGCGTTGGCATCACGCAACGAAAACATGGGAGCTGCATCGCGCCTCAAATCTTCCCTGCATTTTCCTTCATTGTTTTCATGTTCACGAGAAATTCAAGCATGGGGCGTTTTATTTATGCCCGTACAACTCAAGCTCGAATAAAGCCTCATTGAGCTGTACAAATCCATGGAGTTTGTGGTTTTTGTCCGTTTGATGCTGGGCAAATACAAAGGCGAAAGTCGGAGCAGGATTTCCGTCGGAATTCCTGAATTTTTTTTTCGCTTATCATTCATTTTCGGGAGCAGTGGTTTTTGTTAGTCTCATAATTTCAAAGTATTTTGTAGCTTAAGATTATTTTGAAGAATGGAAGAGACATAACAAATAATGGAATATTTTTATTGGATTCTAGAAGAACATAACCTCAAAACGGATTACTTAAGTAATGAGTTCTAAATTAAAACCGCTCATTCCGAAAGTGTTAAAATAATAAATACACTATACAGAAAGTATGTTATCGCTAAAGATATCAAGCATATATCAAAATACCTAACATTAGAAAACGTTAGCATATGTTTTCCAGTATTGAAATAGATTAAATCGTTTTGAAAAGTAGAATCACAATGCAAATTAATATAAATCACGTGAACTTCAAAATGTACAATGCCAATGAAAAGAGTCGACATTAGTAAAATTTTTTCTTTCACTGAAGAACGTTAAAATTTGAAATCAACCAACGATTATTGCCATTTATTAACATTACAGGAATTGGTTCGCTTGAAAATTTGTTCTCGTAAATTTTCAAAGTGGTTTCAAGTGTTAGTTTTCATGATTATTTATGCGCGAAAATGATTTGATTTTCAGAAGGTAAAACGATATTATTATGCCGTCAGTTCTCAGCTTCTACAGTTTTTCTTTGAGAGGTTATTTGCGTATTGTTCAACAAGTTCTGATCGGATCATTTGAAACTAAAGACACATATTATTTCAAAAGCACAAAGTCTTCAATTCTTGCACAGGTAAGTAGTAGAAAAATGAAAAAATTAGCGAAGAAATTTCTCTATTTGATAAAGGGGTTATTTATACAGCACACGTTAATCAGTTCTTAAATAAATACCAGAAGGAAGAAAAACAATGAAAATCGATAGATCATAAGCGCAGTGTACATCTCAAAGACTAACAAAAGAGTAACCAATGGTAAAGTTAAAATTTAAACTCCACGCATAAAAGAGAATAATAAAACCATGAAACTTCTTGCCCGAAGCGAAGTACAGCACAAAATCTTGGTTGAAGCAGAATTTCAATGTGTGTTTTGCAAGCGAATAAAGGCGCAAAAAGCCCATCCCACAAGTCTCACAGGCCATTCTCGAGCCAAAGCGCCGTTTCTCTGTTTGGACCAAAGATTTTGCCGATGTTTCCTCGAGCAATCGACAAGTGTTACCAGCAGGCGTTCTCGACCTGGAGAAAATCTATAACACAAACCGGCCGAATGATAATACTTCTCACAATACAGAGAAGAAACATTCCGAGTCACAAAGCCTGAGCCGGATAAAAACTCTTGAAGAGGATTTTCTCAATCTTGAGGTATTGTAGGATAACTCATCACAGATCAAGAAACAGTAGATCAGGATTGACCGAGTGATCAGATTTATTCTTGTGTGAAACACGAATCGTCAGTTAAAAACAAGCTGAATTGTGTGAATGAGCTTTCAAAGGTTTTTTAGTATTTCTTATTCTGGAAGTATTCTTTAAATTTAAAGGAAATAATGGAATATTGAGATTATTTCAAATGAAACTGTTTAAGAAAAAGAATTCAAACCGAAACCAGTAATGCTGGAAACTTCATTTCGAATGGATTTTAAAGAGCCATTTTCATGAACCACGATGCTCCAGACACTAATTATTGGATTTACAGCTCCTGAGGTCTGCATCAGTAATCCTTCCTCAGCCGAGAGGGGTGGTGGCGCTGCGGGGAAATGAACCCTCTTTTTAGCTGACGGTTGCCGCTGCTTTGATAGAGCTGCTTCGCTCGCGCTTCGTTATAAGCGTATCAGTAATTATAATTAGAAGCTTACCGCTAAATCCGCCGCGCTAGAGCTCAAGTTTTGATCATCAATCTGTGGCAGCGGTCGAGATAAGTACACTGTTTCTTTCAGTGTCATTACAATGACGTTCCTCTGCGAATGAAATCGAGTTAGTAGTTGAAAGAAACCTTCGGTCTGTACACAGAAATATTTAGCGACTGGAAATAAAAATTGTTCTGAACAGCA
>JACJUY010000604.1:75839-97358 GCA_014220935.1 Platorchestia sp. MABIK | reverse complement strand
TTTTGCTTCATGCAAATTCGCTCACTTCGTGTGCATTAGGAACACATTCTCTGTTTAACTTTGAAAGCATCACTAAGCCAATTGAATTTCTCGTTATTTTTGCTAACTTATGCTTCGTTATTTAGTGATGAAATAGGTGCTGTTTTGGACGAGTTTCAGGCTGCCGATTTTAGGAGAAGCATAACATGTAGAAGAAGTTGAAGAGTTTCCAATCTGTAATCTATGGTCCCCGAAAAGAATTTAATCCTAAAAGTTGCTTCATCCAAATTCGGTCGACGAGTTTGATGAGAGCATCATTTTAAGACCCTTTCGTTTTCTCATAACTCCGGTTGATGAACTAAGTTCCCTTAATATGAAAGTTTGAAAAACAAGTTGTCTCATAATTAACCAAGAAGCTCCAATAAGGGTCAGAAGGTGGGCAGGGCAACATCTGATAAGGAAATAAACATGAAAAACATCTTAGGATTGAAAGTATTGGTTCTCGGACCGCAACTCTAAGCCAATAAATTAAGTCTCTGTGTATTCAGGGAGACAGATGATAAAAACTGTTCAGGAAATATAGGCCGACCCGTGCATAAATGCTTTCTGGGCGGCGGCGAACTATGAAGATACAAAGGAAAATTTACTTCGGTCATTTTTCTGACGGTCTACGTTCTTTAAATTTATGAACCCATATGCATGATTCACGATCACAGGAGCTTCTCGTGGAGCTTACACGATGTCGTGAGCGGTCACAGTTACTGCTGGAATAATGGCGGAGAAAGCACTGACCCTTTACGGATCCTGGAATAATGTGTTCTTTGTAGCCTTCAGAGAGCATTTCACGGCTTGCTGGGGCATCTCACGCCTGCAAGAGATGTACTGTCGAGAAAACTTCTGACAATTATTTACTCATTGTTAAATTCAGTGCTGGCGATATTTCCTCGATTGCTGGCAGTGTTGTAACGTGAAATAGCGTCCTGCTTACTTCATTACCTATTGTATATCCCATATTTCCGATTCGACCTAACAAAATTTTTATGCATTTGTTTTTTACGAGGCTCCAAATGGTGCAAAATGTAATGCAGCGCTTCAGCGAAGCAAAAGAACACACAAAGGGATGTAAAATTTTGAATTCTAAAGCATGTTTGACGGGCAAACTTTGAATTGATCAAACTGACAATCATTAGGGGTTTCCTCAAAGATAAATGACCCAATACTAAGTGCTTGCATCCGCAAGACAAAGAACTCCTCGAGTTCTTCAAGAAGTGGAACAAAGGTCATCGAGATGCCTCTTCTTATGCGACGTCTGTAGTTGGAAGCCCAATAAATAAAGCACAATTATACTGGGGAGCCTTAAAGGCAAAGTTTGGTTCGCTTTCAGAGCAGTCGACCAAGTGGAAGTGCCTTGATAAGACGCCCCAGTTCCCAGTGTTCGTGATAGAACGCTAGTTTACTCTCGTAGAGCAGTACAATACCACCGTAGTCGGGAGCTGAAGACATGCCTCTCAATAAAATCGAATGCACGAGGCCGCTACCGCTGTTGTCGGAAAGGGATTTCAGTTCTTTGTCTCGAAATAGGAATGTCAGCTCCGAGTCTCATAAATACTGTGTTCCGCCCCTGAGATAGGTACTGTATTTCTTCCACCTCGCAAAATGAAGATGCGGGGAGGGTTCACAGTGAAATGATATGACTCGGTTGTGTTTATTGCATGGCAATCTTGTGGTGTCGAACTCAACTGCTTCGGTATTTACTCAACTTTGAACTTTATGAGCAGCCTTCTGGAATTAACGTGGAGAATATTCAGTTTAAAATCTGAGTAGCAAGAGAAGATTTTGGATTTAGGCTACAACAATGTCAAATGAGAAATCGTGTTTATGCAATGCTGGATGAAATTTTATGTTTATGCAAAGCATCGAAGAAATGCAGATCTGTCCTTGGAATATAACATACCACTAGAGGGATCGTAATAGCTTTGATATCTTACCAGCATTGAATGCAAAAAAAGAACAGAAGTAATCCACAGATGTAAGGTTGATCAGGGGATCGATTAAATGAATTACAGATTTTTAAGTGCTTTCAATTAGAGCAATAGAAGATTCTTTTTAATTTCATTCTAAGTTCCCCTTAAACCTGCTAAATCATGAAAGGGAGAATGACTCTCATTGCAGTGTTTTATTTTAAGTATAACTGCATCCACGAACGCCTGTAGTGTAAAGCTTTCTTTTAGGTAATGTCGCTTCACTTTGAAATGCTCTCGTCTTCTGCACGATTTGCACGACGCGTGGCGGCTACCAAGTCTAGAATAATTAATTACATTGAGCGAAATGGCATAAATTTTCCTTGTTGTAGTTTACCCAAATGAAATGTTTATTTGTTCCACGTATTGCATGGCTGTATTTCTGATATGTTTGTTTGCTTAAATCAGTAACCTTAATTATGCATGGAAAATGGTTTTCGCTAGTGAGTCGTGTTTTTCACGAGTGCTTCATTATGTTATCTTAACTTCCATAGATTTTCGCAGGATTGAAGACTGTAACTCTTGAGCCTAAAGATTTGTAAGGTAAATTTCAGCTCAAATTTTAATTCTGGCTTTGAAATTCTTAAAAAAATTACAAATTTTCAGTCAAAAACAACGGAAATGAATGCAGTTTCCCCCCGCAAGTTTCTCATACGTTTGTAAGTATTCACTTGTAGTATATGCGCACAAAACTGCAATAGCAATTTCCTCAAAATATTCCGAAATTTTAAAATCAAGAAACATCAAAGAGCAATCGAGTCAAGTGCTACACACAAACCACAAATGCTATTTCCATTGAAGCGATGTCCATCGATTCGGTTTTGTCTTAGGATGAAATCGAACCAGCGCTGGCTGAAGCTGCGCACGACTGTCCAACTCTCTGGGGCGCTCTCCTCATCCATGAACCGTGTCAAGCCGCCGCTCAAGAGGGAGGATTCCTTCATCACTCGCTTCTCCACACGACAGATAGCTGAACTTCAGGTGGGTGATCCCTGTTTCCTCTGGGCTTTGCTTTTGATTTTGGCTGCAATTATCACATCAGGTCCGTCATTTGTCGCGTATTTATTTCAAGTGATTTTTCTGTCTTTTTTTTGTTTTAAGGCCGATGATCTCACGAGGTCGGTTATTTGTCGTATATTTATCTATTTTACTATTTGTCGTTTTTAAGGGCGATGATTGTGCGAGGTGGGT
Source organism: Platorchestia sp. MABIK (assembly GCA_014220935.1). Classification (NCBI taxonomy): domain Eukaryota; kingdom Metazoa; phylum Arthropoda; class Malacostraca; order Amphipoda; family Talitridae; genus Platorchestia; species Platorchestia sp. MABIK. The sequence continues at coordinate 94,167 of JACJUY010000604.1, read as the reverse complement.
CATCTAGAATAAATTTGTTCCATGCCATTTTACTGTGAGTTGCTTTTAAGGATAATTATTTCACAAGGTCTGTCTTTCGTCATACATTTACCTCGGGTCATTTGCTTAGTTATTTAAGCCCCTTGTCTTGTAAGGTCATGGGTCACATACCTACCTCACGCATTTTATGGATTGCTGTATTTAGTGCACAATAACCCAGAAGATGAATTACCTGTGATACAGTTTCCTCAATTCTTTCTGTGGTGAGTAGCGTCCCGATGAGCCCGTGATCTGCTTACTTGAATTACAGTATTTCAGTTGCAAGTGGGCAAGGGCTTTTTATTCTTTCTTTAGTTTTTTGAAGCTTATTCACTCACCGTATGTGTCGTCTGGGATTTATCGATAAAAGTTCACGCAATTTGGAGTGAACTGTTATCTATGGTGCATTCCTTGCAATAGTGTTCGCAGAGTAAATTGTTTCAACACCTTGCGTCAGGGTTAATGAGTTTTTTCCGTCGGAGCAGCTGCACCCAGCAAAATATTGTCTGTTTTATCTCAAGACGAGAAAAACGCAGCAATTTAGAAGCTCATTACTGAGGCACGACGCTCAACTGACGCAAGGTTGTCCCTTGCGTCAGCTAACACTGGTCTGCAAGAAAATCAGCAATGACACCATTCTTGCTCCTTCTCTTGTAAAATGACTTCCAGAATCCGAACATGACCCCCGTTTTTCACCATTTCCAGCCGTTTTCTGGGTATCCCCCACTACACATTTTTACAACTTTTTGTTAATATGGAGGGATGAAAAGGAGGCCCCAGATTAGATAACTTTTCTAAGATTCAACCGTAATTGAACACCTGAATCGAAAAGAAAAAACGAGCTTGGCCATTCTAGAAGTTGTGTGAAAACTTTTTGGGTAACAAAAATAGTGATAATTATGTCGCTCATATCGAAGAATAATTGCTGTCAGTGTACAAGGCCATGGAGTAAGACGTGTCTCCTGACCCTTTAACCCCGACATTTTTGTACTCAAATTACCGTTATCACAGCAATCATCATTAAGATGGCACTGGTATAAGGTTTTACCGAAATCAAAATGAGGGAGGAACTGCCACTCGGAAAGAACTTCAAGGAACACATTAGGAAACGAATTAAACAAAGAATTTTAAAAATAGGGGCAATGCGAAAGAGGACCGTTTTGTCTTGTGGGGCGCTGAAAGGGGAAAGTGCATTTCCTTCACTCCCACTTGGACTTCTTCCCTGGAAATTTACGAGCAGTTTTCGGATGAACTCGGGGAACGGTTCCACCAATGCATCACTAAGTTCGAGAGGAAATATTCAGGGAAGTTGGCTTCGGGCATGCTAGCAGAGTACTGCTGCTTTTTGGTTCGAGAAACTTCTATCTCATGAGAAGAAAAAGAGTGTACAAAATAAAGGTATTTGTCTAATTCATGTTTTATTTTTCACTTTTATTCTTATACTCTTTACAATCATCATTCATTATTTTTACAGTTAAAATAATCCTTATCGTAAAGTGATCTAAATTGTGGAATCCCGAAAACGGGTGTTATATTCGAATTCAGGAAGTCGTTTTATAAAAGAATCGGTAGGAATGGTGTCAGGGCTCAAATAATTGTTGCAGACCAGTGTAATTGCAGAATAGTTTAAGCTTTATTTTCGAATTTTTTTGGATGTTCAGCAAAGGCCAGTTCGCCAGTCGGCAGTTTCATCATTTCATTGTTCAGTGTAGAACGTACATCAAACCCTCAGTTCGTTTTAAATTTATTTGAGTATTTTCCAACAGTTATCTACAGAATCCCTGATCCCACAACATAACTTTCAAAATCCGTTAATTGGAAATGAAGCTTGGCCCGTTCATTACATACTTTCCTCCACACACTNCATGAGAAGAAAAAGAGTGTACAAAATAAAGGTATTTGTCTAATTCATGTTTTATTTTTCTCTTTTATTCTTATACTCTTTACAATTATCATTCATCATTTTTACAGTTAAAATAATCCTTATCGAAAAGTGATCTAAATTGTGGAATCCCGAAAACGGGTGTTATATTCGAATTCAGGAAGTCGTTTTATAAAAGAATCAGTAGGAATGGTGTCAGGGCTCAAATAACTGTTGCAGACCAGTGTAATTGCAGAATAGTTTAAGCTTTATTTTTGACTTTTTTTGGATGTTCAGCTAAGGCCAGTTCGCCAGTCGGCAGTTTCATCATTTCATTGTTCAGTGTAGAACGTACATCAAACCCTCAGTTCGTTTTAAATTTATTTGAGTATTTTCCAACAGTTATCTACAGAATCCCTGATCCCACAACAAAACTTTCAAAATCCGTTAATTGGAAATGAAGCTTGGCCCGTTCATTACATACTTTCCTCCACACACTTAAATGGCTCTTTCATGCCAGTTCATTGAGAAGAGATTAAAACTTCAGTAGGTTCATTTGTCGCACTCTTCTGAACTGTTGCGACCATCGAAGGGAATCCATCAGTGGCTTGAACTTTAGATGAGCCATTAGGGACTTCGGTGGGGCATTCCTAGCAATGGTGTTCTCAGTGTAAATTGTTTCAATACTTTGAGTCGGGGCTAATGAGTTTTTCCTTCGTAGCAGCTGCATCCAACAAACTATTGCTAATTTTTAATCTATGACGAAGAATACCTCAACAATTTAAAAGCTCATATTTTTTTCATGGCCATGTTACATCCAAAGTGTATTGAATGTTGGATCTTTTCTATCAATTTTTTTAATTTCAAAACTACGCTTTTGCTTGTCAACAGTTTGTCAACATTCATCACATAATTTGGTTTATTTGACGGCAACAATTTATTTAAAGCCTGCTGTCTTTTAAATATTTAATACTCGGAAAATTATTATTCAATCAGTCAAAATCTCCTCGTTTATTTCGCTTGGAGCGTCAAAATGATTGAATTTTGATACGCGCGTGTGTGTGCGTGTGTAGGTCATAACTGGGATATACTGTTTAACGAGAACAGCTGCCTGTACTGAAAATCTGGATGTTCGAAGTTAGGTGTAGCGTAAAAATTTTAGTCGTGTACTGAATAAAAAGCTTGCCTTTAAATTTTCGAGCGCATGGAGAAATTAATTTTTACATGTTATGAAAGAAATACTAATTCCAGCATTATATTCAACAATCGATAATTTTGACATGTTATGCTACGAACGTTCATTTGAATATGTTACGCAACGAGCGCTAATTTAGACATGTTATGCTAAGATCGCTTATCGCCCATGCAAGCTGAGAAGCAGAGGTAATTTCATTGACGTTTATCAGGATCTCGAGGTCTTTTCATGACAGATTTTTTCTTCAGTTCAGAATCTAGCTTCTTTAATACATTTAGTAGCTTATATGACACGACAGCATCAGGATTTTCAAACGACCGGCGTCTTCGGAATAGTACAATAATGCGCAGAAGTTCTTTTGCCTATTTGGCCATACTATGTATGTTTGTTTTTCTTCCAGCCGAAATTCTCGGGTATGAACTTTGTCAAATAAAAGTTAAGCACAGAATCCTGAGCGGTTGCCATTGTGTCTTTTTGGAGTACTGCTGATTCTTAATTGCCTTTGCCTTTTTAATGAGCAATTTCATTAGGTGTTTCATTGAAAATTTGAGCAATTACTTGATCCCGCTAAATATGTGGTACAAATGGAGCTTCAACAGAAAAAAAGGCTAGAGTGTATTCCTAAGCTCTCACACTGTGACTCTTCAGTCTGAGCGCTAATTCCTGAAAATTGAACATCAGAATTTGTAATTTGATAGCTTTGTGAGCGTTGCAATTTTTGTCCGGGGGACAAAACTCCAGTGTGGCGTTAAATTCACTGAATTAATGATGAGTTACTTGTTTTATTCGAACGTCTAATTTCAGTTTTTTGAAATCGTGCGAGTGAAGATTCCCAGCTTTTGACTTGTATCGGTCTCATAGGTTAATGGTTATGGACCCAACTTTCGCTGGATTATCAGAACTACATAGTATTGTAATGAAAATCTACTCCCACAAATCAATAGGAAATAATTTTGCTATCGCCAAGAGCTAATCTGAAGAAGTTAATATACGAGCACATCAGAGCTCTCTGCGCCCGTGAACCTCCGTTGCATTTCAAGTCAAATGCTTCGAGTGACGCCGTTTCCACTTAAATTGTGTTTCTGTTCCTCAAGTTTTCTTATCTGTAATTCAAAAAAATGGAATACTGGTGCGACGAACACGACAAACTATACTCTTACATGAAAAGTGTAATATGTTTGCCAGTCGAGCAGCATATACGAGTATGATGCGACAGGAACAAATCTCGCGGGATTGCAGCTCCGGTAGAGTTTGGAGCGGTAATTTTCACTGTGCCAGCAGCAGACATTTGGTCTCCTAGCACATTTGTTCTCCAGACATTTGTTCACTGTGCCAGCAGCAGGCATTTGTTCTCCTAGCACATTTGTTCTCCAGACATTTGTTCTCCTAGACATTTGTTCACTGTGCCAGCAGCAGACATTTGTTCTCCGAGCTTGTATTGCTTACTGTGTTCTGACAAGGATGGCTTTCTTTAATTTTCTTTCTCGCAGAAACTCTAGAGAAATTAGAACATATGACGAAGTAGTTCGAAAGTCGTTTGATAGATAAGACAGAATGGTCCGCACTCGTGATATAAAACAGAATATAAACAAATGAGAATAAGATACTTCACTTTTAAATTACTGTCTTGTAATCCTAATCCCATTGTTTTATTTATCAGTGATCCACCCATTCAAAATTAATTTGAAACAAATCCTCATGTCAAGCTTAACATAATCCCCACCACTTGTTTTAAAAATGATTTTTATGATTTTTAGAGTTGCAGAAAAAGTTTAGTGAGTTTCAATTGTTTGAACTTCATTTAAGCAAAGGAACGTGTGTCTTTTTTTCTGATTTAGTCGATGGGCGTCCCTTCGAAACGTTGAAACACACGGACAGTATTTCCAATAAGAATTTAGCTCAATTCAATTCATAGTTAACCTCAAGTATATTAAATCCCAAGTACATTAAATATATATAATCCCAAGTATATATAATCCCAAGTATATATAATCCCAAGTATATTAAAAGTAATGCTTAATTTGATGTAATTTACCTGCCATCTTAATAAAACGATACNAATTTAAAGTGCAAATGCTCAAACGAAACGCTCACATTTTAGCATATTAATTCACCGACTTTCTTCACATGTGCAATGCTCAGAATTATAACACTTTTGATTTTGTTTAGAAATCTACAGCACAGAATACATTTTTTAATTGTACACCACGTACCACACCACACACATGCATCATCAAATTCTACCTCGTGGGGAAGGAAGAATGTTCGTTCCAGAGCGAGGTTAATCGATTCTTTTATTTTGATCGATATAAAAAGTGATTTGATTTGGCAGCTGAAATTATACCATGAAGACCACATAGCAACTGGTAACCCTGCAAGTCGTCAGATGCTGAATGGTTATCATGGTCAAAATTTGTCAGAAAATAAGCCTAAACTTGAGAATGTGGGTCAAATGAAGGACAATCCGGTGGCCTTGGGCGAGGACATGTGCGACTCAGCCTGATCTGGGCCAGGTCTCGATTGTTTTAATTAAAGCCTAAGAGGCGTAATCGCTTCTCCAGCACTGGGGCCGCGAGACAAGTTTGTGCGACACACATGGTCTCGTGCGCACCGTTTTGTTGTGACCCAAAATGTTGGGTAGCGCTGCAATTATTGTGCTTGTGTAGCGCCGCACTTCCTCATTGAATGAACGATTATGGATTGTTTGGAGTTGCGACCACGTTGCGCCAGGCAAGTTGATATTTAGCTGAGTTATTTGAACTTTTGGGGATTTGAAGAACGTTTGTGAAATAAATGACGTTTGTGCTGGTGTGGCGCTGCACTTCCTCATCGTATGAAAAATTTTAAATTATTGCTTGTTTGGACTTAGAAGTACGCTGCCCTAGACACATCGATCTTTAGCTAAGTTAGTTGAGCTTTTTGAGACTTGAAGAATGTTTGTAAAGTGTGTGGCATTTGTTACGTATAAAAATCTATAATGATTAATTGATTATAAGTTATTATTAGCCTTCCTTATGACAACAAAGATGTTCTAAGAGAAGAATGATGAAGGTACTGTTTAGTATGGAATTATGGGAACGGAGAATTCATGTGCAAGGTGTGTTCCTGCACAGGATCTTCAGCGCGTAGAAACAGTAAATTACGAAGGAAGGTTTTGAAATAAGACCAAAATTCAATGAGAAAGTCAAAGGTGCTGAAAAACTGGATAGCAGTGAACCATTAAAAGATGGTCTAAAGCGAAAAATGTACTTCATTGCAACAAAAAGAAGGCTTCCTGATTTTTAGCTTAGGACCTCACATTTTCCCCCTGGGAGTGCTAACTTCTATAGATAAAATAGTTCTGTTCCCCTGAGGAGAAAACCTATCAATTTGCTGTTTGAATTCATGCGTTGGATATCAAACACAGAGTCCATTAGGAGGTCACCTGTGTTTCCTCTCTCAAGTTGAGTGGCTTGAGAAATTGAAGATTCTTGGCTTCCTAAGAAATGCACTCGAAGTTTGAAGTTTGGAGAGCTCCAGAACTTCTATTGCTTTCATTCAGAATAAGTTGTTTCTGAGAAACGAAACACAATCCATCAACTTCTCACACCCCTACAACGTTGATCTGTAAAACAGAAATTTAAGCAAACCGTTTCTAGATGAACGCATTCATAGGGGGAGATTTGAATGGAGATTACGGCTTTCAGATGGCGTAATTGTCCTCGGATTGCCCGCGTTCAAGCCTGGAGGGCAAATGGGTTATTGTCACCGAAATATGGAGGCCATTAGTCGCGCCATGTAAGCTAATGTGAACTAAGCTTCGAGCTGTTGTTGCGTTACTGAGTTAGGGTCGGCGGTGGAGTTACGGGCGTCCAGGATTCCGACTCTTTGTTAATTAACACACCCTGAACTTCAGCCGAGACAGATAGTTTCAGCTTTGCAGGCGGAGTTCTCACGTGTCAATATTGTAGCCACTCTGCCAATCCAATGCACCGGCAGAGCACGCGCTGTTCACACAACTTATGGAACCGTGTTTTCTAATAATTTACGTCGTTGAAGCTGTGCAGTCAGCAAAGAATATTCTATCAATAAAAATACACGATGCACTAGGATTGCGAACGGTTACGTCAGCGGCATTCTGCTCTCGTGACAACGAATTTACAGGAAATGCATTAGTGTTTTTTTGACGCAAAAATTTCTGAATTTTCGATCGACTATATAGCTTGAAAAAAATTGTGCAGTGAGCACCTGACAATTGTGCAAGGTTGCGAAATGCTCAATGGTTTAATTTAATTTTATGAAAACTAAAACTTAAGGATATAGTTGCGATCAAAAATATTGCATTGTGTAGCCAAATCGATAGAAAAACATACGCAGTCGATTCTGCTGAAATGGCTATTATTTAAAAATTCGTCCCCTGGAAGATAAATATTATTAACTGTGAGGTTGCTGATCCTTATATTGAATACATTTTGAACACGAGAATGTTCTTGCTTGAACTCCAATTAATCACGCCGTCGGATACTGATTTTATTACTCTTAACTTGGTTTACGGTTAAAGTTTTCTGGCTATAGAGAATTCCAAAACATACCTAAAAATAAAACAGTTTTCATACAGTTGCAAATATTTGAAAACCTGGATGGGGAATCTGTCAATGGCTCGAGAGAGAGAAAGCTGTGGCGAATAATCTGACGAAAGAAAAAAAATTTCAGAGCACCGTTGGCTGAGCGAATGGCGTCGCACGCAGGTGCAAGCAATCACTTCTGTGCCTCCAGCACGTCGTGCCGCAGAGTGCATTTCGTTCCTACATTATTCCCGTAAACCACTGATTTTGTTCAACAGATTGAACAACGATGGAAACCAAATTTACAATGAGATTTAACTTTGACCAAATGACGCCACGGTGAAGGCTTTCAGAACGTCATTTATTCTCTATTTTATGAACGCGCTTCCTGGTACCAAAACGAGGAGTTACGTTTTTTCAACTCTAAATCAAAAACGATGTTGCCGCTGTCTAAAAAAGAATGAAATCTCCGCTGCGGATTCTGACAGCTGCCCTAGTTTCAGAAGAAAGATTGGACGACCGAGACTCGACAGGAAAAGTTCTGATAAGCAAGCTAGTCCATTTCGAGCCTCCGGGAAAGCCTAGCAAAAATATGATCTCGAAGGAACAGCTCGGGTTGCGCCTCGCTAGTCTCACACGAGGGTGCAGGCAAGGAGCCTGACTTGGTCTGAGTCTGCTGTTGGAGTGGTGCGTGCTGGAATTTGGTTCTTTCAAAATTTCATGTCGCTCCAAGAAAATCCAGTGAAATGTAGGAAAATATCGATTGCGTTTAAACAACTAGTACTGTCAATGGGTATTTTGTTTCTGAGATTTGACAGACGTATTGCGTATGCGTTTTCATCCAGTTAGTGGATATCCCTTAAGACTGTATTTGTAAATAATTTATGTCTTCAGAGTGGAACAGCTAACAGCGTAGGGTCCTCCAGGCGGATTTACGCTGCCAGCTGCACTGCTTGCGACGGTGACTTTGATTGTTGGCAAATTTAGCTCCAGTTCCTTGCCTACCGTTCCTCTACAGCCTGCGTTTATTAGCACGAACAACTTTGTGAAATTGTTAACATTTCAGCAAGATAAAATGAATTTCTACGAATTCATCTTAGCAAAATTCTAAAACAAGCTGCCTTTTGTTCGTCGTGATCATATCAGGGATTCACATTTGGGAAGAGAGTTCAATGCGGATTACGCAAGCAGTCATGAAGTTATTGATCAATAATGACTTGTAAAGATTAAGAAAGGGTAATGCAATTAATTGATTCCATGACTAGGTTGATAAGGACTAAGAAAAATTGAACTCGGAAGAAACAAGTTAGAATTTCAGTATGTAAAATATTTGAATCACGACTTGTTTGTGGAATAATTCAAAAATTGGGAATAAATCCACAGTAGTCGTTATGTTGTAAAATCAACGTTTGAGAGGGCGAGTTTTGGCAAGGTTCATGCGTGAGGTTGTTAACCACTATAAATTTTTGGCCTATTCACTCATATTTCGTCACTTGAAAGTTTTGAGGTTGCACCCTTTTCTCGTCCTTCGCATTAATGAAAGTACGTTTCCGATTACATTTCTATCATCCATTTCAATCGCAATTTTTTCTTTGTACATGTAAGGTATAAAAAGTTTAAGTTAAAATTCACAAGGCACGCAAGCGTAAGAATCATCAATCTATTGCCTTAAATTTAAACGAAAATTTTTCAGACTCATTCTCGGTAACTATTATCGGGCAGTAAAAAACTTAATGAGTCGTAAAGGAAAGTGATGGAATTTGTGCACTTCTTCAGCAGTTGTTCCGCTAAACTGATACCCAAGTAGGTGTCTTTTATTTGAGTTTTACAGTAATGTAAAAATGACTCTACTCTATCATTAGTTAAATGATTAAATGAAATTGAAACACTATTATCAAAAATTCAAGTCAACTATTGCTCTCGAGAGATGTAACAACTGAAGAAATGAAACTACTGAGGTTAATGAGTTCATCTCTTGCCGAAAAATCGGTGCAAGAAATCAGTTGGAAATTCCATATTCAACATTAACCTACTCCTAAATAAAAATGAAGAAAAGTAATATGGTCGTATTGCATCGACCTCACTTTGGTTGAAATAGACAGTCGCAGGGACTAAACAAGAATCATCTCTCAAGTTCATGTGCGCGTGATCGCATGCCGGGTAAAAACAAAAGTTAGTTGCAGCGTTCATCAAAACACTTTATAAAAATTTCGCTATTTTCCAGATGCAGTTCCATCAAACAAATATGTACGGGATACCAGGATTGCGGAAAGTTGTGTAACTTTCTGCTGTCGAGGGAGCAACTTTACAGAAAATACAATTATTTTATTTGTGACCGTCAGTTAAGGTTGTGCGGAACTCCTGTATACATAAATAAAGGAGACTAAATAATTTTAGGGAGTAGCCTTACGTCACACGGCACGGTTGAGGTCAAATTAACTGAGTAAAAAATGAGTATGCAGGTTATCACTTCACGCATTGCAGGATAAACATAAACTCTTACTCGTTTATGGAACACATCACAAGATTGGGCCTTTACAATTCGTGTATTTGCTGTATTTGGTTTTTCAGGCCGAATAATTTCATAGTTTAACGACACCTGTGGAGCTTTGTGGATTATTCAATCCTAATGCGAAGGTGAATAACGTAAAAATTTTTTTCTTTGTTTAACGAGTTGCGTGCAAGTTGAGTGAAAAAATAAATTTATATAAAATCTAACATTTGTAAATATCCAACAACAGTATCATTTATTTCCTTTGAAAACCATGCTCTTTAAGTAATTTTTTCGTTTTTAAAAAACAAATTTGTCACACCAGTGCTTTCCTGACATTTGTAAAGAGAGCACAATTCTTCCAATGCACATCAATTTTGAAAGTTGGACAGTTCCGAACAAGCTGCCAACTTTTGGATGCTCCTTCGGATGAATCGTTTTCTTCATGTCCCCTCTCTGATGACAATAGTCGTTCATTTCCTGTATTCAGTATTTCTTTATTGACGAAAAAAATAAATGTCCTCTGCCTAATTTTCGTAAACTTTTTCTCGAGTTACCGTAGCTGTAAGATTTTTGCATAGATATCATAGTTGTTAAGAGTGAGGATGAAAAGTGAGGGAAAAAAGAGTTGAAAGTGCGCAAAATTTTACATCAAAATTGATTCACAGTATATTTCTTCACAGTTACTATCATAATGTTCCAGCAAACCTGTAGATTAGTAAAATTTGGAAAACACACGAGTATCAAGATTTCTTTAATTCAATGCGAGAGACAGGCGTGGTAAAAACATTAATTTTTACGAACATTCAATTTTGCTATAAAATCAGTAAACTTTTAGGCTTTAAACTGTATAATCATAAGCATCAATGTGAGGTTTTATTGCATCTTTAGGCAATAGTCTTCATGGAACAATTTCACGACAACGAGGAAAGGAAGTGTTCAGAATGAAGATAAACGGCAGTTCAACATGGAATAAGAATGTGATTTATCGCAAATATGATAATTGTTTCCATTTTATTAGGGCTTGAAATTTTTGTTCACCAAATGATTTCAAATGTTCAGGAACTTCAATATTGAACGTCAGAAAACGCATATTTCTTGTGCATCATGCGTTCGTGTACCGCAGATTTTGAAAACAATGAATTTCAACGTGCTGGTGGTACGGGTGCCTGTTCCCTTCTGGCTCTAGTGTTACAATCCCAAAACATGAATTCTGATTATTAATTAAATTCATCACTTGTGGTGTTTGGTTCGCCTTTACATTACGAGGAAAACCCCTCAGGGGGATACACCTATTGTATCGATGGGAATTAGCGCTCCCAGGGGGAAAATGTGTGAGGCCCTGAGCTGAGAGTTTGGTAGGCCTTTTTTTGTTGAAATAAAATGTTTTTGTTATGTTAATGACCACCTCTTTTCGGTTTACTGCTATCCGGTTTTTCAGCACTTGATACTTTCTTCTTCAACTTTTATTTTGTTTCATAATCTGTTTTCTCAACTTACTGTTTCTATGTCCCATCTGCATAGATTCCACGTTCCCTTATCTCCACACTAAATGGTGCCTTTCTCCTTCCTCTCTTCGTAACGCTTTTTTTAACGTTTAAGGTGGCTTAAACTAATATCTAATCTAATTTTACACTGGAATAATAATTTGCCCAAGAATAAGGCAATGAATTATTTATGACTCTGGTTCGGGTTGTGGGATTTAATTCTCAGTCACGTAAAGGTAAATCCCTTTTGATGTCTGCCTTAGTAAAGTCAGATATCTTGAATAAAATGGTGAGGTGATACAATTCATGAAATTTCAACGTATTTACTTTAATGGTAGCAACTTCTGTGTCGACCGAAATAGCAATCAACATCGGAGTACGCTGGGTATGTTGTAGGTAACAAACATCTCAATGATGCAACAAAACTGTCCCATGGCGTTCAGCAGAAAATAGCGATGACCGATAATGGCTCGCGAAATTGGCAGATATCGACTTTCATCGTAGTACGTGAACACCATAAACCTCTAAATTATAGAGATTTCCAAGGTTTTAGTGTCCTGTACTGGGAGAAGTAAGCGCAGGATAACCCTACAACGAGAAGTGTATACAACCGTTGTCTGCGATGCCGGTATTTGATGATTTTTGATTGCGCTGCAAGTTTTTTCAATACGTCTTGAGAACTCTGCAATGCTTTGTGAAATTCATGAAGGCCAGTATTATTAACAAGTTATCTGATAGGGCTTGGTCATCGGGTTTTCCTCCCTCATATTTGACGAGGCTTTCTCAATGACAGTAGGAGATTTGTTTTTGATCAATGTTGGAGCTATCAATGGACCACGGCAGCCCACCGATTTTAATTTTGGGCTATTCTGGCTGCTACAGATGTGTGATTCAAAAACCGTCGTCTTATTAGGTTGTGGTCTTGTTTGTTTTTAGTTGAGGTTTACTTCATTAACTCGTTGAGCCGTTAGTTTATTAGTTTACATTTTTTTGGGAGGGGGAGCGGGGGGAGATGTGCTGGGGATTTTTTTTTTCATAAGGTTGTAGTGTTGTTTATTTGTATTACGGTGTACATTTCGTAAGGTCGTACAATATTGTTTTTAGTTTAGTTCAGGCTTCGTCATGCCGTAGTGTTGTTTGTCTGTGGCTTGAGTTTAGTCGTTTCATGAGGTTGGGTTGTGTGTATAATGTGATTTGGTTCTAATCTGGCATTAGAGTAGTTTCGTTTATTCGTTGTCTCACTTGACCATAGCTTTATGCCGCAACAGTCCTTTTTTATGCAGTCTTTTTTGTTGATATACAGCTTTCCTAAGTATTTGGAAGAGGAGATAGGGAGAGAACTAGGGGGTAATCAAGCACTGATACCAATTATTTTAATATTATTTTGTAATGGAGCTACGGGGTTGTTCAAGAAAACCTCGTTGTAATAGTATTTTGGTCATTAGCGTCTTTAACGGTGCAATTATGTAACCCATGGCATTGTACTCTCTAGCGGCGAGTCGCATAAAACCGTGAATGTCTTCAAATTCCTGTGATGATGCCAACAGCGTGAATTGCGTTTGGTCGGGCTTACTCAGTTGGTGATCAGGAAATTGAGTGATGTTATTTACCAGAGGTGACTACTTTAAGAGCACCCGTTAGTTGCAGTAGCATTTTTCTTGCTAGCAACATCGTCACATTCACTACGTGCAAGTTATTAGAAGGGGCCCAGCTGTACTTTTTAAAAGAACGTTTTATACAAGAGATAGACTCTAATTTATATAAAATGAGCTTTTCGGAAGGTGAAAAATGTCAAGTACGGCAGCGGCTTGTAAAGTTCACGAACCACGAAGAATTTGGGGAATTACAGCTCAATTGGGAACGGACAGGTAATTTTTTTGATAGCTTGATTAATTTTAACACAAGCGTAAACTCTGCAGAAAATATGACAGGAAGCAGATTAACCTGTACGTTCACAATATTTTGTCGATCATTCTTTGTTTTTTCATAATTGACGAAATAAAATGTTATAAGAAGTTAGAAATTTAATTCCTGAGAGTGTACACAGTATCATGTGAATGCTTGACATCATTTAGTCATTATCGGTAATGTGAAAAGCATACACATTTGATTAAATTTTAATGATTTTTTTTAATGGGATTGTATTCATGTTATTTATCTATCAAGTGTTTCAGTTTTTTTCACAACATGGACTGGCTAGTACATTTGATTCCACTCACATAAATTTACATTGATATATTGATTCCGCTCACAGGAATTTAGGAAAGAATTACGAATTTTGGTTCTCTACTCAGAGTAGGAGTCTTTAGGAGAAAGATGAATGATGAACAACTACAAGTGCTTTCATATCTGGTAAATGGCTGCAGAATTATTGTTTGTTTCCAATTAAGATCTGACAGCAAACCAAGCGTAGTTCGTAGAATACGGCCCTCTAGCTGCTTGCGTAATGGGCGAGTAACTTTCTTAGTCCATGCAACTGACATTTTCTTCAGCATTTTCTCCAGCTTGATGTTAAGCGTTCTATACAGTATATAGAGACTGAAACATGGCGTTCATTATTCTTAGTGACGTTAGATGCTGGTTGCACAGCATTGCTTGCATCCTCGCCATCCATCTCTCTTCATTGATCTCGATCGCTAGCCAATGACCCAGATTGCTCACTGGCGCTGCTCTTAAAACTTTAGTGTGTCAATCTGGAGTTTATGGTTCTTTATAGTCTCCTGCAAGCATGCTAACACGCTCCAAATGTACTAGAATAGTTGCTATAAAAATTGGATACGACTTGTTTTGCTTCTTTGGTCATCAAACACGTAATATGCAATCATCTCTGAAACGCAACCTATAAAAACTCGTTTCTTGGTTTATACAGATAGAGAAACGAAAACTGGTCGACAGTAAAACATTATAACTAACGAGTTCATGGCTGATAATAATTTCGTAACAGAAACATGCAAATCGAAAACAGGTTTTTGGGGTCTCCTATTCTATTGCATTCTACTCATGAATCGGAAAGAATACCAAGTGAATATTTAATTTGAATAAAAACGACTAAGCATCAAGAAAATTATCCGACTAAATTGACAATCTCTAGTCAAGATGATACTTCAATAATTATCTGCGGACCAGCCAGTGTCATCATTCATTGGACTGCAGGAGTATCCTGCCTGGAGATGGGAGGCAGTCGATTGCTGGGCCTGTTGTTTGGGACCAGGCAGCGTCTCAGGAATATTGGTTTAGCAGGAGGCTGTTAAGAGCAAGCGATACTCGGCTGTTAGGCCAGCAGACTGGTCTCCCAGATCTTGTTTTGGCAGACTGTTCTGTGCTCGGTCTCCTAACCTAATCGAGTGCGCGAGATACAAACATCTTCGCTGACAAGATCGAAATGTGAAGTAGTTCCGAGGATAGCTTCTGGCTAGTTGAGGTAGAAATGTTTTTCTTCAATCATCTCGGAAATGTTGAACGCAAGAACTAGGATATTTTGACTCGATCTAGTTGAAAGGAATATTTTAGAATAGTAAACATGCGTAGGATGAATGATGAAAACTTGAGAAAGATGCAAGGGTGAACCTTTCCCATCGAGCGGTTTTTTGATAGCGCCATAGTTCAGGATATCAAATTTTGGGTTGTAAACGAGGTTCGAGTAAGCGTGTCGTACAGTGAAAAATGTTTGACTTCATGTGTTGAAAATAGAGCAAAAATAATCTGCAATATTTTCGTCAGAGAGTTTATAAGTTGTACTAATGAATTATGAATTTTATTATAATTTGTCGGAAAATCATGTCAAAGCTTTTTTCAAACTGTCTTTTACGAGCAGGTTTCTGATATTTTTGTTTATAAGGGCTCGCAATATATCTGCCCTTTTTTAATTTTATAAAATTAAGTTGTTCTCAGTCCTTCTCATGCCTTCCACATTTTCACTCACATGAAAAAAATCATGTTTGATTTATTATTCTTAAAAATAATGCATCATCCAACTTCACATCGCATACTTTTAACTTTCAAGATAAAATTGCTCGGCTTAATTTGCGTGAGAAACTCGTAAATCACATTCGTTCAAAAATTTCCTGTCTAAATTTGACATACTGAACTAAAATTTTAAGTAAATTCAGCCCACGCACCAGAGATTTTGCCGTGAACTTAGCGGATACATTTCCTTGCAGGAGAAAATTCGCATTGCTCGTATTTTTCTCGACGTGACTTTAATAACGTAACTATCTACGACATTGGTAGTTTCTTACATTTCTGAGATTAGATTCATAGAAACTATTTCTGCCAACAAGTTTTATCCACCCTAGCAAAACAATATTCCTATCTGATATCTGAAAATGGTTTTTAACTCTCGTGGTATTTATTCATCTGCTGATATAAAGAGTTCACATTTTCCTCTCCGCTCAGGCAAGACTGTGCTGCGTTAAAGACAAAGTTGCCAAACTGCATGCAACTCACGCCCGAAACTATTTCATAACTATATTGTAACTACACTTTACTGCAATAAACTCAATTTATACATGTGAATTTCTGTAAGCATTGCACACAAATTTCTCACACACATAAAATGTTGACTTTTGAAAGCTTCCACGGAAAAATCGTTTGAGTTAAGGTTTCGCTGTATGATCATTATGCCCCACTTGGTCGCTATGTTTGGAAAATTTTGTTCAAAATTAGAGGGGAGTTGACATAGCTTGCAAGCCACTTGCATGTCTCTAGCAAGGGCTCAGATCAACACACTTTCCTAGAAGCATATTCCCTGAAAAATGCTGCAGGTAATAGAGTAAATATCTGGACCCCTTTAGCATAACTACTGTGAAGGTTCTTTTTTTCCCTCTCCTAATTGTGTTCATTCTACAGTATGACGACCAGTTGTAGGGTAGTAGATTGATTTATTTTTCCCGGATATTTGTAAATTTTTGCTTTAGTACTTTCATGAATGTAAAAGTCCGGTAACTATCGTTATTGCTGTATTTCCAAAATCCATGATAAATCTTTAACCTTAAATCTTACTATCAAAAGATTTACATGAAATTTATTGGGTGCTTCTAAATAAAAATGAAACAGTTCGAACGCAAAGGGCGGGAGTTTCCAGGCCAAAAATTCCTGCTTTGTATTCGTACCTTTTGATCGCACAGGCTACTCAGGCGGGTACGAAAAGCGAATTAAATTGTAGCTCAAAAGGGCAGTTTGCATGAATGATTTAGAGCGCTTCAAGAACTCAATATAGGGCAATAGGAAGATCAGAAGTTCAGGGCTCAAAGCCAGGTAATTCATTGCGTGAGGCTTTTAGTTTGCTGCAAAAAAATTCAAACGACGACGCCAATCGTTAATTACATATAAGAGAAAGTTAAATTTGAGCATTTTTGCGAGTAGAAAGACAATTATCAAGTATCATCAAAAGCATTTAGTACCCTAATACTAATCAAGTGTTGCGATTTACTGCCGAGAACAGAGTTACATTTTGTAAATTGTTTTCCGCGCTTACGAGTCGAGTTCACTTTAATCCCACACTCAGCCTTGCCTTGTGTTAGGAAGTAAAACAATTAATGGAGCTTAACATTTGCACACGTCTGAGCACTGTTGTGTTCGGCTCTGAGCCAGTGACCCTTCCAATTATTCCAAGATTACCTCTGGATTGCTGAGATCAACGATTGATGTGGATGCAGTTTCCATGTTTGGAAGTGATTCTGTAGTTTCTCTATTTCATTCAATGTGAACGCCTGCTGATTTCAATGTGGCTGTGTTTTGTTTATTTCTGCTAGCGAAATTAGAACTGCGGCGAAGCAAGCGTCGTGCTACGACAAGTTTGACGCATCGAGAATAAAATTAGCTCCAAAATATTGAATCTTTTTGGGGCAAACTGATCACAGTGCTCAGAAGTGTGAGATCAATGTACATGTATCAGCAGTCAAGGTTCAATGATATTTTTCTGGGTCATGAGTGGTGCGACGCACGTAAACGTGTCAATGCCAAGCGTGATATGTTCAGGGATATCATTTTTCCTGCAAATTTGTCTTTTTCAGACTAGCTACCAATTCTGCAGACGAACTGAGAAGATTTGAAAACTTCAAAAATGAATGGTAAATGTTTCGAAATTTCTTGCGAGAAATATAAATCGTTAACAGATTGCAAGGAGAGTCTGTTATCAAAAATTCATCTTTCGAAAAGTGAATTTCTAAATTGACTAATATAATAGTTTAAAGATGTAGTCAAAAATGACAATCCAGATGTACTCATAGCAAAATTTCTCTGAATAACACTCACAGTTGTCTAAATTTCTCTGAGTGTACTTGCCTTGTGAGGTTGGGAAACTGAGGTTGTCATTTTGGACATTGCGATTTTTCATGTCTGACGCCGATACCTTCACATGTGAAACTCACTAAAGTTCATTTTTTAACTACAGAAACATTTTTGTTGGAAGGGATTTAAAAAGTGTACCAGCTCCTGCCGTCCTGCAGAGGTATTTATTAACAGAGATATGTTGCTCTAAGACGTCGCACTCAAAATACTGTACGTTAGTTCGTGCGGATAGAAGCACAGTGTAAGGCAACGTGCATAGATGATAATGCGGACATTGTTGCTTAAATTCTGAAGCAGGCTAGCCTCTGAGTCCATAAATTAAGGCTATTATATCTAATTAGTGTACACGGCCCGTCAAAAATGACGGGATTCGATAATTTTATTTAATGAATAGTCCACATATGGATGACAAACAAATACATTCATCCTAATAGAGTTCGC
>JACJUY010000604.1:58260-73402 GCA_014220935.1 Platorchestia sp. MABIK | reverse complement strand
CAGTGTGAGTTTCAGATTTCATTTGGGGAATAGTATTTGATATTTTCAACTTTTCTGTTTTGTTTTCATTTACTGGGCAAGTGAACTTACCCTTTGCGCTGCAGCGAAGTTTTTTTTCGGTTTTCTTGAAATGGAAAATGCAAATCTCACTTCTTCGAAACGATGATTGTGAAATTTTAGTGGCTGCAAGCTTTCTATAAATCTCCAACCCTAACGATTTGTTTACAATCATTAATTAGCGGCAGTCGACATATTGCAGTTTAATTTCTTGGGAAAATCAATTATAAGTTATTTCTAATATTTTAAAAGAACATTACCAACAAACATTAGCCTTCAGACAATGCAATACAAACATCACGAGGTGAAACTCTATTATCAAACTCAGCTAATTTTAGGTCTATATTCTGTGATCTCACAAACTGACCGTAGCCATTTGGTATCGGAATCTACATGGATCTTAGGGTGGGCAAAAGACGGAAGAGAGCTAGGCTCAGTGTGCCTTTACGAGGGGAATGCAGTATTGCAAAGAACAGCAATGAAAATGTGGTTAACAGTACAACATCAATGCCAATTTATTCCTTGTGAAGAAAATTAGAGCAGTGTACAGGTGCTGTACGATACATGTAGCTGATAAATTCAATGCTCACTGCAACTACATACATAGAGAATTTTAGTATTAAATTCTGATTTTCACGTATGTGACTTTCGGTGAAATTTTGAGGGGAATAAACAATTAGCTTTACAAGATGTGTTATCGATGAAAATAATACAAAGTAGAGGGTTCAGGAATAATTAAATTAATTAAAAACAAGGTGCATGGCGTGCCTAGAGGTCATAAAGCTGCTGTTGAACTTCACTTATGTTAGAATTATTTTGATTTTATTCGAGAGACTCAAAACTTCGAAGTACGAACAAAGTCAACTAAGCTTGATACAAAGCTATGTTTGAAGCAAAATTAACTTTGTTCCAAAAGTTTGGTGCACAACTGGTTTTGGCGAACTACCAAGTTCTTTGCACAACTTAGTTTGGTAGACAGCAAAGTTAAATACACAACTTCGTACACAACTAAGTGAACTTCTCATTTTAATATGAGAAGTGTACGCTCGAAATGTTCTTTTGAAGTGAGCTTAACACTCAAAGATCTGAGATAGGATTTTAGCAATACTGCCATACACACAATCAACACTGAATGACATACATGCCAATTAAGCTAGCAAGCGAGACTAACTTATTTGAAGAAGCCTGGAGGGAGAAAAAAAACCATGCAAAGGAGAGAGTCTCACTGTAGTATTTATGGTAAGAGGATTGGAGAAGCTGAATTATGGATTGGTCATTGTGAGAGGTTTGCCGTGAATATGTTTGTGCTCGGCGTACGAACAAAGAAAAAGAAAGTTGTTTTGACGCTTAGGGGCATTGAGTAAAGCTACCAAGTGAATTGCTGCACAAGAACGACGGAAATAATGAGTTCTAATGTGTGAGAAAAGGTAATACTTCATGGAATGTGAGTGATGTACCCTCTGTTCATAGTGATAAACAGAGATGAATATTGTAGGGACAACACTGAGTGAGCTTCGCTGTTATTTTATTCATTATGTTGGAAGTGAACTTTATTGTGAAGGTATATCGGACATAGTTGAGGCATATATAGTTTTTGATGTTCTTGTGATGTACTTTAAGAGTCGGCAAACTTTGTCTCTTCTTCATCCTGAGTTAATGTTCATCCTGAGTCTTATTTTATTTTATGATTGGCTTACTAGATAGGATATTATGGGCAAATTTTAAAAAAAGACCCATATATGCAGTAACTACTGTTTTCATATAGTACATACACGTCGTTGCTGAAGAATACCAGTCTAAAACGAAAACTTGGCTTGGTGGGAAAATCCCGCTTACAGTTTAGTACACGGAAGACAAACTCGCACATTAACTTTATGTGTTTCAAAAATAGGAGAAAATTCAAATTTCTGAATGATTTGTGTATTGCAAACATCTTCATCGCCATCAACCGTTAAGAACCTGAAATGAAAGCTTATGACATATTTTTTTCAATTTTGTGTGTAAATTACCACACGCATATTTCAGGTCCATGGAAAGTACATTTGAGTTTTAGTAATTTTCTCATTAGGGAATTTTTTTCTACTGTAATGACTGCTCAAGGTTCATTGACATTATTCGGGTTGCGAAAAATGACTTGATGGGGCAAATGAGCAGTTTTAGTACGGTCATAACAAGCCTAACAAAGTCTCCAGAGAAATCAGGGCCTCGACTTCGCTGCACTGTTCCCATAGGCCGAGTTTCTATGTTTGCGTGTCTGAGACACACGGAAATTTGAATGTTATGTCCACCAGGATCTTCCTGCAGGGATCTATCTAACTGAATAATCATTCTCTGTGCTAGAGCTCGACGTTGATTGCAATGGAAGCGGTGAACCATAAATGAACGAATCATACGGATACGAGCTGAAGTTGTACAGAATGGGGGTTCCATTTATCTCATTGGATTCTGTTGCGTTAAAAAAAGGAAACGCGCTGAAGATAGGAGCTAGAAATAGGAAAAATCTTTAAAGGAAATATCTTTATTAATTGCTCCGTTGTTATAATCGGCTTGTACAAATGGTTTTTCAACTACATAAGGAGAGAAAGAGTAGAGACCAAGCTCAGTAAGTAGCAGAGTTCCATCCTTTTACCACCAGAGAGCCCACGAAGTTGAATAGGACTCAAGTTATGGCTAGGATTTGTGTGTTGAAAATTTGTTTCGTTAAAGCCTCCCAAAATGGAATTTCTACATAACGTCTAGTCGTTCAAATTAAAGTTCAAATAAATATTATTTAGTTGTTTATGAGATGACCTGCGTTTCAGATAATTTGTACAGAACTTACAGTCTGTGAAAACCATAGTGTTTTCAGAACTATCCATACCTTTCCAGAAAATGAAAATCCCAAAAAGAATGAGTGACTCTGTCTTCGTTAGATAAAGCGGAGGATTTGTGCAAACAAAATAAATCTCCGGAGCATGAGCAAGCTCTGATGGCAGGCGTTAGAACAATAACTGCCGTCTGCGCCTTAAATCAAAACTTTTATTTTCGACCAGAATTTACTGAGCGTTGGTGTGTATTTACGAAGACATCGTTTGCAGTGGTTTGCAGTGGCAAGACTACTCATGTTGAGCTTACATCTAGCGAGGCAAGTTATATTTCTGAGTTAAAGAGCCAAGGCACACGCAATATTTGATGTCCTATGCTTATTCAAACTAATTGCAAATTATTATTCTAACGAAAATGGATGACTGTGCATAAATTGGTGCATTGCCATGTGAGCATTCGTGAAAACTGGCGATAGTGTGTATTCAAGGAAGATCTATATATCCTCAACGCTAAATGATTTACGTAGTGATTTTACTCGTAGATTTCAGATATATTTGCAAAATAAGAATATTGAGAGAGGTTATGATGACCTAATATGTTAGAGCTAATTCTCCCTCCACAGTTGTCCAACACTCCATACTCTTCCGCGAGGGGCCTAATCTCGCAGAGGATTTATAATACGAAGCCCAGCAGTACATCATTTAGTACTTTCTAACCATATTTGGCATTTTGTCACTTGCTACGGAGCGGAAGATGATACACTAAACTATTAAAGTGAGAAAGTTTTCTGTCCCATTTCACTACAGGAAAGAATTTCAGTGATACCTGTGGCTTCGACAAATTAGGTTTTCAATTTCGACACGAAGTGCAAGAATTAGAAATCAGGACAGCGTCAGAAGGTGATGTTCAGTAACTAAAGAAAGTTCAAGTTGGTCAATGGGAGTCAAGATCGTTTGTCCCTCCGGTGCTGAATCCAAATTTGACTTAGGTCCGCGTTCGTAACAGTGAAACCCCTGAGATGTGTGCATTAAATGGTGTTTGGCGCATTAAATAGGAACGTGGTCGAAGTGGCCTTTATTTTCTCTTTTGGTGGAGTTAGAGTATGTTTGCAATTGTGAAACTTCATGGACTAACTTTGGTTGTATTTTATCAAAAATCCTTTGGAGATAGATAAACACGTACAATATACTTTTGTCAAACGCTTATACTTTGAATTTTATTGCACTGTTATATACAGATGAATTGACATATTTCAGTATATTAACGGAGTAGAAATAAAAATCGAATGACAGAGTATTACCAGTTATTCAAATAAATAAAGAGCCTGAAAATGCGTGAATAAATATTGTGAAGTTGGAGATCCAGAAAAATTCACGGAATGTTTGCAGCGAGGCTGGTGCGCATCAGGGTGGGTTGTCAAGCGTTTATTTTATCCTTCAAATTATGTTCTGAACCGAGATATACGTTGTGAGCTTCATCTCATGAAGCTTTATTTCATCGTATTTGGAGCTGCATAATTTAACAATTTTTTACAACAAGTGATTCAGCAGTAGATTGCGCCTAAAGTCTGGAACAATGGACACATTTGAGGATAGCTCCTTGTGGAGTCGAAAAGATAAGTTCAGCGATTTCTAGGGCATCCTATCATCAACGCTAAGGTGTACAATTATGTTTCACTTAATTCACTTTACCTAAGTGCTCACTAATCTGATCGTTGAATTGGTTAACAATTAAAAAATGAAAATAGAATCTAAAAAACGTGATCATTGTTTTACCACTCGTGATGGTCGATTCTTGATAACTCGTTTTTTTTATTCGGGTTAGCTGTAATCACTTTATTTAGAGCATGCCTTCCATCGCTTTCTTCAGAAACTTTTTTCTTAATGTTCAAGAAACGTCAAAAGGAAACGTAAATCGAACATTGCTTCGCAACGTAAGATGCTGAACATTTTAGTGGAATGCAAAATGCCTGACCAACATTCGTTAAGTTTTGATTTCATATCACTTAGCTTGGGACTGATGCAAAAGTTTGAGCAGCTCACTCATCGCGTATGTATGAGCTGTGTTATTGATGGCAGCTACTGGCAGTGTACAGAACAATTCTACTCCATCACGTACAGGGTTTTAGTGAAGATCAACCCAAAGCTTCCGTGTTTGCAATCGAGCTTTGCCAAAAGAGAGCCAAGGACGTGAAAGCTTCCGAGGACTGGCGAGGATTGATTTTTCGTTTGAAGTCAATTTAAATGGGCTTAACTCTTCAGTTAGAAGATCGATGAACAGTCTGTAAATTCCTTGATTTTTCATCGAGTTAGTGAATCTATCTAACTCTTTTGTCTTTTCCCAATTCAGTGTCATTGAATAAGTGTTTCATTTTCTACCCTCGTGTTGACTCTTTTATATTGTCATCTCATCTGACTTAGATTACGTTATTTTTAACAGTGACGTTTTATCAAAGCCGTCGGCACAACACTTCTTTTCAAACGCTGTAGGCTCGGCAAACACTTCTGTGCCGAGCAGCTAATAACTGTTTGTTCTGAGTAGGCGCACCTACGCTGCAAGGAACTCTGGTTACTTTCGTGTCAATGCGACGCACTAATTTTAACTCATGTACAGGAGAGACTGATGAGTACATGATGAGAGACTCATGTACGGGAGAGACAGCGCGTATTTCTTCCAGGTGATATCAAATTTTAGGGTTCGGGGAGGATATTCGAATGAATGTTGACCAAAAAACTTTCGCGAGCGCATAGATATACATTAGTAGAATACGTGACGGAAACAGCAATGTGTTAGCTTTCATTTCATTTTGAAATGATTTCGCTCAATTACTCATTGATTCGGTTTCGGTAAGCATTGTATCATTATAATCATCAGCTTGTATCATTTCATCGCTGATTTTGTTAACTTTATCTAATAGATTGATAGAGAATCCTCAGACAATGAACTTCGGATCCAAGCAAAGGAGGGAACTCCCAGCGGCCGAAATGTCCCGACATTCAAAGCTTTTAAAAATTCAGCGTCGTAATCGATGTGAGAAAATAGAATTTCCAGTTTAATTAGGAATGAAATGACTCTTGAATTATGGATTTCCCTCCCTTATCTGAAACTCTCTTGAAAAAAGACTTCGTTTGTACTTGGGCAACTCTTAAAGTGGATGCCATTAGCCACCACAGCACCACTCACTTTTCGAAGGGTTGTTGCTAAACACACAAGATCATGTTTGACCTGGAGTTAGAAGATACAATTACTTTGAAACGACATAAAACTGGTATAATAGTTGCTTAAGGCGATAATTTGAGATGGGGGATAGAATTCCGCTTCGAAAGTTTGGCCAGTGGACGGTTTAAACCTGCTTCAAACCATTATGAGTACTAAATATAAATAGGGTTTGTTTAATTTTACTTGACACAAATTTTGACCTACTTCTACACCTCATATTTATGAGTTATTCTCTGATCTAGCATGGACATTTGTTTAAGAAGTATAATGTCGATGAAACAAATAATTTGTGTTATTTTTAGCTTCTCAGCATTCCAAAACAGGTCAAGTTCTTCAAGTGTTTAGCGGAAAACAAGAAAAACCATAATCAAAATCGCAAGAACATTAACACTCGGAAAACTTAAGTCCACATTTCTATCATTAACTAAGTAACTGAGCGGACCTAAGAGGCTGGGTGAGAAGATATTCGCGGCCATCAGGGAGGATGAGCTACGAAGGAGCCCGAGGGAGGGGGAGCACATGCGGCGATTGTTAGGGCGGACACACCTTCGCCTGAGGACGGTGTTAGGCACCGCAGCTTTAAGCTCCGATGGCGGTCGCTCTCAAAATAAATGGCCCGAAGCTGTGCTAATTTTTCACAGAACAGTGAACAACTAAATTGCCATGCCTTAAATTCCCTCCTTAGGAACACGCGCAAGGTTTGTTTTTGGTCTCTTGCTTGAATGGATAATGTTTTACGGCCGAGAGCGAAATGGAATTGATGATGCTTGGCCGCAGAATGGGAGTTTTGTATAGAATCAACGAATTAAATTCTGTGGGGGCGCTCGATTTGAAAAGTCTCCAACGGTTTGAAATAAATATAGCGAAAGTTGACTTTTTGCGCACAGAGTTGGTCTCAAAATGATATTGAAAATACTCACACTGAAACGAAGAGATATTGTGATACATCATTGAAAACTGGAACATGCCTTCGTAATATAGTCCCACTGATCAAGAGAATGCACTGTACGAGCAAAGTATTTTTTTCAGGAATTGGAAAATACTTTCTTCATTGATTCATTCAGTACCAGCTATATAATGAGAAAGTGAGAAAGATATAATTTACGATTAATGTGTCCAGTTTGATATTCTTGCGTGAAGCATTTGAAAGTTTTTTCTGGGAATATTTGAGAATTAAAATTATCCAGAAAAAGCATGAGAGAGACTTCCAGATATTTTAAGAGCGAAGCATATAGCCACACCTCTAGATATCAGTTTCTAAATCAAATTCTAATAACAACTGAAAGCTTTTACGAATGTACTGTTATTGGCCTGTGTAGAGGGATGATTTATTTTGAGTTGTAATACGACTGCCTCACTCTGTCATTTAGCCTTTTTGTGAGTAATCGTTTTTGGATCTGTAATTGAACTTTCGATCATGCCATTTTTCATTGCAATTGATAAGAATTCGAGAGCTCGGGGAGGTCTGAACAAGAGAAATCATTCATCAATGAAGCAATCGCTAGTCTCTCGTTGCCAAGAACAGAAACGCGTGAAACTACGTAAAAAATTGTTTTGAAGCATTGAAAACAACACCTCTTCAACGCGTCGAATGAAGACGCATTTTTCAAATTTCATCTGACATCATGTGAACTGTTGAAATTACCACGAGCTGGAATATTTGAAGATTTCACCGCACGGTGCTCTATCTCAGATCGTCTTCTGCTGCCGTTTTTCATCTAAAAAAAACGACGTCTACCGAGGTATGAGAGAATTTGTTCTCTACATGAGGGTGAGGTACCCTGCAAATTCTATGAATATTGATGCTCTAATTCCGAGGAGCGGGAGAAAAGGCCTCCACACGGAAAAGTTCGCCTGATAGTGCTGTCGGTCTGAGGAGATGCTGCAGCTCCCGCCGCGCTCATACCAGCAATATTAGAGCTCGTTTAGCGTTCAGAGGCTCTCAACGAGCATCGAATTATAGCAAGAAATGCGGTCTGATTGAATTTTTTACGCATAGCGCTCTAGTTTCATCTCGCGCGTGAGTTTATGCTGGCCCTCTTGAGTGATTTCATTATCGTATGATGGTGTTTGTTTCTTCCAGACTATGGGCATAAGTATTCTGTTTAACCCAATCTTCAATGGCGTTTTTTTTAATTGTTATTAATTTTTTCCCTGGTTAGTTAACTTTTGAAAAGTCATGCGATGACAAATAACGTGAATTTGCATTCAAAATGGCTGATAAATGAAACAGCAAAAAATTCGAGCTCTAAACTGGATTTTCAAGCAAAGTTTATGTGAAAGAAGTGTGAAATTTCAGACGTTTTAAAGCAAAATATGGCTGCTGCTATTGCCCAAAATCATTTTCTGAGAATTGGATCATATAAAGAACCGGCAACTTCCAAAGCTTGCAACATGCAGAATATTTCATTTTGCTTCTCCAGCCCCTGAAATTTCCGACAAGTTGCCATAAGTGTTCGTGGAATACGTGCAGAACGAGTGTGGAGTCAACTTTTTTAGTATTCATAGTCATGGGAGGCATTTTAAAATAATTTACTCCGTCGCAGCGATACTGTTCGCCGCGTAAGTTAAGTCAACTTGACTACACTGAGTGTTGTAGCACATAACATAGCATGCAAGTTCACTTGAAGAACTTACTTGCTGTACGAACTGTAGTCATAAGGCGACGAAAATGGTTTAAAATTTTGGCCTGCGATTGTACGTGATGTTTTGAACTTGGTTCCATATACATAAATTTATACGTATACGTAACAATATATAAGACATTACTCGAAGTACAAGTTAAAATATACTGAAAACATAACAAAAATTCTTTTCAGCCTAAATTTGAACTTCTAAACCAAAAGCTTCAATATTTCTTCGGAAAAAATGCAATGCTTAGCAGAGTCTCGGAGCTTGGATTTCTATAAGTGGGTTTTCTGTTGCAAAAGTAGAGGTTGGGCCAAATGGTATATAAATGAAATAACTGGATAATTTCTAAGATGTTACAGAAGTCCTAAAATTTCCTTGTTTGGGAAAAATTAAATCGTGTATTAACAATGGCTCATAATTCTCTACCTGAAATAAATAAATTTTTTGAACTCAAAGAAAGAACCTCAAAGTCATTGACAGCAATTCGTAGTTCCTCGTAATTTTTTACATGCTCTCGAATATATAGTTTGTTTGCATCCACAGCTCATCAATTCTCAGGCAAAAAACCATTAAAAGGAATGAATGCGAGCGCAGGCGTTTGCCCATCTAGCGCAAAATAAATTGTGGAGCTCCCAACGTGTCCTGAGAGGCAAAGTTTCGACAGCTCCAGTTAAAACAACCTAACGCTTGTGTCCAATTCTTGTAACTGAATTTTAAACAAAAAATAAGTTTTAAAATAGGACTTGTAGAGCAGGAATATTGTCAGAGAGACATTAATTTTCGAGAGTAAACACAAAACTCGCTGGGATTTTTACACTGGAAAGACTTTGTCTAAGTTCATACGAACAAATACCGACATTAGCATTACAACCTCTGCTGGATCCCGCAAGGAGGAAAGTGTTACGCAAAACAGGCACGATTTCAAAGCGCTAGCGCTTCATCTCAAAGGGAGAAAAGTGTTGTAAAAATTAGAAACGATTTCTAAATATGTACTGAGGCTTGATGTCGAAGAAATAATTGCGTTACCTAAAACAGGAACGATTTCTTAACAGGGATGCTTGATATCAGACGGAGAAAACGTCACATAACGTCAAATAATTTTCTACGCTTGAAATCAAGAGGAGAAAACACTGTACTTACGAACATTTTCTACGCGCGAACGCTTGATATCAAGAGGAAAAACCGCTGCATAAGAACATTTTCTGCGCGTAAACGCAGATGAGAAAATGCCACATAAAGTAAGAATATTGTTTTTCTGATAGAGCCTGCTCTCGAAGGAAGAATATGCCGCACAAAATATGAACATTTTTTCCCGCCAGCTGTTAACTTCAACGGAAGGAAAAATTTTTTTTTCCATTAAAATTTGATGTCAAAAGGAGAGGAGAACCTCATATTGTAGAAACATGTTCTACTCACATGCAATTGATATAAATGAAAGAAAATTTTCTACCCACAAACGCTTTGTATTACAAGGAGAAAATTATACGTAAAGTATAAATATTTTCTGCATACAACAGTTTGATATCATAGGGAGAAAATCTCACATAAAGTAAAGCCATTTTTTACCCACAAACGTTTGATATCAAAGGGAGGAAGTTCCACGTAAAGTAAGAACCTTTTTCCACCCGCAAACGCTTGAAATCAAAGAAAAAAGTTTCACACAATGTAATAGCATTTTCTTCCCACAAACGTTTGACATCAAAGGGAGAAAGTTCCACGTAAAGTAAAACATTTTCTACCCACTAGCATTCGATATAAAAGGAGAGGACCGTCACAAAAAATCAGAGTATTTTTTATCCGCAAATGCTTGACATCAAAGGAAAGAAATGTCACGTAAAGTAGATTAATCCTTACCCGCAATCATTTGAAATGAAAAGGAGAGGAGCGCTGCATAAAATAAGAACATTTTCTACCCGCAAACACTTGACATCAAAGTAATGAAATGACGCGAAGAGTGCAATAACTCTTACTCGTAATCATTTGATATGAGAAGGAGAAGAGCGCTGCATAAAATGGGAACAATTCTCGTGTGAGGAGTCATGGAGGGCCGGATGGATCAGCCAGCGGAGGTGTGGAGGCAGCACAGCCCGCGGCTGGCAGCGCGCCAAGTCTGGCAACATCCAGGCCAGTTGCGCCTCCCTCCAGTCCAGCAACAGCCCTTTAGGGCTACTTCATATCAGCTCTGTCCTAGTGCAGCACACGTAATGAACTGATAGTTAGTGGCGCACGTCAGGAACGGATAGTGGTTCACGTCAGGAACAGATAGTTAGGGAACAGATAGCTAGTAGCTCATGTCAGGAACCGATAGTTGGTGGCGCACGTCAGGAACGGATAGTGGTTCACGTCAGGAACAGACAGTTAGGGAACAGATAGCTAGTAGCTCATGTCAGGAACCGATAGTTGGTGGCGCACGTCAGGAACGGATAGTGGTTCACGTCAGGAACAGACAGTTAGGGAACAGAAAGCTAGTAGCTCATGTCAGGAACCAAAAGTTAGCAGCGCACGTCAGGAACGGATAGCTATGAGTGGCACGAAGGATGTTATAGTTGACCGGTTATGCATTAATTTTCTAGTAA
This sequence comes from Platorchestia sp. MABIK, assembly GCA_014220935.1. Lineage (NCBI taxonomy): Eukaryota > Metazoa > Arthropoda > Malacostraca > Amphipoda > Talitridae > Platorchestia > Platorchestia sp. MABIK. The sequence continues at coordinate 62,114 of JACJUY010000604.1, read as the reverse complement.
ATTCCATTTTATTTTATATTCGTTGAGTTGCCAAAGCTATGTAGAGAATTGAATTGCGATACGAACAATTACCTCGAAGTGTTGGCTTCAGCAGAAGGACTTCTTACGTTTAAGTAGTGCTAGATCCGTGACGGAGATACGAACTCTTGAATAATCTAACCGGTCAGCGCGCCTACAGACGAGCGGCTACTCCATACGCATCTGTTTCATCTTCATTAATGTTCTGTGCGCCTGAAACTCCGGCTCCGCCATAGACTCTGAGGATCAAGCGCCCATTGTTATAGAAGTATTGATGGGTTGTGTACACAAAAGCCTCACATCAGGTGAGCTGGACGCCAGTTCGAGCGACGTTCTCAAGTGACTGCTGAAGTTTCACGGACAGTTCTCATATTGCATGGAGTCACTCATGATGTAGAAATGCTCGAATGTGCTTTTCAATGTTCTATTGGAATGAGGATTTGAGGTAGACAAATTTTGTTAAGTTTTAGTCCCAAGTTTTTATCTCAGAAGAATGAGACTGCGAATGAAGAAGTAATCATTTCTTATTGCTTATTTATAACATTTTCCGTTTTTTTTTCAAAATTGTTTGATAATTGCATTTTAAAATAAGTGTCTTTAACGTAATGGAAAACATATAAATGTCCGTTGTTTACCAAAATGATTTTAGATGATACTGCGGACACATGTTATGCGAACAGTACGCACATGCCTTGTGTTCTGCGACTTCTTCAACGACCCATAAACAATATCTATAATCATAGTCATAAGAATGGTTTGATAGAATATATATAGTTCAAATAAATTGACAAAGTGTCACTTGGCCAATTTGATTCAAAATTGCTGCGATATAACGAAGCATGCACTAAACCTGCAGTAATTCTAACCTGTTGGACTGTTGAATCTGCTTAATTAAACTTCATGTTTAGTTTTCGAATGTGTTGTTGTTTTCCCCCCTTGCAATGTTTGTGTTTCGCACAATTCCTTTTTAATTTGATCACCTATTTAGGGTCTGTGTCATTCGCGAATAAAATGATATTTATTCCATTATTAACTTGATATAGCCAATAACTTAACACTCGCGATAAAGGGGCTTCGCTTTTACGCGATGCATGACAGACTTCAATCAGATTGCACTCAGCTCCTCATGTCGAACACGCCCCGTGTCACAGCTCTGTCACCTTCCAAAGGGAACAGAAACTCCGTAATGATCACTGACTCCTACTCGATATCTCAATTAGAATCACTGATCGAAGCACGAAAATATTCATTCAACTGAGGCGTTTTCACTCGTTCCTAGTAGAGTAGAATTTGCATAAGAATCTTCACGATTTCGAAACTAATATTACGTTTTAAAGCCACGCTGTAATGAAATTTGGATTACAATTCGTGGGGATTTAGGAACTTATGCGAGGTTTAATTTAGAGCTCATTAAGGATTGCTCAGCTTGCTATCGCTTGCAGGTGGCCAAATGTTTTATCTGAAATAACCCAAACTCCTACAATGTACTGAAATAGTAATATATTCAAAATCTTACATTCAAATGACATGATTGCAGCAACACGTTTGGTTTGACTGAAAGAAACGCTAATATGTACAACTTTTGAGTCTGATTACAATTTAGGCGTGAAGAAAACTTGGCTTTTGTTTAGTGAAAAACGCGTAAAAATTTGTTTAGCAATGAATCCGAAGTGCTGTAAAAACTGCGAGTCCATCAAAGCGTTAGAGTAAAAAATTTTTACGGGAAATCAATTTTGTCACCTAACGAGGGTAACTAAACTTTAATGGCCCATGAAAATATCAAGACCAGATATTAATCCGGCACCTCACTCTAAATGCCAGAATCCTGAAGCAAAATCCATAATCCTAATCTGGTGCATTCATTGACGCACCGTGTGACCGTAAGTGCATGAGATTACATTAGTGACCATCACATAAAAAAGACGTGCTTGTCCATTTAATTCAGCTGAAACAATCAATGAAATGATCTTAGTGCGGCTAAGCCTCCATAATTAACTAATCTATGACGGAGAGTTCTATTTCATTGAAACTGTCGCATCAATTCCGAGAAGAGCCATCATTTGTCACTTGGGAGTGTAGCACAAAAGGAATCCACTAACGGAACCGCAAAAAAGTCGCATAAAATATATTTAGCAGAGTAAATCGATCGAACTCTGAAGGACCTTGATGTCAGAGATATTTTTTTCTATCAACGTACTCAGTTCGTTTAATTTCTTATTGGTGTCTGAGACCAAATCAAGACTTGAACTGGTCGAAACCGTAGTAAATCAGCAGGGCGCCTCATTTCCCTCATTATACCTTGATTTTTTATGGCACTTCAGATAAAATAATTTACTCCTGGCATGAACCTGCTAAGAAGGAAGTTATGCACGCTCGTGGGCTTATTTAACGAGAGGGTGAGTTATAAGCTGTTGAATTACATTGTTATGGAACTTGCATTATCTATAAATTGTATCAATGCTTTCGAGAAATATGGTTTCAGTAGTTCCCCCACCCGACGTCTTGTCAGTGTGATACAACGCAAAGCTTGCTCATTTCACCTATGGATGATTAAGTCGTGCGATGAATCGGCGAGCGTGTATTCAGTGGCGTTCGCTTCGCTACTTGAGCCAGTCACCCACTTATCACTTATCAGTGCTGATGAACTTACACTCACTTGAGAATCATGAAATAACTTTCTGATATGCTGATTGAGGATGTAAATTTTAGGCCAATAATTTTCCGGCTGTTCAAATAGATTTCTGCTTAAAATTGAACGAGTGTTTTTGTTGTGATATTGATGTCTCACCCAACGGAAAACGTCACCTCTGAGAGTAAATCTAAAGGAAGAGCAAACCCTGGCTGTAAACTTAAAGGAAACGTAAACCATGACTCTTAAAATGAACAAAATGTAAACTGTGACACTAAAAATACAAATTTCCATTGTAAAACTGAAGAAAATATAAGCCCTGGGGGTAAAGCCACGAAAAGATAAACCCTTCAAGGAAAACTAAGGACACTGCGAACCCTGGCAGAGTGCTCACGGTTTTCAGTAAAGGCTGCTACAATGTAAGTGGAATAAATTTGTATAGAAGGTGAGACTTTCGTATTTTCTTTCGCTCCCAAGACATCGTTGCCGACTGCACGAGCGCATTGAGCCTGAAGGGCACGCGAGATTGGAAGAGCTTTTTCGCAGCTGAGCAATTTCAGCTCCCTGTACGGGTGCCTCCTAGTGTCTGCGATGTGTTCTTTGCTCTCTAGGATCCCCAGGGACTGCGTGTTGGACATTTAATTGATTCTGATTATGTTGTTGCATTTTTTGTAATATTTTTTTACCATTTGGAGCTGTTCATTCACGTTTCCCAGCCACCATGAACGACTTGGTTTTTCTTTTGAACGAACATCCTAACAGTCGAAAAAATGTGATAATATGGAGCAGCTCTTTGGAATTTTGCTCGAAATTTACAGAGCGCATAAAAACTCCAAATTTAGAAGCAGCGTTTCCTATACATCAAAGATACTTTAACAAAACTTCAGTCTTCCTGACATCGAACCGTGGTCTCGATGGGTATGAGGTCAGCAAAAAAAACCATCGCCTGAAGAGGCCCTTGACCATCGATCGGAGAATCTCTCACTCGAAGTTTCTGCTTCCTTATTCACGAGAAAACTCGCTGGCTTTACGAGGCGCCGGTTTTTGGGACAAAATAGCGAGTGCAATGGAGCACTGCGGTGCCCTGCTATAAGCCGTCCAATTACTACAGCAGCTCCTGTCGTAAAACATTTTTGTGACACTGAGCCATTCGCATTTGGCAAACGGTGTTCAAAAATCGTATGATTGTTTAAAAACTGATAAAACA
>JACJUY010000604.1:6447-47649 GCA_014220935.1 Platorchestia sp. MABIK | reverse complement strand
CGTAGCTTTCTTCAGCAACCGCTTGTCTCTCATGAATTTTTATCATTTTCAAATTCCTCAAGCCATTTTGGAGCAAGTGTTGCATAATTTCACACGAATTTTTTTACTGTACACCTACTAATTTTCCGTAACAGTGGTCACTCAAACGAACCTCCATTTCCTCGTTTCAAATCCTTCATGAGATTCTGAGATATTATATTATTTTCAACAGTATTATATTTTACTGTGTGGCTCCAAGGTCCCGAGTTCAAAGAGCTGTCACGCCAGTACCTGGGATCCGTGTACTGGTCAACGCTCACCCTCACCACCATAGGTGACCTGCCAACGCCCGAGACTAACAAACAGTAAGTAATTTTCCTTTATTCTTGATGTTCTAGTGTAAATCAATCCATGCATATCCCGTTCGTGAGAATGTTAAACAATCCTACGAACACACCGTCATAATATCGTCATTGCATGATCATAATGAACTGGATTAGTTCATTCTCGATTTGGAAGTATTTTTCGCTAGCTTCATGCCTGAAAAACTGCCAAATTATAATTTTGGAGGCTATTTTTACCACCCTGAAAGATGTTGAGTATTGTGAGACTACGATCTCGTGCGTGTTCATGAAAGCCCTCTTGAAAGGCCCTTATCTCCAATTAAAACTTCCCTTTCTTCTCCGAGTTTCGCTTTGAATTTCCCTACCGGCAGAAATACTAAGTCAAGTGCGGCAGGGAGAGCCTGGTCTATGTGATGCAGGCAACCAAATGCTATTCAAGCCTCGAGAAGAATACGAATGGGCTACTTTTATTTCGATAAAGAAATGCGCGCTGAATAACAAACAGATCTGAATAACAACAGATCTGAATTACAAAATTCACGGTCCTACTTTTTGGTGCCATGGTATGATGAATTTTGAAAAAGTTAGGGGAATAAAGTTGCCAGAGAAAATGCTTGAGATAGGAATTTATCGTTACCCTTTGTGTACGAAAAATGATCTGAAAACGCCGCTTACCAGTTTGCATTTAGTTCGGAAAATTATTTTGATTGAAAATTGCTCGCTAAACGCATTGACTTCTGAAATCATAAAAATAAATAACTGCCTGAATTAATACTGTCACCCAATGTACTATTGGAAGGGTGTGCGCTAGATAATTTGCCTGCACTTCTATAAAGCTGTTTTGATTTCTGAAGCAAGACTTTCATTACATTTCATTTGCATCTAAAGTAGAAGTGCCGATGGAGTCGTAGTTGAGAAAAGTTTTGTGTGTAGCTTGCAACTGATCTTGTCATGATTGATAATATCAAAAATATAATAAAACCGTAGTGATTGCGTACATGTTATTGCGATGTTATTGCGATGGTTTTTCTCTCTCTGTAGCTTATTGAACTTTGCTGAGTTTTTGCCATACTCAAGCAGACTCTTCCACTTATCGTGCGTACTTTCAGAGTAGCAAAAGGTGGTTAGAAGTGTTGCGTGTGCTCTCTCTTTCTCTCTTCTAGCATTCCATTCTTTCTACTATTTAAAGTACTCTAAATTTTTTAAAAAGTGTAGCGGCAATAAAGTTGGTATAATTTTGCATAATCTTCAGCAATTTTGAAAATGTTTTCCATATCATTCATATGATCGACGGACTCACAGAATATTTTCTCTTCATGTTCTGTTTTTGAAAATCGTGGAAAGCGTATTACTACATGGTTCTGTTCTAATAAACTCTATTCATTTAAGATGAATGTTTTGTTCGTCAAAGACATTCTTTAGCAAAGTTTTTATGAGTTATATTAACTTCAACATCATCGGTCAAAAGTGAAGAAATTCGAATAATTTGTCTCTGAATTAAGGCTAATGAGAAAAACATTTCAGGTTTTCGTTTTCTCATGTTTGTGACTGCAATATATTTTTCTACATCCATTATTTTGAAGTTCAAAAAGTAGATGGGAATTGTTATAACAGGTGATGCTCAATTAAACAATGTCACAATAATGAATCAAGCCTTTGAATATCCTCACTACTGGTTTTTGTGTCTAGCTTCCAATTCAAAAAGGATTGACGTTTTAATGACATCAGTTCAACCAATCGGAGATCCCCAAGTGATTGAATATGTTAATGTCAATTTTGGACGAATGAATTTTCCTGATGGTCATGCATAAATCACGTAAATTTTCATTTCAAATTGTTTCAAACAACTTTCCTCAAACATATACTTTTCATTCCATACCATATTTCAGGGTATGTGATTTCACTCAGAACTATTGAATTATGATTTTATTACCACTTTCAAATTAATAAATTAATTTTTTTCGCATTATGCCCCTTATATATAATTCCATCGACCTGCATTTGAGTTATGTAGCTGCCAATGCGACATTTCACCTCATCGCCCATGGACGAAGCAATGCACAACACCTTCATCTCAGTACTGACACTGCCACTTTTATGCCGGTTGCACCATAGCTACCAATACGAAGAAACATCAGCGCCGGCTCCCAGTGACACCCAAATAGAAGCGTTTGTCGACGGGATAAACATATCTTCAAAAGCCATACGAAACCAAGACCTGTTCGTTCGTCCCAAGAACGTTGTGTCAAATACAAGCGGAACGGAATACTCGTTTTCCGGAAAAGAATTTCCCTTGGTAGCGGCAGGTGGTGGCTTCACAGTGGACGATGAGAAGGCCAGGCTTGCTTTGGCTCGGCCCACGGCTGAACAAAGCAGTGACGACGTCCGGCCCAAAAAAGGGAAGCATAAATCGAGGCTGTTGCGGATAAAAAACAACGCTGGGTGCGTGTTTCCATTCGGTAAACCCGTATTTTTTGAAGAAGGATTGTAAATCGAAATTTCAGACGATCACCCGTCATGGGAAATTACAAATCGCCTGTCGCCAGTCACAGAATATTGGAGTACATAATCTTAATTAAAGCCAACAAAGAGCGAGTGTTGTCGTGTAAGAGTTTGGTCTGTCCGAGAACTAGCCCTTACCTCCCTTCCCTAGCTTTGATATGCGTTGAGCCGCACGTGACACTTCAAACCATCCTTTGTAACTCGTGTTTCAGATATTCGCATATCTGTCCTTCAGCTCTCCATCTCTCTGATTCTTGCCTCCAGTGTGCTACCCGGATGTTTTCGAACACTGATCCAAACCTACTTCTTCCATGTGTAGTTCTGAAGATGTTACCAAATCCCTCTCAGGACAGATCAACTCTTTCACTTATTCGCTTTTGATAAGTTTTGTTATTCTATTGTCTTTTGTTTTCTCCCTGGCTTTCTACATAACGGTATCTTTGTTCGAAAACTACGGGTTTATTCCTACTTAGTTGCTACTGTTGAGTATGCCTTAGTATTGCTGTTGTCGCTGATATTGCCCATATGTGTTGCTGATATACGCCATTAGTTTCCTATTGCATCGAGCGCTTTTGTCCCAGTAGATTGATACCTACTATATAATTGCTGATGATCTCCTAGCCCACTGATTCCAATGTTGTAAGGAGATGTAATATATTCCCGCTTTTTCTACCCCAGTTCACCTGCCAGTTAAATTCACTTAAAAATAATTTTGTAAAAATTAACATTCGTTTACTAATAAAACTAATTTTCTACGGTGAGAGGGTAAAGAAATTCAGGCAATTAATGTACTTGTGTAAACAAATGATTCTAGGAGTAATCCTTGGCAGTTCACTAGACTTCATAGCGATAGACTGGCGCTTAGTAGTTTAAGTTGTGAAAGTGCTGTGGAAATAAGTTCATTATTCGTGGCATAACGCCTCCGCTTCGTATAATCATTGTAATGAATCACTCAACTGATTTGTTCTATTTTCAGATACGTTTTCACAATCGTTAGCTACCTCATAGGCGTCTTCATATTCGCTACAATTGTCGGTGAGTAAATATTACTCCGCAAAATTTAGGTTAACTGAATATTTTACAATATCAACTCAAATGTATTACTCTTTGTCTGACACGTCATTCTGTAAACCATTTCCGAATCTTCCGAATTTTAGGCGACGATATTTTGAAGAATTGAGTTTTCTGTCAACCAAAAATAGGGAAACATTCATGTTCTTGCGCCAGGGCACGAGCCAGTTGGCCTAGATTTCGCTTTTCTAAGTCATTAAAGTAACATCAAAAGGGTGTATTCTGTGAAAAACATTTGTAGGGTGTGAATGAGTCTCATGGAAACTGCTTATTGCTTATCAACCTTATCCGTGAATTTCCCTTCTTGATTGAGGTATTGTTAAAAATAAAATACGTAGATTTGTTGTCTTGACATGTTGAGCTTCATTTCTCTGGAAGAGTAAATTCTTACTCTTCCAGAGAAATGAAGCTCAACATGTGTGTCGAACGGTTCTTACTCTCTTCAATGGGTTTAGAGGTTACGAGACTCTGGCCAAACTGAAGGGAACGATTCATTTGAGTGAATACTTCGGTTACAGCTAAGAGCGTAGTTCATTCAAAGGTCCAACAGTTCTTCTCGTCTTCAGTGAAGGTTGAATTCTAAAATTTATCAGTTTGGGCAGAATTCTGGTAAATTCCTTCGGTGATCAGTTGCAAGGCCACAATAGATTTTGAAGTTGGAATAGCATTTGAAGCCCAGCAACTCAACTCACTACTAAACAATTCATCAAATAGATACGTTTCAAACCGTTGGACTGCTCTCCAAGATTAGGATAATTATTGTATGAGTGAATATTGACACTCTTTCTCGACTCCTTAAATAAATAAGTTTTGAATTGGAAACATTTTGGGCGCTGTATTAAAAATGCCCCTCAGCTTTAAATATCAAAAATATCGCACATTTCAGGACAAGTGGGCAATGTCATCACCAACAGGAACGCAAACAGATTGGAGTTCGAGAGACTATTGGTGAGTATTCCAGCAAATACCTGTTTTAGCTGAACCAGACATTCGATATCAAGCAGCTTGATAAAAATAAATGGTGTAGTAAATTTCACTTGTGATCGGAGGGTTTTGTGGGTTTCGTTGGGAATTTGCAGGATGTTTCACAGAGAATTATTGTTTTCATTATTATTTTCTTGCCAGCTTCATGGCAAAGAATCCGAAAAACATGTGACATTTTTTTTTGTGTTAATTTTGAGACATGTTTTTGAAATTTCAAGCTACGTTTTGTGTAAGTTGAGTAACGAACATACACTGAATTTTACTTTTTTAGCGTTCCGTACAGTCAAGAGAAGGGGTTTTCAATAATGAAATCAATGTTTCGCTTCGTAAGAACGAGGATGCTTGACTGAACTTGAGTGCTCGAGATTTCAATGATTTCGAGAGGGAATTTTACTTTGATATTATCTACCGATGTTCAATCATTCAGGATGGAGCCAAGTTGTACATGCGGCATCACAAAGTTCCCCGAGAGATGCAGAGGAGAGTACAGAGATGGTACGACTACTCATGGTCCAGGTGAGCTGGTGTACTTCTGTACCGTGCCCTGCTGGTGCGACTACATCTGGTCCAGGTGAGCTGGTGTACTTCTGTACCGTGCCCTGCTGGTGCGACTACATCTGGTCCAGGTGAGCTGGTGTACTTCTGTGCCGTGCCCTGCTGGTGCGACTACATCTGGTCCAGGTGAGCTGGTGTACTTCTGTACCGTGCCCTGCTGGTGCGACTACATCTGGCCCAGAGGAGCTGGTGTACTTCTGTACTGTGCTCTGCTGGTGCGACTACACCTGGTCCAGGTGAGTTGGTGTACTTCTGTACCATGCCCTGCTGGTGCGACTACACTTGGTCCAGGTGAGCTAGTGTACTTCTGTACCGTGCCCTGCTGGTGCGACTACACCTGGTCCAGGTGAGTTGGTGTACTTCTGTACCGTGCCCTGCTGGTGCGACTACACCTGGTCCAGATGAGCCGTGGTATTTGTGTTCCGTGTCGTACTGATACAACTGGTACTATCCCAGGTCGAGAAGAGCTGGGGTACTTCTGTACTATGTATTATTGGCTCGACTATACCTGGTCCAGGGTGCTTCAATTTTTCCAGGAAAGACATACCTACAATTCTGAATTTCATACACCTCTGATCTATTTTTAACTTTTCTAACCTTAATCTGATGCTCTATTATGCTTAAAATATTCTTTTACGGCAATTATTGCTGAAAACATAGCATGAAGGAGCATTCCTAACTAGACAATGACGAGGTCAGAGGAGAAAGTGCAGGGGTCTCTTTTTGCATTTGGGCTCATTTGACGCATTGAGTTAACTGAATATCAGTCAGTGAACATTATGTGTATGTGCACATCTGATGCAATCGTCACAGTTCGTCCCATTATCGCTAAATGAGAGTTTGATACTAATGATTACAAATACTAATCTCTTATTTAACTACCAAACCACACTCTCATTGATGTTTGAATAGCTAGAACTCTTTTTTTTTTCATATTATTCAAGTTAAAGTGACTTGTCTGTAGACACTGTATGAGACATTGAATGTTAGTTTAGTCAGTAAAATTTGCTAAACTGGACGAATGTACTGAATCTGAACGTTTTGTGAAAATTTTCATTTAAAAGGGAAGTTTACGAACTGCAGGAATAGAAATACTGCGTGATCGAAGAGTCCCTCCATAATAAGTATTATAGGATCTATGCTCTTGATATCAGCCCTGTCACACCACGTGAAAGTGGGTTATCGCTCAAAAAAGTCACTTTGCCGTAATTTTTTCATCCTCCATAATATTACTGATTGATTGTCAGTAAACTCGTGTGAGGATGCAAGGTGACAGCGTTAGATGAGTGATGAGTTTCGAATGCCCAATGGGGAGAGACTTTTTGAATGCGCTGAATAATTACACTGATTTGAAGGCAAAATAAATCCCCTTACATAATTCGTCAAAATGTAAAGAGAAAATTGGAAATGACCTAAATTTATGATTGCTTGGATCTATGACATTACCTGAAAGTTTTCAGTTAAGGAAACCTTTCCTGTTTCTGTATGAACATGAAAAAGCAAATAAAACAAACGAAAAAATTTGAAATGAAATTGACTGTTTTCATTCACGACTGAAACCTCTGACTGAATTGCAGTCATCAGCCCGGGTTAGGATAGAAACTGAACTAAAGAGATTATGTAAATCCCACACGGGCGAAGAAACACATATCTTCTGTTGTGCATTTTTTTCGTACCTGCGTTGAAAGCTGACGGTATGAAAAAACTTTCTAAGTTTCTGAGCAGATGAAAAGTGCCTTTTATCATCTAGAACGAAATCTTTTTTTCTCAATCTAATTCTTAAGCTAAGCAAAATCTACGATGGACTACAATTGTGGCCGTTTTTATACAGTGGTTTACGTTTTAAATAATATTTTAGTGTGCGCTTCATATAAAAATTATATTTTATGCTTTAATGTATATTTTATATTACTCGTCCGTTTCATTCAGAGCTGTGTGCATTCACTGACGTGCGTTTCAGAAGTTTTACGAATGTGCGCATTTTGTACTTAGTCTGTCACGCAGCGTTATGGGCTAATACCTACTGAAGTGAGCCGTAGTGATGGTTCATTACTCTAAACGATTCACTGGAAATAACACTAGTTTGACACTAGCAGTTCGCTAGAATTGACGTGTGCAGACACTAGTGCTGACTTAACACTTCTTGGAAGAGACGGGCGCCCACGCGGCTGAGAACACTTTCCTCATTATCAGCTTAGCCATCATTACCTTTGCCATTAGCTTGAGTGCTAACCGCTCAGGGGATAAAAAACAAGACTCACTCATTTTGTTTGGATTTTTGAACCCGAAAAGGGTATGAAAATCTGCTCATGCTTAAAGGATTCAGATTAATATGCCATTTTCCCGACATTTTCAGGCAATTTTATTTATACGAACTACCAAGAAAAGCTAGTGAATTTAAAAGATTTCGAGTTTTTCGACTTATTTTACTCCTCATTCACAAGTAGCATGCAAGCTATGGCTGATGCTATCACATCCTTTGCATTTGACAACATTGATTCTAAGTCGAAGCGGCTTTCGTAAAAACTGAAGAAATTGTTCATTATGCGTTGTAAATTATTTGTTGATTGGGGTAAAAAATCACGAGGGCTTTTTGCTAACCGTTAAACAGTTAAATCATAACATATTACATAGTATGGCATATTTTATACATATACGACATACATAACATGTACGACAATCTCACATCGCCATATTTTATGTTTATTTAGTGCACTAAATTGTTCACTTGTACTGTATGTCAGTTATGAAGCAGATTTGACGCAAATGCAGACATTGAAGTAACAAAGTACATCTCAATTTAATGTTGTAACATCATTTGGTTAGCTTTAAAAAAATGCCTGTTAATTCGATTTGAATAATTGTGATCACCACGATACTCGTCATCTCATCTGAAGCACGCCATTTCTCGGCATTTGCTTAGCCCAGGCCCTTCGTGTTCCATCTCTAGGAATATCGCGATACTCTCGCCTGTATTTACCGTCCACCGTGTAGTCTCTGGGCGAGTATCCAATAAGATCGTTGATTGGAAAGTGCTCGAAAGCTCCGAAAGTAGCCAATTTGTTGCGACCACATTCACCGTCCTAATTGCGCAGCGCTCTTCACGCAGCCGTGGACGTGGTGTTGCTTCCATCCTGCTATGAAGACGCTCTCAAAAGACTTCTATTCACGTATATTTAAAGAAGATAATCAATATGGATATGGTTTTTGCATAGAGAGACGAAATGATCGGATTTGCATGTTAGGGTTTATTCGATGACTGTTTTTACACGTGGGATGGAGATGCTAACATTCTTGTGTAGAGTTGCGTCTATTAGAAACATCAATGCCGTCATTCTGAAACTGAATACCGTTAGTTGTGGGGAAAATTGTTTTAAAATATGTTCATTCCTCACAAGTGAAAACTAAAATAACATTTGTTATTAATTTGTGAAGTTTTTCTAATTTGTGATTTTACCTCTTTGCTCTCTAAATCAAGAGGGCTGACGACTTAAGATAGGAAAGTCTAAAAATAAGATAGTGTTTTTTTCCGAATTTGAAGGTTTTTGTACAACGTTAAATTGAAATATCAACTTCTATCCGTACTCTCCGGCTCTCATGAGTGAAATGTGAACCCAACTCGGTCAATCGGCTCATGTGATAACGTCCCATATACGTTCAACTCAGCTTAGTTGCGACTTCCTTAACTGGTTTACTAATGTTTTTACTTTTTTATTTCGCACTTGTAGCACAGTTTCATTAATTTCATTCCCTAAGAGACAGCAGCTAACGAAGTCTTCTCATCTTCTCCTGAACCTAATACGTTACAAAGTCATTCTGTAATCTTTCTCAACTTTGCTCACCTCGCTCTACACGAATTCTGCTGTAAACAACACAGCAAGATAGAACGCATTCACATAACAGGGTGCACAATATCATTTTACTGTGCATCTGACAGATAATTTTTTTCGCCAGGGGTCGGATACAAGGAGGCGGTGATATCAACTCGGCGCTTGGACTCCTGCCAGACAAACTCAGGACCGAGCTCGCCCTTCACGTCAACTTGTGTACTCTCAAGAAGGTGCGTTATTATAATGGTGCTAGATATTTTTTTTAACACTTAGACTACGGCTGGTAAAACTGGAGGTCAATATTCAACTCAAATTATAAGTCAATTATCATAAATAATGTTGAAAATAGCAAACATTAACTGGAGCATGCTTTCATTCAATTTTCATTGATTCTCGTATTTATGAAAATTGAGTTTTTGACCACTGGTCGATCAGCAGCATTATGAAATTTTTCTTCATGTACCACCGGTGGCTCATGTCGCAGTCAAAGTGTTAATGTTTGAATTTTTGGACTAAGCCTACTTACAAGTAATGCTGGCATCCCTGTGGTGTGCCTAGATGCCAAACACTGTTCTCACTTCCGGTGCAATTGTGTGGCGTTTTGCTCATGGTTTTTACTCGCCAGCCAGAGCAAGCGAGCTCTGCGGGTATAATTTGGTGCAGAATATGCCGTTTTTTCTGCTGGCGCAATTGAGAGGCATTTTTATCATGTTTTTTTCTCACCAGCCAGAGTGAATAAGTTCTCTGGGACATAATTTTGTGCAGAGGAGATTAAATCTTTCCCGTCATTTTCTAGTCAAAAGTAAATTGGGTAATAACACTTTTCAAGGTGACATTCTTGTGTCGATTTTAAGTTCACATTCATTCTATTTTACTCTATATTCTAAATTTCCTTTTACCGTAAGGTGCAATTTTGATCGCACTGAGCGAAATGCTAAGATATTCAGCTATTGTTTAAAATTTCAGCTAATCTTGAGAGTGCAGGCTCAATTTCATACGGTAAGTGTCCCCCAGCAAGTCTAAATTGCGCCCATCAAATGCCTCGAGCCAAATTGAAGGGAAATTCTCCAAGTATAAATCGCTTTTTTGGGCAGGTGAGCATATTCAAAGAATGCCAGCCCGAGTTCCTGCACGACCTCGTCCTCAAAATGAAGGCGTACATCTTCACTCCCGGGGATCTCATCTGCCGCAAGGGAGAAGTTGCCAGGGAGATGTTCATCATCGCTGATGGTATTCTCGAGGTTATCAGGTAATCAACGATAGTTTATAGGGTTGTAGATTACGTGATGTAGATTGTAAACATAAATTATGAGATATAGATTATATAGATCATGAGATTAACAGGTAATCAGGTAATTAGCGATTGTTCATTGTAATTTAGATTATGCGATATAGATTATATAGATTATGAAAAGTAAATTATATAGATTATGAGATTTAGAAAATTTGTATTATGAGATATAGAATATATGTAGAGTATGAAAACTTCAAGGTGTGAGAGCAACATGTATGATGTGATATTCCGATGCGCACAGTTGACTTGTTTTGCAATATGAGTTGTACTAAATGTTTTTTGATATTCCCTTCTTGATTATAAAGAAGACGCTTTGTGTTAAGTCCCAATCCTGTGCTTTAGAGCCCTAATTCCATGACTCGGAAAATTGATTCCACGGTATGAATGATATACAATGAAACCTTGTTACAATGACAATAGCATTTCGTTTTGGCAATGAACCTTATTCCAAGATATAGAGCTTTGATTTTCGACAATTATTTTCATTCAATCCATCACCCCTACTTTTGTTTTTGTTGTAGACTACTTTGACCATCAACTTTTCGAGAAATTTGTTTGATTTTGTAACCTAATTTAACACTTTAAAATGCGAGAAATCACAGCAGATAATTTTGAAATTTCGAAATTTTGTTACATCTCCAAAGGAACGAGTTAAGTCGGAGAAGTCTTAATCATAAATTAAAACATTGAAAATACACATCATACTAACACGCACATGATTGTTTAAGAACTTTCACGAATTGGAATTTTCTTCAACCCTCGTACTGGACATCTGTTTTATAGCTTCAATTCAAGAATATATGCAGCCTTGCTCGAAATTGTGACTACACTGTATGTCATCAAAAACCAATCAGGATAGTGGTTTTTAGTGTGCGTCATTAACGGCCGAGTTATAATGTGTAAAATACAGGCGAAAATTATCGAAAATCATATGAAATTTATGCGTATTGGAAAATTCATCGCTCAATATTTTACCGTTGGAGTATGTTGCTCTAAAACAGCGTAAATTTTTAATTTATACCAAGGTATCATTTGAAAATCAACTTGTTTTAAAGGAGATGTATTTAATTTCAGTATTTTGTTGCTTCTAGTGGACGATAGTTCGATGAATTACTAGCGTTTCCCTTAAACATGGCCATTAATTTCAGCCGACGCACCGCCAATGTGCGTGTTAAAATCTAAGACCAGGATCTCCAAGTGCTACATATAAGCGTACTTTATGTCGATGAAATTTTCCGTTGGTAGCAAAAAAAGACAAAACATGAGTTCTCATGGCAAAATCGAAGACTGAATTATGAGTTTTCATGTTCTAATTGCGTTTTTGCTTGCAGTGAGACTGGGAAGGTTCTCACCACGATGAAAGCGGGGGATTTCTTCGGCGAGATCGGCATCCTCAACTTAGACGGGCTGAACAAGTGCGTAGAGCAGTTGTGGTGCGAAGTTGTGGTATTGGACGAACTCCCTCACTCCAAACTTTATATTTTCCTGACGTAGGAGCAATTCAATTTTGCAAATTCCATTTTCATTACTATGATACCGACGTTTTTGAATGCTTCGAATTTCGAATGTTGCCACTTTTCTCATAACTAAGGAGTATTCCATTATTAACGCGTAATTAAACTAGCGAATGGCTTTATTTGAGATAGCTGTTGCAGTGCTCACTCTGTAGGTAGTATTCAGAATGTTCGGCTGAATTATTTTCACCACAATGGAATATCTAGCATTACATTTGTAGCTGCCGGAAATCGTTGACCACATCTGTGCAAAGTACTTTGTTATGAATATTCTTATATTTATGCGTAATTTATCCTCTTTTCTTTATTTGCTTATCCTCTTCTCAGGCGAACCGCTGATGTGAGGTCTGTTGGGTACTCGGAACTCTTCAGTTTGTCTCGAGAAGACGTTCTCACTGCAATGAAGGACTATCCTGAAGCTCAGGTAAGTTAGTGTACTTGACTCTACGTAGAATTAGAAATTCTCCTAAAGTGACAGACAACCAGTGAAAGCATTTGGCTGAAAGCACTTTTTTGTAACGATGATTCATAATCTGCGAATAATTATTCAGATAATTAAAATTGACTATGCTCAATACTGCATGTACAAGCAATTGCAAACAATTGACTTGGTACAACACTGAGCATTCTATTAGCTGTGGAGACAGACAATTGACTCAACACAACATCATTCCGCTGCTGTACTCAATGGATATACTAACGAATGTTAGCCACAGTGACATAAGTCTCTGCGGTCAGTATTTTTATTGCTGCTATTTTGAAGTAGGCTTTGAAGTATGCACCGTTTAATGTAGTTTGTTTTCAAGAAGTTTTGCTTGCATGGAATATATTTCTCACTATAAGTACAATGGTTAACTTCTCCGTGTTGAGCTAATGTCTGATAATACAAAAGTAGCAAACAGTTACTAAACTAAAACAGCTCTGGAAAAATGTCTCATTTCTCCCCTTATTCCTAGGATCATATTTAGAAATGCGGTTCACTAAAAACGAGTGAATGTTGCTATTCAAATGATTCATTTATTTTTGTTTGGTGATGAAGGTTTCTAGTCAAATATTGTGTGTCTTTCCTACTTTTTGCAGGTTTTCTATGCCGCACAAAATATTTTGTTAGTCTAATCAGTAGAAAACTATGGATAAATACAATTTCCATCTGATTTTGTTCTCTAATTCTCATGCTGAATAGTTTTCAACCTTCAGAAGAATATTTAATCAAAGTTCGGCAGCTTCCATAAAATAAACTCCGTGCCTCGAAACAGCACTTGTGCTCCAACTTTCCTGTACACTTTGCCTGGCAACTGCCGCGGGTGCATTAAACATATGAATTCTTCTCTCAGTTCCTCGTCATTCTATCCGCTGGCAGGAAATTCTACAAAGTTTAGGCCGGAAGCGCCTGATGGACGCGCGTCACAACAGCAAGAGCGGATCGTCATCGAGCAGCAAACACGACAGCCCGTCGCCGACGCGCGAGAATGGCCCAGAAGAGAAGCCTGGCAAAAGAATAGTGAGCAGAATTCGCTCCGACGTCTCTGCTATCAGAAATGCTTTCAGAAAGAGCCGTGGAATGACAAGGTATGACAGACGTCCTTCAATACCCACACGCGCGTTTGTTGAACGTGAAGTTCATTTGGCGGGAAAGATTTCATGTGCTTTATATTATTTTATTTCCTTTGAATTCAAAAGTAGGTCACTTCGTGTTCATTTCCTATAGTTTCCCAAGGTTTTCTCAATGAATCAAATCAAAACAAGGACATTCGTGTTCTTTTCTGAAGTTTTATAGGATTTCTCAATGAATGATTTCAAAACAGGGATTTAGCAAAATATACTTTCTCAGAATACGTTAGCAAAAATTTATAATTTCTCGCGTATTCCAGAGAAACGGAAACCGTGGAGTTGGAGCCCCTCACGTGTGACATCAAAGCTGCCACGGAAAATGAAGCCCCAGTTGTGAAGCGGATTCTCAGGTAAGATCAAAAATTAATTTTTAGCCCAGAAAAGCAGAGGAAAACATTTTCCAGCTCTTTGCCAATCAAAATAACTCGTCGTTGCACTCGTTCATTGCCGTAAAGTTCAAACGTGAGGTTTATTTCAAATAAAACTCAAACATGAGCAGATCTTGTTGTATGATGACAATAGTTATCAATTCAGCGCAATCCTTCGTAAAAAAAAGATTTGAAAAACCGAATAATTTGGCAATTGAATTACGAGTTCATTGGGATGGTAATCTGAAGTTCACTAGACCTTCCACTGAAATCTACAACTTTTTTCGTTAGTGCGAATATTCAGGGCAGTATTAGCACCGTAAAAATTTATGATCAGCTAATGGTTAGGAATGTTCTCCTAATTAATTCGTCTGTGAGACTGACTGACCCTATGTCACAGAAAATGACCCTGCTGGCCCATCACAGGAATAAGCTGATGAACGAGATGTACGATTCTATAGGGGAAGATAATTTTAGAAACTGATCAATTTAATTATATACTAACACAAATCTCAGACTAAAGAGGTCAACTTTTTATCGGGTCTTTGAAATTATCAATATGAAAAGTCCGATTTTCTCCTTGTACATGGTTACACACGGAGATGAATTTTACGTACACTTTTAAATTAGCGAGAAAACAAAAAAAATCATTCACTTTCATCTAATTTCATGATTTCAAAAAGGAACCAATCATGTATCCACGTTGAGCGACAACCTACGTGTGTTAAATTAATTTTGCACGTCATGGTTTCAAAGGGTACAAAACACTGTGAGTTGAGCGACAACCTAAAGTGTTAAATTAATTTTGCACGTCATGGTTTCAAAGGGTACAAAACACTGAGTTGAGCAACAACCTAAAGCGTTAAATTAATTTTGCACGTCATGGTTTCAAAGGGCACAAAACACTGAGTTGAGCGACAACCCACAGGGTTGCATTAATTTGGATATCATGGTTTCAAAGGGTACAAAACACTGAGTTGAGCGACAACCCACAGGGTTGAATTAATTTGCACATCATGGTTTCAAAGGGTACAAAACACTGTGAGTTGAGTGACAACCCACAGGGTTAAATTAATTTCAAAACTAAGGTAAACGATTGGTTTTTCCTTCAGACGGTTCGGGAGAGACGAATGCAGCGGCGGGAGCAGCGACGCGTCGAGCGGCAACACTCGCGGTGTGCTCAAGAGGATGGCCAAAGTCACCAGCGACGAGACGCAACCTTCCGTACACCAGAGGGCGTCTTCCATTGACGAGCCGCAGGGGGTCCTGGGTGCTGGTCTTCCCTTGATTGATCGTCTCAGGCTGCTCAAAGACAAAGAGGAGAGGGAGGAAAAGGAAAGAGCTAACAAACCCGTCAACAAGCTCAAAGTAGAAGTCGTGGAAGAGGAGCCTGAAATCATAGGGGCTGGCTTGCCTCTATTCGCTAGACTGAAGCTCCTCAAAGCGAAAGAAGATCGTCTGGAAAGAGAAAAACAGCAAGCAGAGAAAGCTGAGGCTGCAAAAGCTATGCGTCCTGCTAAAATATTTCAGTCGTTCAGCACTGCGAGAGAAACAAAGGTCTTATCAATACCGTCTTTCGACACAAATAAAGATAATAAACTCTCAGTCCAAACGCCAAAGGATGAGAAGATTTTAAATGACTCATCGAAAGATAAAGGCTCTGATGTGATCATCTCTGCTACATCTAACAAGAAGTCATCTGGTCCCCTCAAGGCTTTTTTGAGAAAGGCAATTCTGGAAAAGAATTCTAATGGAGACCAGGTTATTTTACCCAACGTTTCTGATGGAGATCAAATTAATGACCTTAATAAAAATACAAGTACAAAGTTAGATAGTGCAGGAAACAACAACACAATTACCGATAAAAAATCTGAAAATGAAGAACCTAAAATAGACAGCAACAAGTTATCTGTCCCAACGATTACAACACAAGTTTGCTCACCCGAAAGAAAAGAAGATGATAAATCTTCTGGGGAAACATGTGATGATCTCGACAGCTTACCTAAGGAAGGTGTTCAAAGAAGCGACAGCTTCAGACGCGCAATGGGGGAAGGGCTCTTTGGGTCTGAAAAAGACATGAATGCTAAAAAGACTGACACAAGCAGCATTGCCAAGGATCGCAAGCGCTCTTATTCATCTACTTCATCCACCTCATCTTCATCTTTATCGAAGAAAGGAAGCAAAGATGAGAAATCTGATTCGCCTCAAGCTGAGCAGCCTGCTACGCCTGTCGAAACTAAATCTGACGCTGAACCAGATAATGATAAGAAAAGCGTGAAAAAACGTAGCTCAAAAGATGAAGAAAGCCCAGAGGATAACGTTGCACCTGCACCAACTCAACCGAAGTTCCTGAAGGTGAGGGACATTGCTCAATTTCACTGATACATTTAAGCCTCTTGAAGCAGAAATGTAACATCTGCAGCAAATTTACTGTTTATTTTATATTTATACTGTTACCATATTTACGCGCATTTTCCGCCTCTGAAAAAGAGAAATCGTGCTCAATGAATAACACTTAATTTATGTATTTCAGGTACCATCCGATGAGACTTCACCGTCTCTATCGTCGCCAGAGAGCAGTGACACAGCGGAAAGAAGAGTTCTCAAGAGCATTCTCAAGAAAATGTCCAACCAAGAAGCTAAAAATCAATTGATGCGAGTACCGGATTTTAGAAAGCTCATGAGAGCTCCTACTGTTGAAGGGTATGCAGCTCGCCGATCCAAATTCAACAAATCTGTCTCGTTTCAGCGGAAAACGTTGAACTCGCCTCCTTTCTCTGGAACTTTTGATGAAGCTCTTAGGAGAAATAGCACTTCAGAAGATAGTCGGCTGTCACATAATTTGGTGCGCCAGGCGTCAATGAACATTCCTCCTTCAACTCAGAGAGGACGCAATGCAATTCGAATTCCAGAGCAAAGGGACAAACTTTCTACCGATGGAATGAGTAAGCTGCTAACTTGCCTGGGATCTTTAAGTAGCGATCCAAAAGAGACATCTGAATCAGAAGCTTTGGCTCAAGGGGTCGGGATTATTCTTCAAAATAAAATGGTGAGTTGTGAGAAAAATTTGCCGAGAAAATTAAACATAGTTTCAAGAAGCTTTTTTAATTTTTGAATGATCTGTGGAAACAATGCACGAATTAAAAACTCGTGAGCGAAATGTTATGATTCATTTTGTTAGCACGGCAATCAATACATGAAAATCACGAGGAATTTTCAATGAGTAATTCATTATTGAGAAGCACCTTGTAAAAATAAAAGAAAATCAGACTAAAAGCAAAAAACGAGCAACAGGCTTCTAAATTTAATAAGTTCAAGGTCATTTCGTTCGTGCAGGCTGACATCGAGAGTGCGTGGGAGTCTCGCATGGCGGCTCTCCAGCAAGAAATCGTCGAAAGGGACTCCACCATTCGAAAGCTGACAGATTTTCTCAGCCAGATGGGCATTGTGAGTATTGGTCCACGGGATTGTGTTGGTGTCGCGTGTGCGCTCTTAGCAGCGCACTTGCCGTGAACCGATGTGAGAATTGTGCTGTGCCGCTGCTCGTTTGAGCTCCAGGCCATCAGGCTAGGGTTGACTAGTCACGCGGGATAGAACTTTGAGCAGAATTTTTGGACTAGGCAGAATTTTTGGACTAGGTATTTTGTTTGAAATTCTGCTTCGATTTTGAACTGCGAAATAAGGTTTTTTGATGCATGAAATTTATTCCTAATTTTGTATACAAACACGCAACTACAATCAAGAACGATGCAATACAGTTTGAATGGAAAATGATGTAGAATTAAAGTAGTTTTTGAAAGGCGATTTTCATTGACGATTCTTTTTACTTCAGAAGAATGTCCTAACGCAACGTTTGAAACTTGATGAACTTACATTGTGTACATGCCCTAGTTTCAGTGCGTTGATTTTTTGAAAGAAATTCAGTAGAACAGTTGAGCAGTCTAATTGAATTAATAAAAAAATTTCATTGAATAAATGCTTTTCCTATGCTTCTAAGGACGTTAGATCAGTTCAAGCAAGTTACACGGGGAAGAAACTCAAAAAATATTATCTCATCTTGCTAACATTTGACGCAACATAAATTCCAATTTCCCGCAGCCGGACAACGCGGTCACGAACATCGTGAGGAGCGCCGCAGAGCCACAAGAGAACGGGAAGAGCGCCTCACCCGCTCACGCGCCCGAGAGATCGGGTCTGGGCAGGCGGGCGGACTCTGAGCTGTACCGGAGACCCTCCTTTGATGCCAGCAATTCTGGTTCAGACGACGATGAACCTCTGTTTATGGTGAGCTGTGTACTCATGCTTTTCCTTAGGGTTCGGGTGGACAAACTGTACTGTAATGGGAAGGTATTCGAAAGCTTTAAATCCGTGGTTGAATCAACATTTTATTTAATTTAAATGAAGTCAGACTGCGCCATGACTAATACAAATGAGGACAATCACCTTTTCTCATGTTCGCTATACTCTGAAAACGTTTTTAAGACGTGCATTTGTATAATGCGTAGAAATGATTTACAACTAAACATTGAAGCTAGCGGGATATGTATGTTTCTCTTCATTAACATTTCAGGAACACATCCTTAAAAATATCTCGCTCATTAAATTGATCTCACACTCTATCAGCCGCAGTAATTGTTTTGAGTTAAAAATGATTTAGTTTATAATTTAGTGCAAATGACTAGCACTTTTACCATGCGTATAATGAGGTTTAATAGCTACTCGTTTGCTGAGGAACATAGCCCAAAATTTTATTGATACACTTGACTTCCACCCGCAGAAATTATATTTGCGTTTGTAGATACGTTCGACCAACATCCTTTGAGTGCGCCTTAGAGTGGAATTAACGGATTACATTATTTCAGCGCTGCACATCTATTGAATCTATCATCCACCACTCGCCGAATGACACAATGGGTTCAAGAAAGAACTCGATATCTCCTCAGCCAAGGTCCTGGCCTCAGCAACGCTTCTCTGCGGACGAAGTCATCATCGACCGACGCCGCGGGCCGATCGCTCCACGGGCACATTCCATCGTCGACTTCGAGTCGTCGACGGACGATGACGTTTACTCGTTCTCTTCTGATGATGAGCACTTGATTGTGGTGACACCCGAACCTGACGTTCCTGTTGACGACATAGCAATAGACGAAGATTTCATAGATAGTTACTTGGATGAGGAAGAGGAAAACTCTTTGGACAAGGTCGAAAAGGGTCTTAATTCGAGTAAACTCAGTAGCAAAGACTGGGAGGTTCAAATGCTCGCTCAGAAATTGGCTGACGAACAAAGAACTGTTGCTCGGAGAGTTGACAGAGACATTGCGTCAGGAAAATTACGTAACGAGCTCGCAGATGTTCATAGTGCATTGGCCACTGAAAACTTAGATGACCTAACTGACCGAGACATCGTGAATCTCCAAACTTTCGTGAAATCTCAAAGGGAAAGCCTAAAGCCGTATATCAGATTGTATAGTTTAGAAGAGAGGCCAGTTTTGGATGAAGAATTCTGTTCTCTCTACCGCAGCTGTTCCCAAAATATACTCACACGAACTACTGAGTTGGAGAAGACCGGAAGAAGTCACAAGCCCATACACCAATTGATGAACACCTTATCTAGTCTGACTCTACCCGAACAATTCCTCTTGGACCGATTTCATTACAGTCAAGACCGTTACCGTAGATTGGCCAGGCAACGATCTTTAGGTGACGAACCATTCTCAAGCATGGGGTCACGAAAATTCTCAGCCCTTCGTGAAAACAGCAGCAGCAGCGCCGCATTCAGAAGGTCTCGAAGCATGTGCTCACCACCTCAGTCCACCGAAACGTCACCCAAATTTACGACCAACCCCCAAAGAGGTCCTTCGCCAGTGGTAGAAGTTACAAATGAAACAAGAAGCGGACCAGCAACTGTCTCTGCAATGTTTGCGAACATTCAGCGCTCCATGACGAATCTAACCTCAGGTTCTAGAACTCGGGGCTTGGGTCCCCGTAGCATGACTTTACAAGAAAGCCAACCTATCCTTTACTCCTCTAGGTAGCACATTTTCACAGAGAAAGAATATTTTTGCTGCAATAATAAGTAGGTATTCCTCCATCATATATACTTATGAATATATGCTCATCTACATAGGATTACGAATGAATTTATTGTGAATTGGAACCCCTTTACGATTTGACGACAGCACAAGATTGGGAAGCATAGGAGCTAGTTTAAGTGAGACCACATTTTCCCCTTTACATGAATTGCTTTCACGTATCCTCCCTCAATATTAGCCATTTCGTTACGTTGGTACCTTGACATTTGTTCAAGTTTGGCGGTATATTCATTAGGAAACTTCTTATTAAGCGTTCGTTCAGTAGAACTTACCCTGCTTCAGTCGCGCATAGAAACCTTTATTTATAAGCTCATATTCTCTACATACAGGGAAGGCATCTTCGAACGGGATATAAAAATGATTAAACTGCAAGAATATTCATGAGAAGTTTAGCACCTTGTTATATTTTATCGGTGAAGAGAATGAGTGTATTCTCAAACCAAAGATTGTTTGGTACATACAAAAACAACCGTCCCCATTCACTCAGAATCGAGGGACACACGCTGTTCATTCAGTTACTGATTTGTCTCGTTATGAAAATCACAGTACAAGTTAGATTCGGGATCAAATTTTCAAACAATTAACGTTATCGCAGTGGCAAAGCTACCAATTAAGACTTTTGTCAGCTTCCGAGAATTTACGTTACCTGCTGCACTGCTGCGACAACTCCAATTGTTTAAAAATCCGACTCTCTCTCAGTCTATAGAAATGTTCAGTTCATACTGACGGAATTATTTAAATCAAAGTGACCTGGAACGTGGCACATTTGCATTCCCCGAAGTCACGACAATTGCATACCTAGAGCTGGGGTTCGATTCAGTGATGAAAATGTTCGTGTGGTTAACTTCTTCTTCCAGATGGTTGCTTTGTCATGGTGACATTGTGATATCGAAAAGTTCTCTTTGATATCATAATCGGTGATGTCGTAAAAGTTTCGTAGTGACGTTGTGATATCCCAAAGTAGAGCAGACATTGCTCATTCGCGTCAGTGGCTAAGAACCTCGTAGAACTTGCCAATTAGAGTAAATACTATCCAGCTGAAAATTTCATCCATTTGTTTAGGTAGGTGAGATTTTCCGCAAAGCTATGGAGAAGACGACTACGCAGGATCATCGTGAACGTGCCCGTTTTCCGGTCACAATTAAAATTCGATATTACAATTTACATTGACAGCTAAGATGATGAACAGGAATTTCTTTAATAAGTCATACGTAGTTTGCTTGCACTTGTTTAGATCTCCATTTCCCAGCATCAGTAATCTTAAAAGTGTAAGCCCTAGCTTCATTTAGCAACAGCTTTCTCCTAATCTTAAAACAAAGGCACAAATCAATTGCGAGTTCAGTTCGCTATCTACTGTTTTTCTGTCCTTTCATCTTGTAAAATTTGAACACTGATTCTTCCCTTGAGAGTTCTATGAGTCAAATAATGATGAGATCTGTAGCAGACGATTACTAATATGCTACGCCTTCATATGGTTTTTATCTATATGACTTTTTATTGAGGAAGCCTATGCTTGTAGCCAGTGAACTGTTACGATGAAACAAAATATAAGTTTGAATTGGTTTCTTTTCTATTTTCCTTGTATTTCGATTTATTCATAAGAAAGAAAAGTAACATTTCTACAAAAAAGTTATCCAAGTAATTATTAATCGTGGACTAAATCAGTGAAAAGAATTAAATTGAAAATTTAAGCACATAAATAAAATGAAACTGAATAAGCCCGCGCACACTTGTAATCTTAGCTTGCCTTACTAAATACCTTTGAAAAGCTTTAAAAATAAAACCTTTGAAAACAATTGTTCATTTCCAGAGATGTCTCCTTGGAATTAAACTTGAACGTAACGATGATTGGAACGTTCCTCCATAGATCAGATTTTTAATTTCTTCTGTCAGAAGTTCAATAAAGTACTGCCGCTTCCGAGAAACTTCTAGTAACGTCCAAGTAAACAGACACGGTTGTATCTTGAGAGACTTCTCTTACCACCTTTCTTCACCAAGCCCAATTGTGCCCGCAGCTTTAAAAAAAACTACAACGCCCGTGTCTGTGAAGGTCCGGGGCGCACACTGGTTGAGACCCAGTGTGAGTATACAGCATCCTCAGCACACTGGATGAGTAAAGGAAAAACGAGAGAAATAGCGTACAAATTTAATCCCAACGGTAGAAAATAGTTCCAATACCAATGGTAGACAATGGCTCTTCAGAACTTCAGAACTCTTCAGAACAGAACAGTTTCCTTGACCATAGGAACGCGAAAGGTTCAATGGAAGCTTCATAGACTGGTGTAGAAATCCCAGTCCACAACAAATGTGCAGCAATAATGGTAAAATTTTTTGGTGACATCATTGCGCTTTTATTCCCGATACCAAAATTGAATAATTATTTCGAACTCCACATCAGTGATCTTTGGGCAAAGATGCTTAATTGATTCGAAGAATCTATTTGAAATCTTTTAATCAAATGACACGTGGCATTGAGAACTGATTTGTAAAACAGATTATTTAGAGAGAAGCGGTATAAATCTAATGACGATAGTTGTGCTGGCCTAGTTTTGATCCCGGATAAAATCAAAATAATAAGTAAATTGATTAGAGACGTCCGCAAGAGCTATCAAAATATAACATTTGATAATGATCACCATCAGGTAAAAAACTGAACTCGATATGTTCGGAACCAGCTGTTTGGTTTACTACCTTTTTATTTATTGCGTTTCGGAAAGCTACAAAGGTTGTATCTTTAAAGGTTGCATCTTCAAAACAACGATTGTAACCCTCGAGCTGTACCTAATGCATTTGCTGTTAGTCTTCGATCCCCATTCATTGCAAGTTTTAAAAAAGTAAGAGAACTAATGTTACTCGGAACCTCTGACATGAACAAGACTATGAACAATCATCATAAAAAAATATATGTTTTTGGATTCCATCGAAAGATTGACTGTGAGGATAATTAGTAGGACCTCAAAAAGTAAATTCGCTCTGTCAATTTACAGTTTTGTGAAGTGAAAATTACAAACAAAAACACGTCAAAACCCAACTTACATCTCTGCTCGCATAGAATTTCCAACTGCACTTGTTCTACGTGTGTGACTCAATTTAATAGAGGCGGTCAAACATGGCAACAATTTCTAGCAGATTTCCGTCAGCATATGATGACCAAATTAAAAATTTCATCTTTTTTTTGCATAAACCCATAAACGTATTCGATTTTCTTCGGACGAGATCTTCAACCAGAACTACAAGTGCTCCTCAGCGAGCAGATGCTCTCGAAGAATCTCGCAAAATCTTTGGAGCTCAGAAGAGCGCTCATACGGCCTGCACTATCTGGATAAAATGCCCGGGTTAGGGCGCACCGACGCTTAGAGGGGATCAGCATCCGTGTTTCTTTGTTTAAGGGATTCTGTCCCTCCCGATGGTCATTGCGAGCATCAGGCTGGGAGGCAAGCTCAGTGTAATTCCTTGAGCACACAATCGGCAATGTGGAAAATTAGGAAGCAGCGGGAAGAGGTTATGCTGATGTGTGAAGCTGATTGTACAACAACTGTAGCTTTTAGCAAACGTTCCAATTAATACTTTCGGCTTGTGTACGTTGTACTACATGTCGAAGTACTTTCAGCTTGCAAAAGAATTCCAGTGAATCAAAAATATTCGTGTCGTCGGTACCGGTATTTTATAAAGAGTTTTTCTTTGTTATATCTTCTCGATTTTGAATTATGCCATTGCTGAATCAAGCCATTCCTAAGAGCTTGCAACAGATGATCATTAAGACTCGAGGCTACCATTTTATTTCCTCAATTTGGCCAGTTTTCATAGTACGAAATTTAAAGTGAAAAAAATAATAATATACTGTAAGTTACTGCCATTGTATTTTTTGATATGATTTTATTCATACAGAACTTAACATTTTCATCTTATGGTGTATTTATCCGAACGAATCGATTTTTGTTTCTTCGAACAATGCAAAACATAACGATAATCATTATGATTTTTGTTGCATTTCACGCAGTCCATTGTTTTTCATGTGAATTTTAGACGTTAAAATTGCCTGAGTCATTTCAATTATGAATGCGAATTTCCCTGGGAAGCTTCACATGTGCAGTGCAAACATGCTGACTTTTGCAGGAGGAAAAGGAACAAAAATCTTCCAAATTAACAGGATCTTGATCAAACGTACAACTGGCTGCAATAATGAGGCTAACTCTATTGAAGTGTGACTAAGAAAAACACGTTCATGAACTTGCTCACTTATTCACGATATATAAAACTAAGTAACCTCTCAAAAGAGAAAATAAAACGAAACTCGGGAAATAGATGACGAAAATGCTTTCCAGAGGCTCAAGTTCATCCAATTACAATGAGAAATCAAACCACGATGGTTTAGGAACAGCTTTTTACGAGGTGAAAAAGAGATATTTTCATCCTCAAGTGACTGTCATCAAGTGATCCGATTGAAGGTAATTTTTCCTGAGGCTTGAGAGAAAGAATTCCATTAAATGTGATTCTTTGGATTAAAAATTACTCTCTGCTTCAAAATCTTCGAACTATCGCAAAGAGCGGATGTTGACTAAAACTCGCCAGCCAATCTCTCCCGAGCGTGGAAAATATCTGAGAACCCAAAAAAGCCATTGTGACAGAATTCCTGCCATCCCAGAGGGAAGTAAGCTTCTCCTTGTTTTCGTGCCGCGAGGTAGGAAGATCATCAAAGAAGCGGGCATCGAAAAGGATGTCTCGGAAAATACATTGATACCCTTGCGTAAAACCACTTGATGGAGGGATCCTTTATTGAAACGTGGCCACGATCAGCATTGCTAATGTGACTTTAAAGTGAGAAAGGGAAAAGATAAATGCTCGGCCTTTGTTTGCAAAGGCAAATGGTCTCCTTCATCCCCACATAGAACCCTCGGGTTTTTCTTTACGACCTATTCTGGAACGAAAAATATGTTAAATTTCCAGGAAAAATATTAATACTAACTGAAATGCAAGATGATCAAAGCTTGGTGTAAACTAACCACAGCTAGTGTCGGTGCCGCCATCAATGCCATTTTAAGAACCTTCGACAGATCATAAAAAATCGAGGCTGCCATTTTGCATCCTCATCCTCAGTTTCTCCACATTGTCATTAAAAAATTTAAAGTGTGAATAAAAGGAATAAAATAAGATACTGCCGCTGTATTTTTTGATAGTATTTCACTCCATACAGAATTTACACTCCCATCTCATGGTGTATTTTTCGAATGTGTACTTATTGGTTCCACGGCTATTTTACGCCAAAATTAACAGTAAAATGCAAACTAAGGATAAGAGAATGTAGCTTGATTCGTGCTTAGTCGCATGGGAAAACATTACTTGAGAAGGTAAAACGCTCATAATTATGAATTTCTTCTAATTTCACAACTGACCGAAAAAGAAACTCGACCAATCACAGGGTTTTCCTTCAAATTTTTAGGGCTCTATGCGGCTCTGATTGGCCGCTGCTAACATAGCAGAATCTCGGACGTACAAATAGTCAGCGTTGCTCTCGGTATCGTTAGTTTCTCGTGCGTCCCCGTGTGGAGATTAAAGCTTCCGGTGTCGGTGGGAACTTTGCCTTTTGTAGTAATGGCACAGTAGATTACAACGTACTTGAAGCTAATAAGCCTTTTTACTGTTACAGTTTTGCTGTTTAGACAAATTAGTTTAGCAAGTTTGGTGCGAAAGGACCCACCGGTGGTCACTGAGGGGATTTTGATAATGCTGCTGACTGACCAGGAGTCCCTCAATTTTCATGAGTACTCAATAAAAGGTAAATGAAGGTACGATCCAGTTAATATTTCCTGTTTCCAAAATTGCTTACTAAGTTTGACTTTGAACATAAGTGGAATATTGAACTTCCGTTTAACCCATCGCAGTTAACGTGTTGAGCCTCCCCAACCGGAACAAAGGCATTCCCGAACGGAGGATGAAGAAGGCATTATTAAAAATAGTGTTTGAAGAACGTGGAATCTATGCACAAGGTGCGTTCCCTCAAAAGAGCCCCAACGCGTTGAAATTTTAGGTTGAGAAATAAATTAATGAAGCCCGATAAAAGTTGAAGAAGAAAGTAGTAGGTGGGGAAAACAAAACAGCAGTGAAATTTTGCATGTTAGTGGCCAAATTTCTCACTAATTCAGAAAGTAAATATGTGGATTTAGTGCTGAAATAATGGAGTTAAATACTTGTTGTACGTTTTAGGTCGTTAATGAGTTTCGAGTGAACTTTATGGATAAAAGTAAACAAAATAAGAGAACTGGCGTCCAAGGGTCGGTGTAATCTTGACGTCCATCACCTCGTTGAGACGATGGATTTCAACGCAAATTTCACCCAAAAGAAATACTGGTGAGATCAAACAACAGCAACGTGTCGATGAATTATGGAAAAAGTTGTCCTGTAGACGAGACTGGAAACATTAAATCGTATCAATTAAATTATTCATGACTCGCTGGAACAGGTTGCTGAAGCGAAAAATTTAGTCGTAAATAAAATGTTTGTAAATGATCGTATCCATAAAACGGCGTGTGTGAGTTCTAAAAGTACCCTGTGTTATAACCAAAGGCAAAAAAACTCAAAACTCACTCTTATTACTGAAAGAAGAGAGAGGACGATGACAAAACCGCAACCAAACCAACAGATAAACTTGCCAATAAGCTAATCGAGGTGTAGTAAATATAGTAAATAGATTAAAAGGGGTGGAGTTGAAAGATTCTCGGCTGACGTGCGACAAGGGTCGGTTCTGCGGTTCAAGAATTTCCGAGCTCATATGAGGCAGCAGGGGTAAGCCAGTATCATGTTGTTCGGTCTTGCTGTGGAAGAAGAGACGCCCTGAAGTGTGCGTGGCAGTGAATAAACGCTCAATGTGCCTTTTATTTTTTTAACTTCATAGTTTTGAAGGGCAATCATTAATTGTTTCATTTATGTCTATTGAATCCAAGGTACTGAAAGAAGAAGCAAAGCTAGTGTCTGATACAACGATTATTACTCGAAGAAAATAAATCACTGATGAGCATTCACTGGTGGTTATGTATAGCTGTTTTGATGTGGCTAATGTGACCCAGTGGGCAAAAGGGAGGACGAAGAAAACTGTGGTTCAAGTAGGTTGGGTACCCCTTCTTGCTGGAGGGAATAGGCCTCGGTTTATCAATAGATTAGATTTAGATTAGAACAGCACAGGTCTAATGTACCAAGGATGGTAAAAAGCCTCCGACAAAATTTGTCAAGCAACAGTGTACATAACGTAGTGAAGCTGTAGTTTAGTTTTGAGAAAATACTGTGAATGACCCGGCATATTATTCCGTCAAATGGTATCGTTGATACGCGCAAATACAACCTAACAGACGCTTTGTGTAAATTTTAGAGATTTATGAAAACAGACTAGAAACTTTTGGAAACTAATCCAGGCTTCCAGGCTTGTCGCGTAATCCTCGTTCAACGATGAGAAAAGCAGCCAAGAAAACTACGTTGAACTGCAGAACACTTCTGCCTCGAATTTTTATAACTTCATAGTTCGGAATGACAATTGATTGTTTCATTTATGTATATTGAATCTATGGTCACAAACGAAGAAGCGATGTTGGTGTCTGATGCAACGTTTATAACTCGTTGAAAACGAATCATTGCTGATCCTTCGCTGAAGTTCATGCGTGGCTGCTATGATAAAGACGGCCCTAACTTGACTACGCTTCGGCTGAAGAGGCTCCTTCGGATCATTGTCAAATTGTGCCGATTTTTTACAAATCGAATCCTACGCATGAATTTCTCATCGAATTCTACGCACTAGTTCATCATCGATATTTTTTGCCCGAATTCATCGAAGTTTACGCACGAATTCTCCATCAACTATTTCATCATCAACAAATCAACGACGGGATCTTCTTTGGTGAGTACCCCTTCTGAGCTTAAATGTTTCATCGTAACTCCGCTATTATTACCTATTTTATTTGCTGTAATTTGGTCCAAATTTTTGTGCTATTCTTGTAGGTGTTAGAAAACGATTTAATAATTTCATTCAAAAAACAGGTAAGGTTTCATAAATGCGTATAATGTTAACCATTATGGAATTTAATTGAACGCCTTCCGACTTTCGTACATTCCAGATTCTCACTTATTGCAGGTGACTCTTCCACCTGACTCTTTCCGCAATTTAACGACCCTCAGAGTAACGAGAAATCACATTATTTTGAGTGGGCTGGTTATAATCATTGCTGATTAGAACTCGAATTTATTAAGCAAATAACAATGACGGTGGTTGAGAGTCTGCGAACAACTAACGAATGTTTTCTCTTTGGGTGATAGGCAGTAAATAGCATCACTTCAGAAAAGTATTTTGTATTGCGGAGCGTGTGTTCCTCATGAATGTTGAGCCTGGAGGAAATGTGATCCTAAATTTATCATTATCTCAAGAATGTCAAGAGCATGAGACATAAATATCTCATTCGTTGGTTGACAGAAATGTTTTACTTCAGTTCATGAGAATCCCAAAAAATTTACGACGAACCCTTTTGTGTGATCACTAAAGAAGAATGGGCCCCTTATAATACGGCAATAACTAATCAAACGAGGTAGAGGAACGTCAAAGTACTTATTTACATTTTCATTGTCGTAGAGCGAGGTTAGATGCATGTAACGCTGAATACTCAGATCAGTTCTCCCCCTAACAAAATGAGGTTCTCCGACTTACTTTTTGAGAAACAATACTATAAAGTAAATGATGCGTGTTTAAATTAGTAAATACTAAAAGATGGCAGTCAGTTTCTTGCGAGAGCTCCAGATTTCACTCATTAGCAAATATAAACTGGAATATTTCAGTGAATTATTGATCTGAAGTAAATTTCAACGAGTATATAATTATAGAATGCCTCCATGAGGAAAGATCGCTTAGAAAATTAATGAATATGGGCTGAATAATAAAGTAGCGATGTAAAAGACATTCCAGAGACTCTGTGTGCTCCGTAAAGAAAATACGGTTGAGTTTCCATAGAGGATTTCCAGCGTGCTGATCTGTACGGTTCTTCTGTTGAATGGGATAATAATTATTGGAATGTATATTTGACATGAAGGGAGCGGTGCTTGGATGTCGATGTGTTGGCAACCACGGATTGATTATTTTGAAGCTCTCGCGTGAAGTGGTTTTGGCGTATATGTTGTATTTCTAGCAGGCTGCAGTAGAAGTTCAGTTGCATATTTCTTTCTAAAAAAAGTTATACGATAAAATGATCCATGTATATTGCACAATGAATATAACACTACATCCATAAGTCACCTGCTTTTTTATTATTCTCACATCAAAGAAAAGTTATAGTAGCATTCGTAGTTCGATCTCTTCTTCTTGGTCCATAACGTACCCAGCATAATTCAGGGCTTCCGAGACAGCGGGCAACTTAGAGAGGTAATAATTCTCCAAGGATGGTCTTATTGGAGCTGTGCAGTGGGATGTTTCAGGGAGGAGAGATATTCTGCCGCGGCTTCCGGGCAGTTCATAGACGCGCTTTGTTTCGAACGCGAATTCATAGGCCAATTAATCTTCCGTTGATCTTATAATAGAAAACACCATCGCTTGCAAAATTTTACGCCGAGATGTCCGTAGTTCTTTTATAAGCTCTAAAGTGTGATTGATTTGGTATCGAGAATTCTTTTGACTTTGGTGAGCACTTGTTGAGAGGTTATGATGAATAAACTATGTATAATAATAATAATATTACGTGCTGTCAACCCTGGTCATCGTGGGTTTGTGCGGAGCAAATCAAGTACAAATGTTCATCCTTACGGTTCTTCAATCGCACATCAGATCGGGTCTATAAGTTGCCTGCCGCACTCCAAATTGGCTTTTTTTGTAATGAGGCCACTAAAACCATTGGACAAAACTACTTGGAGAAATGGCAGAGTTGATTCATTTATGTTCTTTAACAAGCTTTTCAATGGTCTCGAAGTTTTTATCAGGGAAAATTTTTCAATAGCGTTCAGAGTGTGATTCAGTGGAAACGAAGAAAATGATGTGAAACTGTTCAGTTCACATGAAAACTGTCTGGCAAAATTGGACAAATTCGTCAGTTATCGGAAACCGTTCACTGCATTTATGTTCTCTGCAGTAAATTTGGGATCGTTAACGAGAAAAATATTTGTTCAATGACGAAAGCAGAAAAGGGTGTCATCCGTTTAATGACTAAATTTCGAGTTACTTTGCAATTGAGGAGACATTCTAGCCAAACACTTGATCAAAGTTGAGAAATAAAAACTGTAGTCATCACTGAAGTATCGTCCAGAGTCGTCATTTCAAGACTTCGGGACGATAAGCTAGAAAGTTAGGAGACTTGCTGCCGATGTAGATCCATTGAGGAACTTCGATCCTTAAATTCGTCTTTCCAGACACTAGAGTGGCGACGTGTAGACTCCTTCTTGACGCTCTTTTGAGGAAGGTTCTTTTAATTTTTCTTCGTGTAAACTATCCGTTTACTTCATTCTGCACTTTTTCTTCGAACACTCTTAAGGATGCAAGCAAACAGATAAAGTAGGGATGAATTTCTTCTATTTTTTAAAGATTTGAAGTTCATTTGGTCTACTTCGTTGATGCTTTGGGACTTATTCGGGCAGAAATTACAAAAATCTGGGTAGGACTTGAAAATTTTTTCTCGTTGTTGTATATAAATTGAGTACGTGACGGATCCGTGACTACCGAAGAAATTATTGGGAACGAGCCACACAACTTGACATAGTTCAGAATTGTAAATGTAAAACACCAATTAACGCAGTCCGGCAGACTTCTGCGCATTGAGAGTAACTCTGTTTGAAATCCTCATAGTGATCGCTGTATGCCTTCGTAAATCAGAGTGTCCTTCAAGTGGCTGGCAGCACAACATCTGGTCACATCTCCGAAGTAGCCGCCCACAATGTCATGTCCCTGGTGAAGCGGCGTAATTTGGCTCAGCCACTGAAAACAATTCAAAAAAGATTTAAATTGTTTTGAATTGTTTTACATTGTTCTGCAGTAGCCGCCAGCTAAGATGATGTGCCGACTTGTCACCACAAGAACATTACTTTGCTGAAATGCGCTGAACGGCGCAGGCGTTATTGCTTTATTCTGTGCAGATGACGACTGCAATACTCAATTGAGAAATTTTTTGAAGTGGTAGCCTGTGTTTAGATTATTCTACGGTTTGGTAAATAGGTTACGTTGGTAAAAGGTTCTGGAAAACATTTAAATAATCATTTGAATGCAAAAATATAAATGAGCATGAATATAAAATTATAATTTTGACTTCTGCTGTAATTTTGATTTCATTTTTTGTTTTCACTCGGTCGTGAGGTGATAGTTGAAATGCTTCAAAATTGTCTTTTATTAAATTATGGACTATCCATTGTGTATTTTGTTCGGTACAGAGATGAACGTTGATTCTTTGTATAGGTTTTCCATGATAGTCTCACAGGAGGAATAAAAACGAAGTGGTGGCGGATAGTCAGGCGGGTGCGCATGATTTCTTCCCATGGATATTTTCTTGTGATAGTTTAGTAGTCAGAGAAAGTTGGTTGTACAACTCTGTTTGGAACTAGTTTAGCGAGACTTTCTTGTAGCTCTTTTATCAAAATTTTTTTTACAGTGGAGTCGACGTACTCTAATAGAGTTTCACTGAGTTGGACTTCTGTCTGTACGTGTCATTGTATAACTCATCGCTACATAGAGACATTTGCGTAAAAAATATTAAATGCGTTTCAAAACTTAATGAAGAGTCAACGGAGTACTTTCTTCCAACAGTGTCTTTTTTGGGACAAGAACTGTGCGCTGCGATTAATTTTGAAATTACTTTGAGTTTAGCAAGCATTGCTGTGGGTGGCAATAAAAAGGAAGCACCTCTCGTCTTTTTTTCTTGGTGGCAGAATAGAAGTAATCATATGAGAGATGTTTGATGCTCTCAGAAGTTTCTCAATAATATTGCTCCATTGCTCTAGCAGCTATTGATGAAACGGAAAATTCCGGCGTCGATGTGTGATGTACCTATGGTGTTTTTGTGGAAAAACTTTTGCGCAGCTGAGTGGCTTCTGTTTTTTAACACTAGTATCGCCAACATCAGCGTACATGTTCGTATTATTTATACTTCACGGCAGCAGTGCGATGCTTCATTGGAGCTAACTTTAAAAAACCCAACTCATAAATTCTTCCAAGGGTTTCTTAGCGGGTAGTTATTTTATCATCGGTAGAAAAACGTTTCGCAACTCACTGAATTTTTTTTGAGGAATCTTCGTAGTACCGAATTTAATTATCTTCGAGACAAAAACATTTCGAAATAAACAGACAATTTTTAACTAGTCTTCGTGCCGTAGAAGTAGAATCGAAGTATTTCCAAAAACATTGGCTCGGCAATTTTTAAAAAGAAAAAATGGCGCTGTAGTTACAACGTGCTTTCTTTGAAGAGTTTCCAAGCGATTCTCTTCAATGGAACAACGAAGACTTAGAGCTCATCCCGTGAAAGGCATTTTAGTGACTCCTCTCCCTTCTGCCTGATCGCTGCTGCTACTTTCACTGCAGTATCGTTCTTTAAAAGCTTTTTCTAGTCTTGTCTAGTCAGTCATTTCATGTTTAATTTTATCCTCTTAAGAGGAGACAACTATTGTATTTGTAGGAATTAGCCCGCCCAGGGGAAAAGTGTGAGGCTCTACTAGAGGGTTAGGTGAGCTTTATTTTCGTTGAAGTGAAGCATGTTTTTTGTTTTGTTGATTAAGGACCATCTTTTTTTGATTCACTGCTATCCTGTTTATCAGAACCTCAGACTTTCTTCTTTAACTTGCATCCCGTTTCCTAGCCTTTTTTTCTTTACTTACTGTCTTTAAGCGCAGTAGGTCCTACGCGGAAACACGCCTTGTGCATAGATTTCACGTTCCCTTGACTGCATATTTTGTGGCGCCTTCATTTGTTTTTTTTTAAATCGGTCAGTCAGGGAATTTTTCTGATCAACTTAGGATAAATATTTATCTAACATGCTTAAATTCATTAAATGAACAACCAGCGAAGTATAAAATGGGATTTCCCCTCAAGGGGATACAACTATTGTCTCTGGGAATTAGCGCTCCCAAGAGGAAAATATGTGAGGGCTCGATTTGAGAGTTAGGTAGGCCTTCTTTTTGTTGAAATAGAAAAAAATTTTGTTTTGTCATGAACCATCTTTATTCGGTTTACTGCTGTCCTGTTTTCAGCACCCACCACTATCTTCCTCAACTTTTTTCTAGTGTCATGAACTTCTTTTTTAGCTTACTGTTCCTATGTTTCTATGCAGATTCCACGTTCCCTTGACTCCACACTAAATGGTGCCTTCATCCTTCCTCTCTTTGAACATCTTTATCGCGGTAAAAGAAGACTAACACTTTCCTATCAATCAATCATAAAATGAAATTCAGATCTCAAAAAAAAATTTAATAGAGAACGCAAACAGCTATTAATAGAAATAAACTATCAATCCACAAGTTCGCATCTGCAAGCCAGCCAAATCACCTATGATACCAGGAGCAAATTTGTGTAAACAGTAAACATTTTTTTCAATTTGCACTCTGAAGATTGAGTAGGAAACGTGTGATTGTGCTGCCGGGAGACAATGTTGCCGTGTGCTTGTGCTGTCAGGAGACAATGTTGCCGTGTGCTTGTGCTGTCAGGAGACAATGTTGCCGTGTGCTTGTGCTGTCAGGAGACAATGTTGTCGTGTGTTAAACTTCGAACTGCCACCAACATCCTTGTGCTCCAGAAAGGAACATTTTTCGAGCATAGTTTTAAATTATTGCCAGCGACGGATTTTTTAATTTTTTTTGTGAGGCTCGCAGTTGATGGGGTGGGGCAGAACTGGGGAGAGAATGCGTGGTGCAAATTGGTGGACTGCCTAGTGACGCTTTGCCACGTGTCAAACCAGCGCCGTAAGAAAGGAATTTGTAATTAAGAATCAGCAAATTAACATAGTTATAAAATGAAAATAATGTTCAGCGCAACCTTTGTAGCTGATATTACCGGTAATCGCGTTGTTTTACATCGAAAATATTTTCGTTTTAATTTATATCAATAGCGATCGAGAATAATTGAGTATTTAATACAAAAAAATTTGAGTGCCCAATTCGTTCGTGAAGAAAGTCATCAAATTTTAAAACATGTTAAATCCCATATCGCCGAGTTAAATTCCACGTACAGTTTCTTTGTTCTGCTCTTTAAATACGTAGAATAGACTGAACTTTTGAGGGATGCGTTCGATGGAAAATTTCGTGAAATGATGAAATGAAAGGACGCCGCCAGTACGGGGGACAACCGAGGGAACTGCACTCGTGTTCGTGCTCCGCACTACAGCAACTGAATTAAAAGTTTTCGTTTAGTCACTGCCGAGACAGAATGCATTCACTCATTACAGACATCTCTGTTAAGCATTTTTAACGCAAGGTTTTGAGTTTAACATCACATTCTGGACCAACAGCCACCACTCGTGCATGTTCTCTGAGGTTTTGCTACGTCGTCTTCAAATCGCCGATTTATAACAGAAGAGCCTCAATAAATTGTTGTTCTCGTTTATCAGAAACGTTGCTGACCTACATATTACGAATCGGAGCTGTTAAGTCTAGGAAAACTGGTTTTTAACATACATTTCTTTAGGTATGCAAGTAGTGCATAGTTTCAGTTGTTTTTTGGCATCAGCTGAGAAAAAATCTTTGACTGCCAAATTTTGCATAATGTTTAGGGAAAACTATTAAAACCCGAAATACTTTATCACATTTCTTGTGAACTTTTGAGTCGTTTGAAAAATTTTGACAATCTTTTGAAATAAGTGGTATTTAACGAACCCAATGAAATTTTTGTATATATAAAATTGTTATCAACTTTTGACTTGAAATTTTAGCAGTCGATTGAACTTCAGCTTAGCATATCGCGGTCAACGTGTGAAGGCGCATAGATAGGCAATAGGTTTAAGTTAGTTAGGTTTGTCTATCATGTGCTAGAGGGACTAGCACCCCGAGAGGGTTACTGTAAGGTTTCCTCAGATATAGAAACAAATAAGCAATCACGACTTCTAATTTTCGTGCACAATTAAATTGTTCTAGTTCAAATGATGTTTTTGTTGTGTCTTTTCCAAATTTTTTTCCTCTTTCTTTCAAACTTCATGTTTCCATGCTCTAATTATTCTATGTGAATACACACCTTGTGCATTGATTCCCTGTTTTTCGTTTACACGGTGCAGTGTCTTCACTCTCTTGAGATCTCCTTTGATGTGTGTAGGATGTCTTAAACTGATATAATAATGATTACTTAATAACAAAAATCATTAAAATCCTGAAGGTTCGATCATAACAACCGATTTATCCATCCAATTGAAAACTTGATTTGCCAGATAACGTTTTTAAATTTGTATTTCCTTTGATCTGCCTTACGTATTTCTATTTTAGAATACGACTGATGTGTTTTACGCATCCAAATACACAGCTTTGTTATGGACCACCGCACATTAACACGTTTCTTGCGAAGGGACCTACCGGTGTTCACGGTGGGGGTTCTCATAATGCTATTGAACGACCTGCAGTCTCTAACTCAATTTTCATAGATACTTAAATGAAGGCTAAATGAAGGCACGATCCAGTTAATATTTGCTATTTTCAAAATTACTTACTACCATGGACTTTAAATTTGAATAGAACATTAAAATTTAATTTAACCCATAGCAGGAAACGTTTTAATCATGAGCGGTGAAGCGAAGGGATCTGCATGAAAATGTACGTCACACCTACTGAAGCTGCAGCCGTAAGGACATGCCCTCAATCAAAATGTCTCTGAACAGTATGAACTTTACATCCTAGTAAGTCATGGTGGCTTGACATGCTAGTGGCATTCTAGTGAGTCATGATGGCTTGACATTCTAGTGGCGTTTTGAGGAGTCATGGTAGCTTGACATTCTAGTGGCATTCTAGTGAGTCATGGTGGCTT
Organism: Platorchestia sp. MABIK; assembly: GCA_014220935.1. Lineage (NCBI taxonomy): Eukaryota > Metazoa > Arthropoda > Malacostraca > Amphipoda > Talitridae > Platorchestia > Platorchestia sp. MABIK. The sequence continues at coordinate 11,562 of JACJUY010000604.1, read as the reverse complement.
GATATTCTAGTGGCATTCTAGGGAGTCATGGTGGCTTGACATTCTAGTGGCATTCTAGGGAGTCATGGTGGCTTGACATTCTAATGGCGTTTTGGTGAGTCATGGTGGCTTGACATTCTAATGGCGTTTTGGTGAGTCATGGTGGCTTGACATTCTAGTGGCGTTTTGGTGAGTCATGGTGGGTTGACATTCTAGTGACATTCTAGTACGTCATGGTGGCTTGACATTCTAGTGGCGTTTTGGTGAGTCATGGTGGCTTGACATTCTAGTGGCGTTTTGGTGAGTCATGGTGGCTTGACATTCTAGTGGCGTTTTGGTGAGTCATGGTGGCTTGACATTCCAGTGACATTCTAGTACGTCATGGTGGCTTGACATTCTGGTGGCATTCTATAGGGAGTCATGGTGGCTTGACATTCTAGTGGCGTTTTGGTGAGTTATGGTGGCTTGACATTCTAGTGACATTCTAGTACGTCATGGTGGCTTGTCTCATTTTATTCACTAGAAGATGTGACGACATTTTAAGAATGCAAACCCTGACTATAGCTCATTCAAACGTAAAAATTTTGGCAAATGAAAACTAGAATGGGGATAATATGAAAACTGATAGAGCTTCCCCATTTTCCTTCATCTGGTCAGATGGAATTCGAAGAGAAAACTGGGTAACGGCCACTTTTTCGGGAATTGTTACGGTGATGGATTTATATAAATGGATCGCCTTTTCCAAATTTGAATTAAAAATACCTTGTCGTTCTTCTTTGGAAACATTTACCGCAGATTGATTTAAAAAATTGGTTAGCTGAAACGTAAAATATAGGATGATATTTCAATTATGAACATAAAACCCTAAAAGCATGCTTTCCTCTATCATTTACAAAAATAGTTGCACACATTTTGCGTCTGAATACGTGCCGGCGGGAGTTTGAAAACCAACTAGTTACTTTCCACATCTTCCCATTTTACAGTCCTATCTCATGCTGAGAAGTGCGATATTCCTTTGATTAAATGATTTTAAAGTAATATCTTCAGCATTGAACCCCTCAGGGGGATGCAACTATTGTATCTATGGGAATTAGCGCTCCCAGGAAGACTACGTCAGGGCTCGAGCTAATCGTTAGGTAGGCTTCCTTTTTGTTGAAATAGAATAGGTTTTGTTTTGTTACGGACCATCTTTTTTCGGTTCACTGCTTTCCTGTTTTTCAGCACCTACCACTTTCTTCTTCAACTTTTTCTTGTTTCATGATCTTCTTTCTTTGCTAACTGTTTCTGTGCACCTTGTGCATAGATTCCACGTTCCCTCAACTCCATACTAAATGGTGCCTTCCTCCTTCCTATTTTAGAACATCTTTGTCGTGGTTAAGAGAGGCTAAAACTTTCTCATATAATAATAACTTCAGCATCGAATCAAACAAGCTTCTGCATTTCAGAATGCAATCAGCTTCACAATTAATCTAATGTTGATGCTGAAAATTTTTATTTATGTCAGTAACTTGTTTTTCTCATGCGTTTTTTTGCTTTTCTTGTGCCATAATTGATAAACTTGGATTTACGTTTAACTCGTTTTTTCTTTACTCATTTTCAGGTTGAAAATGACCCAGGAGGTCGAACCGTTCCAAAAATTTTTATTCACTGACTTTTTTTAAATAAGATAATGATCTCACTGAAGACATGCTCCTTAGCACTTTTATCTTTAATTTTAATGGTTATAAATTAATTTGTGACCCTTTCCATATTATGATTATGAATGGATAAAATCTGTGTTTTTATGACAAACTCATCACTGACATTTTCCCACAGTAAGAATAGAATAGTCATTCATTCGTGATAGATTTCAATGCTTTGCTCTCCTTGCAGTAAATCTTGATAAAGATTTCGGATCATGAGACAACTGGTGAATTCCCATCCACTTCACAGCATCTGAAGAGTTGATTTTGGGTATAAAATTGCTGATAAATTTTCATTCGCAGTAGAATCTGTGAAAATGTAGTGTATCGTTTTTCAGACATGAAAATTAAATTACAAATAAAAAGTCTGGCTTTCTACTCAAAACTCAGCACGACGAACTTTTGAGGTAGCTTCTAAATTGCTCATCTCAGGCCTGCAAATCTTCTAAGTAGCTCGCTGCTCTCTGCATACGAACCGAAACTCTGCGTTCTGCGAGGTCCATCCGTCCCTCGAAATGTGCAAACGCGAAGTGCGTAAGAAAAGCGTTGCTTCTAACCGAATTTACATGCCATGCTATTTTTGCGTGAGCCGTCCCTGCACACGCAATTTCCAGACTTGCATGTTTACAGCGCCACGTCATTTGTATGTTACGGTGTTGCTGCCTGGGACTGCACGCAACCTCGAGCTGTCCAAAAGTGTGTTGCGAGGAAATGTGCTCTAAAGAGTTCATTAAGTATAAATCTACATGAGTAATCGGTGTTTGCTTGCGTCTCGTGATTGCTTGCGTTTAGGGTTGTCTTTAACTCATGAATTTAATTAGAGTTTTACGTGCGTTCTTTGTTGGTTGCACAAAACATAAAGTGATGTAATGAGAAAATTACGATATTGAAGAGAACGATCAGGAACACACGCAGCTTGCAGGTGGGAGGTTTGCGAAGTCGCTCAGCGGGTTGTGTGACAGAATTATTTGGTTAGCTTGAGCACTGTGGTTGAGCTCTGTTTGAGCTTAAATGTCGAGTTGCAATTTTTGAGTAGAAATATTTTTGGTAAGTAACATTCGTCTAGCTTAATTTAGATATTAAGGTGAAACGTGGCTTTCAAGTGTCTCGTCCTTATCTTGCCAATTTTATCGAAATGACTGAATAATTATTCCGACCCTAAATTTGACAAATTTGTTTTTTATCCGATCATAGCACAAAAATTAGCAGAGTTTTTATCTTTCTGATCATTAATCATCTAGGAATTTTGGCTCGTAGAAGAATTTGAAATATACTCAACTTTTTTCTGCAGATTATTTCAGCATCACGCCTGGCTCTGCACTGAATGTCTTGTGCACGTATTCGATTTTATCGCTGAAAAATTTGATGAAATTCAATAAACAATCCAATTTTATTGTCCTCTTATTTTTACTCTCTAATATACGATCCGCATTGAAGGTCTATTACCAAAATGATATTCCATGCTGAATCTATTCTCAACACGTCAGTTGCGATGTGAGCCGCCATTGTACAAGGAGGGAATTTTCCCTGCTGCTGATCGACCAGTAGTCACACACTCAATTAAAAAAAATTCTTGATCAAAGCTAAATAAAGGGATAATCCAGTTAATGTTTGCTATTTTCAGATTTGCTCACTGCAACTGACTTTAAATTTGGAGGTAACCCCTCATGGGGTACTACTATTGTATCTATGGGAAAAAGCGCTCACAGAGGAAAGATGTGTGGTCTCGAGCTGAGAATTAGGCAAGCCTTATTTTTGTTAAAATAGAGTAGGGCTTGTACCTTGTTGCAGCTCATTTTTTTCAGTTGGCTGTTGTGCTGTTTTTCAGCACTTCCTTCTTCAACTTTTTTTTTCAAAAACTTTCTTCCTAACTTACTCTTTCTATATAAAGAATATGGAGACACATCTTATGCACAGATTTCGCATTCCCGTATCTCCATACTAAATGGTGCTTTCGTCCTACCTATCTTCGAACATCGTTGTTGTGGTAGAGAAGGCTGAAACTAACTTAAAATAAATAATCAATTTTAGTTGAAAATTGAACTCCAGTTCAACCCATCACGGTTAACTTATTACAGAAGGCAAACAGCTTCGACATTTACGAATTCCCCAAAAGTAATGAATTATTCATGCCCTACAAATTTTCCGAGATAAAATATCATAAAACGCACCCCATCATTTGCAATTGAACTTATCATAGTTTGCGTTTGCCTCGTAACTTCTTTTTATTCCTAACTAAAGCTTTAAATTTCTTCTGAAAGTCTCCGGGTGTTGCGATGGAGTTTTAAAATACAACGCCTCTCGAAGGAGACGCGCGAAGGAATTTATTCATTTACATATTATAAAAATAAGCAAGCTCGCTCCTAGCGTCGTGCTTCTTTGCTGAAAGAACGCAAAAAAGATACAAAAAAGCTAAGCAAGCATCTGCGTCTTGAGAACGAACAATAGGAGTTATTGAAATATGTACTGTACACACGACGTTTTTAGTATTCCATTTTATTTTACAGCAAAAAACTCGAATCGTTGATCTTGTATGTTTTTTTTGTAGTTTGAGTGGAAATAAATTGAATTTTAACCACTGAATAGAAGGCTGAACAGAATACGAAGACCAAATGCTAAAATTGAAATATTTTTGCATTTTTGGAAAGGAATTCAGAGCAATTAGCTATGACTCTATAAACAATTTTGGGCATCAGCTTTTACTAATCACTTTAGAGTTGTATCCTTTGTATGGTTTAATTTTATTTTTGTTAATCAATCTCATCCTCTGTTCCGATCGTATTCAAATTATTGTGTACTTTCATTTACTTTATTTCGCGTTGGATTTATAAATTTTCTTGAAAATTCTGTCAACTTATGCTCGATCTATGAAAGATCAGAATTTTCTTAATGCAGTTATTCTTATTCTCTTTCTGTAAAAACCATTAATTATTACGTTAAGAGCTCTTTTCTGGTGCGTTTACAATTACTTGGCATAGATCGTGGTGGAGAAACCGGAACTCGGAAAGTGCTTAAATATAATTCATGAGAATAACCAGTCATAGCTAATCTTCGTAAAAATTAATTAGAAGTACAATCAAAGAGGAAGTTACTTACATGAGTAGTCAATCCCAAGCCATTGGAGTAGCCAATTGATAGAAAGTTAGTTCACAGGGAGTCGAGTCGCTCATAAAAGTCGCGAATTTTAAATGCTGAACGTAACTAACTACTATCAAGTTGATTACAGGGAACAACTCATGGGAGCAGCCAAATATAACTCAATGGTCATTTTTCAAAAATTCATGCTTAGAGAAAGTGGTGAATGATGAGAGAAGGCTATTGAGAGAAAAATCTGAGGGACAAGCTATGGGTTTGCGTATGTCCGCTATGGGTTTGCGTATGTCCGCTATGGGTATGCGTATGTCCGCTATGGGTTTGCGTGTGTCCGCTATGGGTTTGCGTGTGTCCGCTATGG
>JACJUY010000603.1:141601-213064 GCA_014220935.1 Platorchestia sp. MABIK | reverse complement strand
TAGTGTTAAAAAAATGTGTTCCCTTTTAAGCTGCAGACAAATACTTTTTCGCCAACATAAGAGATACTTTCTTTAACGCAGAAGGAAACGGAAATACTAATACAAAAGTAGCGATCCAATCACGTAGCCCAACCCTTATGTGCACTGAGAGGTAAACGAACGATATTACTTTCTTTTCTCCGTTTCTGGCCAGCGTTGATGCAAATTCTTTTCTTCGGGAGAGTTCGTTCAATGACGGACGTCACCGACGAGGAAATGCATTGATTCAGCTCAACTTTCCAGAGACACGAATAAGTGTACCAGAATTTTGCGAGTCAATTTCTTTGGAAAATTTTTGTGCAAAAAGCAATCTAATTTGCTAGACGATACTCGCGCATCGATATTAACTTGGATTTCATCAAATACATTATTCATTGCACGTGACATTGACCGACGCTCTAATGGAAAATTTAAGACTAAAATTAGTGCACTGTTGGATTTAGTGCAAAGCTTGGAAGACTATCGAAAAATCACGCTATCCAAATAGGTAATTTTAAAAGAAAATAATTGCTCTTCTGTTATGCAATTCGCATATTTTTTTAAGTTAATCCACGGTTAAGAAATTATGCTTCGTGAACTCATTTTAAAATCTGCGCTCAGGCGTATTTACATTTCAAAACCTCTATTTGTGGATCAAAAATGACGACGACGGTCATCTTGCTGCAGCGAAAGTCAGAAGTGACATCACAAAATTCTAATTTGAAAATTGAGACCAATGCTCGTAAGAAAAAGTCAATAGATTGGTTCTGCTAAGTGAATGGGGAAGTTTCCTAAGTCGTATCGATTGCTCTGAATTTTTTTAAGAAAAATAACAGAAGCTTGTATTCCCATTATCGGTGTTGGAAGTAATTACGCATTACGAGCCTGCCTATGAAATATTAGAATTTCTACATTCTCAACCGTAGGTACACCCTTATCATGCATGGCATGCTTGACAGCGAAATGTGTTCACAAAATTGTGCTTTGTGTTGATGTTTGGAGTCTGGATGTTGTCGGGCACGTACAACAGTGAGGAAATAAAAGTCGTAACTAAGGGTGATCTTATCGCAGAAGTTAAAAGAGGATGCCTTGAGAAGGACACCGTTTTTTCAGAATAGAGGGTCTCAAGAAATGCAGTTGCTGAAAGTTTTCCTTAAAACTGAGAAAAAGCCAACAGCATCGCCGATATTTATTTAATACATACATATATTGTTCACATTGTGGCATCAATAAAAATACGGAAGATGCAGTGCATTAATCTCATTGATGTGATCTGTACGAAGCAGCAGACGCAGATGTCACCTGCTCCTAGACGTGGCAACATACTCGCAGCAATGACCGGTGGACTGAAGATGACCGCAGTTCTGAATTAAATAAAATGGCGGTAAATAAGTTTCTACTGATAATTTTCATGGGGAATTCTGTGATACTGCATGAGAGAGAACAAAAATTACAAACATGCTGTATAAGGGAATCTAGATTCGTAATGAAAACTTATAGTCAAATACGTTGTATGTTTTGTGAATCATTCAAGATTAAACGATGGACCCACAGTTGTCATGTAAATCTGGGCTGCGTTACGAAGAAAGAAGTTGTACTCAAGACTATTTGTAAAGTCAAGAAGTAAAATTCTTTAGCGTTTTTCCGTTTGCTGAAATGTCACAGACTTTAATTGTTAGTAACTGATATTCAAAACTCCAACGCTGTTTAGGATCTAAATGCGAAGAAAAGGGGTGTGTGGAGTCGCCTTTTCACATATAACGCCTTTGTCTTCTGTGATAAAATAAATATTCCCACTCATGTGATATTGCAAGATAATATTTCCTTCGGGAAAATTACTTCCTTCGCATAAATTATTCATCCTGATGGCGCAGGCTGACTTCGGGCCTAAGCAAGTTCGACTGCGCTTTCATTTTCTATCGCGTCAAAAATAACCAGAGGAAAGTGAATTTTTTCTGCCATCATGATTGAAAAATATCGCTGAATATCTCCTACAATTTTCCAAAGCGAGGCTAGCTTTGTTACACGATAAATTGATGAAATATTGGAGCTAACTAAATTATTTGCTTCGATTCATCTCAAATAGTGCACAACCTTGGACTATTTGTGTGAACGTCATCGTTTCATCAGTAGCCCTTTGGAGCATTGAAGAACCTTGACAACATAGAGTCAGACTCTACCAAAATTACCGCACAGTACGCAAGGTAATTCGCAGCGCGTACGCGATTATACCACCCAAAATAAACTAGAGCGGATAGAGCCATCTATCAATGTAGGGTGAATTGAGCGAAGTGCTACGAGGTTTGTGCGCGTGAAGAGTCGAAATGTCAACATACATTGTAGGTCAAAATATTACGGAGTTAACATTTTATCAATTAAATCAAATGCTAAGAGATAACTTGACATGAAGTTCTCAGAGAATGATGGCACTCAAGATATGCGCATAAAAAGATGAATCCATATGCGAAGCTGGTAGCCAATAATAGCTTTCATTCTGAATAGCTGGAGAACTGAGTGAGCCAAACTATTAGTGAGGATTATTAAAACTCATTAAACCCAAAGAATAATGCTCAATGTTGCTCCATAAAGTGTTGGAAGAGCATCCGAAGACAATGTACACATTTTAAAAGTGAGTGTAAAATCCCATGTGAAAATAAATGTTAGGAAAATCAGCGCGCGAAAGTACAAAATTTTCGATTTTATCGAACATTTTTATGCAGGTGGGTGATTTTCGAAAGCACATTTTCATGAACAACATGAATAATTTTAGTCTCGCCTCAGAATGCAGTAGTTAAACGCGACCAACAAATGCACTTAGTACCTGTCACTTCCATGTTGGAAGTAAGTTTTTGGCTTGCCTGTCTTGAATTTAGGGAATGAAGCCACCGCATCAAAACATGGCGCCGAAACCACAAGACGCGTGAATAATTTTGGTTTCGAGATATATGAGGACTTCCAAGTCCGCCAGGTCTGCGGCTGTAAACAGCTCAAATGGTTACTGATGAAGGGGCACTTACGCAAAGCATCGTGCGAACGCAAAAGCAATGTTGCATCAATTATGCTGTCATGGTGCGTGACGGAGGCGGATTCATAAACATGATGCATCAGAAGGGGAAACAAGGCTGCCCAAAACCCGTTTGGAGCCTCTACTTCGAGCCTGGATTAGGTCGATGATTTTAACAAAACGGCTGAACTTTTTATCTGGAAAACGGGCAGAGGGAAGAGAGGCNAAGTCCGCCAGGTCTGCGGCTGTAAACAGTTCAAATGGTTACTGATGAAGGGGCACTTACGCAAAGCATCGTGCGAACGCAAAAGCAATGTTGCATCAATTATGCTTTCATGGTGCGTGACGGAGGCGGATTAATAAACATGATGCATCAGAAGGGGAAACAAGGCTGCCAAAAACCCGTTTGGAGCCTCTACTTCGGGCCTGGATTAGGTCGATGATTTTAACAAAACGGCTGAACTTTTTATCTGGAAAACGGGCAGAGGGAAGAGAGGCAAAGATTGACGTTCTCTTAACTTGCCATCGAAAGTTTAAATGCCAGCAGCTCAACATAATTTCCTTGTTCCACATTTCATGGCACACCTGGGCGAGGTTACGAAAAGAATGAGGTTTTTAAGTATTATGGTAAAGGGAAGTTGATAAAGATCGTAACTGCACTGGCCTTTGACGGTCTAGCTTGCATGAAAGTAAACAATATCCGCAAGCCATAAACGATAATAGCCTCTATTTTCTTGAACTTTGGTTAGCACATGCAGATAAGAACACCGTCGATGACAGTAAATTTGCGGTGTCCTCAGTAGTTTTTGAAGCACTGCGAAGTTTTTCTTCATGATATATCACCGGTAGAATAAAAAGATTTGGGAACCTGGTTAACAATAAAGAAGATTTGTAGATGCGTCTAACCCATATTGGCGATGAATTACTACAATGTAAGGAAAAAGAATTTTTACTGAAATTCGAGTCTCATTCTTGAAAACAATTTATGAGAAAAAAGTTATACACGTCTTGGTCTAAACACACACTGTAAATATGAATAATAGCTGAAACAGATGAGCGTTGTTGCGCTGAGTTTAATAATCTTTAGGGTATTGGTTGACAGAAACTAATTCTACATAATAAGGAGTGCAAATGCTCATCGAGTGCTGGTTCTCAGGACTCCTACTGCTGGTGCGTCGAGTTGTGCCTCAAAATCTTAACAGGATTGAGTAAAAACAGAATTGAACAATGCTAAAAAATACGGGTTGAAATTTAAGCATAAAATCTTTCAAAGAAAATTCAGAACACGCCAGTCAAGGAGTAGAGTGGGCTTCATTACTGGTATTTTGCAGTCAGTGCAGAAGCAGTGACAGTTTCTCCTTAGCCTCGAATTTATTTTTTAGTGAATAATCAATCCGAAGACACTGCTGGTAATGTATTCCTAGACGCTGAGATTACTCCTCATGCTCTGAATTGCTCTCAAGACAAGAGGATTATTTTGGATTCAAGAAAATGTGTGCTGAGCGATTATTCATGATCCAGTAAATCCGGAGCTAGAGAGGCTTTCATTATTCCGCTCACTGCTCGCACCAATAAAATTTAACCAGATTGCAAATATTCGTGGATTCTAGTCATTCTACGCAGAGAAGTTTTTTGGCTGGTGCAAAGTTACTGCCAATTATTTTGATGGCAAAGAACTGAATTTCTAACCGTGAAGTTCAAATGAATTTGGAGTTGAACATTCATGAGTGACATGAAACTTTCTTGCGATTTGATTATGACTTGGATTATTACGATTATGATTTGGAGGCTGGCTTGTAAGCACATAATGCATTCAGTGTCGCAGAGCGAGGAAAAGAGGTAAAAATTCATCATACATTTCATCCGAAACTTTACACGATTGAAATTCTCCTGCTCAAATGAGCTGTTTCTTACAAACATAAAGCATCTCAAGATACAGATAATTTACAATGCAGATAATTTTCATGAAATAAATCAGTTGGAATAACAGAAGGTTAGAAGCGATTGCTGACGGTTTTCATAGAGTGGAGTTTAAATTCACGAATAAATTTAAAATTTGAGTTTCAAGTTAAAAAGATAAATTCGATTTGAATCAGTGGTCGGCACAGCTCAGGGATGTTCAAATTACTTCCAGTAAAGGGACGTTTACAAGAAGGGTGGGCAAAATGCATGGAGAACCGTAATATTTTTTGTTTCACGAGCCTTTAGCTTAGTTACATAAAGAACATGAAACTGGAATCCATCATTTTAAAAATGCATCAACCAACTTGGAATTCCAAACAAGAGATGGAAGAGAAACTGCATCCCTTAATTGTTCTTCATCATATTCTGTGACCGTTCAAGATTCAACACAACACCGACCTTTTCAGACAACTGACAAGCAAACGATGTTTTCAGAAAATCGCAGGAATTTGCACGCCAAAATGTGAGTCTACTGTTTACCGCAAGCATGAAGTTTCGTTTAAAAAAATACGAAACTCAAACATCATGTCATGGAAAAAAAAAATTTCACATTTGGATCCAAACTGAAGTATTCTGCTGCAAGCAAAGGATTGAGCAGACGTTCGAAGAATTCCTCTGTGGAATGAAGATGACTGAAAAAACTCAAAATCCATTACCACTAAAAGATGAAAAATGACCTGCTTTCATCAGGAAAATATCCACTTCCCAGCGGGAATGCGCGTTTGGCAGGAGAATTCGGCCAAAAGTTCAAAGAAGCTGGAGACTCGGTGTTCAAAGCCTGCAGTATTGCTGGTGGCTGGAAGCCAGAGGTCGGTTCCAGGCGAGCTTTGGTTCAGTACCGAGTGTTAGATTGGGGATATTTGGCCAGTAATTGAAGGAGAGGGAACTTCGCGGCCGCCTACCCAACACGCCAGATGAAGTCTTATCGCAGGTTAAATGGAGAGGTAGATCCAAGAAACTCATCTTAATTGACTGAAAATTATCGAAGTTATTTGCCGATAATTACATCTGGACGCCCGAGGAAAAATGGTACCACTTTTTCCCTTCAGTTTCTCGACATTAAATAGAGAGTGTACCGTTATTCCAGGTGAAATTTTGGGTTGCAGTGCGGTGCGTGAAACTACGCGATGCGATATGACATACGTCCTACGCAAACACCCATAGGAAAACTTAGTGTCCCATTTTTCAATCATGTAGAAAAGCATTTCGACAGAAGAAAACTTCAATCTTAAATCATTCATTGCAAACACATACCCATAAAAGCTGCACTAAGCACGCAATTATCATCAAAAACCATAACAGTAAAAATTGGAATACGTGCTGTGTGAATGTGATTCATGTGCAATATGACAAAACATTTAGTTAAACTAAAACTTGCACAGAGGAAATGATCTATTTAATATCGGTTTGCAACACTTCCATTTGCAACCACAGCTCATATACGATTGACGTAAGTTTTTACTAAATCCTATCAAGATTGGAATGGCGTTTCAACCCTCTTCAGCTAAGACCTTTAATTCATTTAGGCTGTCGATTGTGCTTCGTAGACCTGATTTTTGAGTTTCCTTCAAAATTTTTCTATCGTGTTTCAATGCGGTGAAAAATAGGCTATATCAGAACCTAGGTATTGTCGCTTTGAAGCTGTTCGCAAATTACCTCGGCGATATGATAAGGACTATTTTCACCTTGAAACAGCCATTCACGTTAGGTTAGAAGCTAGTTTAAGCCTCCCTGGCTGCAACAAAGGCGTTCCAAAGAGAAGAAAGAGGATGGCATCATTTGGTATGGACTTAAAGGGAACGCGCAGAAGGTGTGTTTCCGCACAGGATCCCCTGCGCAAAGAAACAGCAAGTTGAGAAGGAAGACTATGAAGTGAGACAAAAGTTAAAAAAGAAAGTTAGAAAAACTGAAAAACAGGATAGCAGTGTTCTGAAAAAAACCGTCCTTAACAAAACAGAAACCGTTTTATTCCGGCAAAAAGAAGGCTTAATTAACTCTCCGCTCCGGGCATTTTCCCTCTTTGGAGTCTAATTCCCATAGACACGAAAGTTGCATTCCTCCAAGGGAATAATTACTTAGGTCCAAGATCCAATTCCTTAAAAGATTTCGGAAAATAACCTTCGAAAAGTTAATGACTTTTACTTTAATACATAGTCCGTAGATAAATTTCAAATTTTCCTATACCATTAGATACAAAGCAATGCCATACCATGAGCCTTATACCATCAATGTCCTACGGTCGAGTTGGTGACTTCTCGGTGTTGGTTGTTTAATGTTTGCTCTGAGCATGAGTGACATCATTATGGCTATGATGATCTATCCTGCTTTCAGCAATCATAAAATTTGTTTAAAAAATAATCATCGTACTGCGCATTTATTTATGCAAGCTGAAATCTCAACTATGAATGGCGTTTCCTCGTTAATGGATCTTGCAGAGGTCGAATGTGATTCGAGGTTTTGCCGCTAAAGTTCATTATCATCTCTTTCCGTGCAAACACGCGCTCCGGGAGCCCTTAGATCTTTTCCGAAGTGTTTCTCCTGCCATAAAAGTGTTAGTTTTAAAGTTATGCATAATGTTTCTCAAATGTCTTCTCAGAACCCCTTGACTTGCACTAGATCAGGGAAAATTTTCCGCGTTTCCATTCATTTTTCGTGTTTCACATCGTAACATTCAGCGCTTAAAACGAAATTTAGGTTGCTAGAAATATTCCGATAGTTCATCTTAGCAGCGCTCGCAGAAAAACCTCACGTATTTTGTGAACTTGTTTTTTTTCAGCAAGCTGTTGCGCATTTAGAAAGGTTTTTGATGTAAAGCTAGTCCTTAATTTCATAACAGTTCATCATACTATGTTAATTTTTTTTCATTGTTTTCCGCATATATATTTACAGAAGATACTCCACAGAAATTACACAATTAAAACTCTTTTTAAGAGGTTGTGTATTTTTTCACTACTTATTTCATGAAATACTCATTAATTTTGTAACTCGAATTTTTTTCGAGTATTCGATGCTGAGTGATGTGTGTTCATGAGTATTTATACTTATTATGTCAATTATCTCACGCCCAAATTTCTTCAGAAACTGCTATTAAAATATTTTTTTTGAGCTATCAGACTATTTTCTTCGCCTCATCGGAACACCGGACGATCTACGAGAAAAGAAACTCGGAATAACATCTAAGAACGACTTCCGAGTACAGAAATCAAAGATCCTCTTTCGCCGTGTTATATAGCTCACAAATTACACTTGCAAAGCTGCTTTGAATAACGTAGAGTATTAGGGGACGAACCAGACAAGTTCATGAACTAGCCGTCTCGCAATTATGAGCTGCTCGGACGACGAGGCTTGGAGCCTTTCCCTCCTGAAAGAAAACACTGCGCGCAAAAAATTTTTCCTACCCAGAGGGAAAATTCTGAATTACGAGCAATATCTCACGTACAAATACTGGGTAGGAGGGCACCACAGATGCATTGCTTGACGCAGATTTTTGCTTCCTACAACTAAGTAACTTTTTCCCCTAGTTAGCTCAAAGTACAAATCCCAAATAAAACACCACATTTTATTCACGACTGCCGGTGACAAATACTGCGCCTAACTTCAATCTTGCTCGAATTTTACTGATTCCTCTGTGGTCATTTTATTTCATTCATAAGACGAAAACAATTTCGATGTCGAGCAGAAACTTCATATATCACGGAAATTGTGAAAATAAATACAAACATTTTATCTACAGCTGAGAAATATTAAAAGACATTGAAGCCTGCATCTCAAAGCGCGTCAGCTCAGACAAACGAGATGCCACGTGAGGAGAAAATTAAAAAAAAAAACACGAGAGAAAAACCAGAGATCCTTTCTGCCTTCAAACCACACGAACAGCGGAACATCACATGAAAATTTCAATCATGACCTTTCTGACTCGGCTAAAAGACAAAGCGCGAGTTGAAGGGAGCAAAATTCGACCCGGCTGGCGGAGACGGTGGGGCAGCGGGCGAGGCAGTGTCTGCATTAGCCAAAGAGGCTCCACAGAAGCTCTCCGGCTGGCGTCTGCGGGCGACAGCATTGAAATTAACAAGAAATACCGCTCAATGGGCCGAAGTCATGCAAGTCACGGCCTGCCGTTCTGCGAACCGCAAAGTTTTAAAAGCATCCCTGTAGTATTTTGGTCTCAGTGGTCCACTTCCCAACCCGATGTTTAAGGATTCATAATTCCAAAGAAACGAAAAGTTTCCTAGAAATGTTTGAATTACATTAATGTCAAATTCAGATTAGTTATTTCAAATGTTGTAGGAGAAAGTAACATTGTGCCAGCAATTGATCTCTCAGTCAATACCTAGAAATTGAAGATATAATACACGTTCAAGATTTGAGATCCTCTGGCATTTTTGTTTGCACAGCACAAAGAATGTGTTTTTAATTCATCGCATGATTACGAGCAGAGAAAATTTAGCCTAATCGGAAACCTACAGCAACCAAATTTACTTATATTTCAAGGATGTTATAACACAACCATCTTTTTTTTTTGAGCCGGAGTTCAGTTTGTAGTTAATGAATCTGGCACTGTACAATACGAGTTTGAAGTTCCACAGAAATCAATCTGAACTTTTATGACTTACTTGCAAAGAGCTTAATTAGTTGCTGAATGTATTCATTCAAATTTCCGTGAACATCGAAGCATCGAAGTAAAGAAAACAACAGAATAGAAAGAAAACCACTTAAAATTGTTCAATGCTCTTAAAAGTGGAACGTAAACCATAAACCATCTTAACGAGTCTCCAGATCCATTCAAACACGACATCGAAAACGTACAAGCCAAAGCAGAAAATTTTTCTCCGATTAAGTACTTTTTACAATTGAGTTTGTGACTACTGGTTGGTACTCTTCTCACAATCACTGACAGTGTTCGGCAAAATTAGAGAATTCATCAGTTAAAATGCAAATAAAATATCTGAACTAAGAATATAGGGCACATGACTCAAGCGCAAGAAAGTCAGGCAGTAGGCCAAGGCCCCTGTGCGTCACCACCTGGGGAAGATTCCACTTAATTAGAGGCAAGAAATTAGGACACGGTGATCAATCAAGCGAAGGAGTTCATCTTGCTAAGACCGCAGGGCTTCACGGAGGGCACGTCGCGCTGCGCTCTAAATTATGCTCAATTTATTAGGCGCTGAGATTTTGTTACGGGGGCCTCGCTTCGTCGTGCTCGTGTAGCCAGCGTGTGTGCGTGTGCTGTACATTTGTGCTTGTACCTCACTTTCGTGTGTGTACCGTACCTTTATGCGAGTACTTTCCCATCGTGTGACAACTTTTCGATCTAGTTGTGGCCAGTATTGTCTTCAAAATAAAGGTCCACTAGTCAGCACAGGTGGTTCACTCAATACAGGTTGGTTCGAGGCCTAAATTATCCGGAGCTCGTAAGCCACCTGTCTTAATTGTACTCCGTGTAAGAACAACTTTCTGGTTTGAGGATAACTTCAAGGATAACTTCCTGAACTGAGAATGCAAAGATGCGTCATTTTTGGGGGGGATTCTGAGTAGTTTATTGGACAAGTCTGGTACACAGGCGCTAAATTCTTTGCTTGAATATGAAAGTGCAGCGGAGGAAATTATACTCGGGCGACCATGGCCCCGACACTGTCGGCCCTCAAGTTCAAGTTATTATTTATGCGGCAGTCGTGTTCTGATACGGTGATCACGACGCGTTGTGAAAGTGTTAATTTCTGAATCATCAATACGAAAATTGAACAACCCTGCTCTGCTACAATTTACGAATCTAAAGTCATCATCAAATAAAGCATTCCGCTGCAGTACGCTATGAAAATTACTGAACGAGAGATAAAAGTTCATGAATTTGTATTCCACCATTTGATAAGTGTACTTTGATGCTAAATGAAATTGATAGAGCATCTGTGCTTCTTTTACGATCCATGAATTGCACTCACAGGTGACAGCTCATCAGTTGAGCTAGAACTATCGGCACTTAAATGTCCGAAAAATATTTTTAAGCATAACTAGCTCAGTGTTCAGACGAAAAAAATATTCCTTAGTTGTATAAATTACTCTGTTGTTCGTTTTCCCTTACAAATTGGTACTGGGAAACGTGCACAAACGACGAAAGTTGGCTGTTATAATGATAACACGGTTGCTGACACGCTAGTAGTTAGTAAAAGAACACATGTTATTGTCTCATTAACACTTTGACTGCGACGTGAGCCATATTTGATCATTAAGGGAGTTGTTCTAGCTGTAGACGTGTTAGAAAACAAAGATAATCACTTGTCATTTTACTAAAATGAAAATTCAATTTTTTTTAAGCTTCCTCAAGTGTCATTTATGCTGCTGACCAACCAGAAGTCACAAACTTAATTTAAAAATTACTTAATAAAAGCTAGAAGAAAACACGATCCAGTTAATGTTTGGTATTTTCAGCATTGCTTCCTACCATTGGCTTTATATTTGAACTTATTTTCAATGTTAAGGTTTAGTTTTACCTTTCGCAGTCAAAGAGTTAAGACGAAGCGGTTGCCTCTGCTCTGTAACACCTCGGGCGACGATGGTTATTTTCTTGTATAAAAGACTGGAAATTAGGGCAGAACCTGTCCGCCGTTGGGGTCTTACTCGCCATAGAATCAAGGAAGTTCCACAAAGAACTTAAATCAACATACTGCGGAAGTCTCTTTGAGTGCTCGAAGCAATTTGAACTTCGCCGCTAATTTGGTTCAGTTTTGCGGCTGAACAAACGAAGAGTTTAAGCCAAAATTCTGATTTCAGTAGATGAGCTTTTTCGACAGTATGAAACTTCAATTTGAATGACTTCAGGCTAAAATGATTTTTGAAACTAATTTTTTCCAGGTGTATTTTCAGTTCAGGCATTGCAGGAACAGTGCATCACGAAGAGTCGAGGAAGCTCTGTTTAATTTATCTTAAAAAAAGTTTTAAGAAATGAGGCAAAAACCAACGATTGATCATATTCAATTTTCCTTGCGTCTGAAGTTTATGTGCTGTAAGTTGGAAGAAACTCATTTCAAATTTTGATAATAAAATTAATTGGAGGGCAATATATATGTATATTTGTATGCATTAAAATAACTATGATGCCAAACGATCATTCAAAGTGGAGAAGCTGCGGGAAGAGAACATACTGTACTTGAGTTCAACACGCAGCTTTTCACACCGCATTAGTCGATCGCTGTGAAGACTGACGGAGAAAAAAAAGCCTTCTTCGTATCATATTCATTCAAAACACTCTATTTTGCCTCCGCTTAAGTGCCTCCGTAGTAATTATTAACAGTTTCACGAGTGTAAAACATAGAGCAAAAAAATAATGGAAATTACCACTGCGCTAAAGAAGGATTTAAATAGAACTGATCAAACCTGAAGAAAAATGGTGATTATTAACGAGTAGCGTGATCAATACGCACATGTGCAGCTCGAAAAGGTTAGATGATGTGTTGCAGCAGTGACATGATAACTTTTCTAAATAAGTATGTAATTAGAAAAAAATGGAGCAAATATTAACTTGATCAACAACTGGAGCACAGATATTGACAAGTTGGACCTAAAACCAGAAGAAAATCAGCCCATACCGGCTACAATATTAAGAATCAAAACTTCTCATTCATCTGTAATAATAAAGAAATGCTGTTGGTGACAAACAATTTTTTACAGAAATGCTCTTGGTTACGAACTGTGTCGCAATTTTGGCGATAAATGTGCTTGGTTACGAGCAATGCAGCAATTTGTGCAGCGAAAAGTTCGTGGTTACAAACAATGTCTGCAGTATTGAAACAACGGAGTTACACTCATACCAGCTTAACCAATGTGAAAGGAGGACAAAATTAGAGAACATGCTAATTTTTCAATGCGCAAAGTTGTTGAAACTTCAAACACTTCATCAGATTTTGTGATTTTATTGAGCGAAGTTTTCTGAAGTCTTGAAGAAGTAGAATTTTAATTGGCCATATGGCATGCACGCATGCATGCTTAGAAGTCATGAGAATATGCTAAATTCCACCGATGTTCTAGCACGTGTTTTTAACCCTTTAGCGCCTTGGCGATCCAGACGGTCATCTACTAAGAGGAGCCTTGATATATTTATTTCCTATCAAATTTTCTTCCTAACATGTTCTTTAAAGTTCGCTGCCAAATTGCTGTTCCATCCTTATTCTGATGTCGGTGACAACGTGATGCCAGTGCTAATCGAATCAAAGTGGTTGTGAGAACTGTAACATGAGTACAAAAATACTGACGTTAAGGAGTTAAAAAATAAACAAGTTCAAATTAACTTTCAGACCGAACTTCTTCATCGGGATGGAAGCGAAAATTAGGGTTTGTTGTGCAACTTAATGACTATCATATTTTATGATAGAAATATCATCCCGATAAAAACGCAAGACATCGTTCACTTTGACCCAAATTCACAAATGACCGTAGCCAAAATTATCAATCTAGAAAAAAGAAAAATAGAAGCTGTTTTTCTACCGTAATTAGAGTGGAGTGCGAACCAGTCGATGCGCCAGCCAAGCCCTGAATCATGCACCACGGGGCCGTTCTGGAAGAGCCTTGTGATCTTTCCAAGTATTCTCGATCATGATATCCGACCTGAGACCTAATTTATTTTTCGGCACATTTAAATATAGTAAAAGTGAAACAAAAGTTGATGACCGATGATTGCAGTTCTATTTGTGTGACACCGGCGTTTTGGCGATCAGTAAGCAAGGTTTGGTTCTACAGAAATGTTGCCCTCCGAAATAACGACTAGCAAACTTGTTCCGACGCCTAGATCTTGCCTTTATGCGACACTGCAGCGACCCTCATCTGTCATTCACTTGATATACATAGGTATAGGCTGAAGCTTAATTTTAAAATATAAAGAGTTTAGATTTATGTTCTAGTTTAGTTCGCGCTCATGCACAAAAATCAGAATAAATCTACTTCTACTGTGAGATTTCCCTTTTTTCTCATTATGCAAATGCTTACCGTGACCAAAGTTAACTCTGGTCTTTGCTTCTGAAACCCCATTTTACGGTGAAGAAGATTTAATTATGCTAACATTTTTGCCCTAATTTAGAATGTCGGATTCATGCAAAGTAATTCCTGACTCGCAATTTACACGCTTTTATACGCCTTCACATGCAATTTACACGCTCTCACACGCTTTTACACGCCTTCACACGCAATTCACACGCTTTCACACGCAATTCACACGCTTTCACAAGCAATTTAAACGCATTCATACACAATTTCACTCGCAATTTACACGCTTTCTAAATGAGATCTGAGAAACATTAAAATGAAGTATAGATTTCATAAAACCTGTGATTAACGCTTAAATTTAACTCCGCGAAAAAAATTGTTTTTAAAGAATAAAATAAATACTCCTTAGTTGGATAAAATTAGCAAATCTATGGGAATTAGATCACCCAAAGGAAAATGTGAAATTCCGAGCTCAGAGTTAGGCAGGCCTTCTTCTTGTTGAAATAAAATGTTTTTTATTATGTTACGGACAATCTTGTATCGGTTCACTGCTGTCCTGTTTCTCAACACCTCTAACTTTCATCTTCAACTTCTATCTTGTTTCATATACTTCCTTCTTAAGAACACTTTTTCTCTTCACGTCTAAAAAGCTTTGTGAGCAGTATCACATGAACGTTTCAGCGGAGCATATACGAACTTAATACTGAAGATAACAGAGGAATAATGAGTATAGCAGAATTAAGACGCCGTTCAAGCGGTAGGCACTAAAGTTCAAGTCTCACAGAACTCGAAGACAACAATTCCGACATTTGCATCACTCTAGTTCACCTACTATATGGTAGGCGAGCGCACTGGTAGGCCGTGGCAGTGGAATAAGGCGCGAGTTGGTTTAAACAGACTTCTATCACGGAAATTAAACTTTAGTTTAAGGGTTAAACACTTTCAGTATAACCAATAATTCTACTGAGAGAAAATGTACCAATTCCAGACAGAAAAGTGGACAAATTTGAGTTCTAATGGTATAGTAGCGTTTAACATTTAAGCCACGCGTTCGCAGGCAGAGCGAAGTTACAAATTCAAATTGAGTTTTGGAGAAAACGAAAGCACACAGCTACTTGATCCGACTATTCGCTAGTTCTTCCGTATAAGAATTTGTCGGTCAAATTCTCTCCATTAGTCTCAAGTTTGAAATCGATTGGAAGTTTCTAACTATCGTTAACTTGCATTTTCACTTCACCACAATTTCCTTGCCTAAAACACATAAAACCAGATCCTTTTCGGAATAGAGTTATCCATTTGTGAAAATACAATTTATGAACCCTTAACATGAAAGTCTGATGTTAGATTTAGACGCTTTAAGGTCAAGACAATTTTCCGAGTTTTGCCCATGAATAAAAAGATTGTCGATGTAAATGAAAGCACCGGAACAGAACATTGAGCAGCGTCGTGACAGCATCACAATGATTAGCCCTAGAATTTACGCTCATTTCAACAAATAATTTCCTATTAAGAGCGTTACACTCGAATGAGGTCACTTTACAGAAAACGTTTAGTGAAACATTTTTCTTAAACTAAATTAAATCATAGGTCAATTTCAGCCTCTCAAATACCATTAAAAATTTTTCCCAACAATAAAACGAGGAAGGCCCCATTTACAAGGAAACTTGAAGAAATCTATGCACCAGGTGTGTCCCAACACCCAGCTCACACAAATAGCAAGATTGAGGGAAGTGTATGGAAATAGATATAAGCATAAGAAGAGAGTAAAATGTGAGTGAAAAGGATTGCTGTGAACCGAAAAAATACGGACCGCAATAAACCAATAACCTATTCTATTTCAAGTAGAGAACAGCATCCATTGCTTTCAGCTTAATGACAAATCCCATAGACGCAATGGCCGTAAACCACGGTGAGAGGTAAATTCCAACCAATATAATGCACTCTAGTTCAATAATAAAAACCGAAATTCAATTGTTTTGATCATCAAAGACGTTTGGCAGAGATACTCAAGGCAACTAGTTATATTCAGACATCTATCATTCGAGGCACGCTTGTAAACAAGATCCGTAACTGTCTTTTGGACCGAGCAAATTTGTCGCCTAACCCAGAAGGAAATTGCAAGACCTCAGGTATTTAGCGCCAGCAGCCGCGTACAAAAAGCACTGCAATAACTGCGACAAAAAATCATTGCGTAAATCTCAGGAAATCCCAGAGCTATGGATGCAGGGACCAGGAAGGCGAGATAGGCGTGGCATCAGCCGTCTTTGCAGGCCGTAATGGAAGGCTTCAGTTGATGCCGTGAACGGACAAAAAAATGAAGCACCAGCAACCCGTGACCACGCATTTTGTCGCTCCATGAAGAAACGAAGTCGCCGTGGCATAGTTTTTACCCGCAATCTTTGTCGCCGCAGTTAATTCTCTCAGAAAGGTTTAAAAAAATGCTTTTTGCACACTAGAAAATGGGGGAAAAAGAGGGGTATCAGCTTTTCATTTAGTTCAGGAGAGAACTTACCATGAACGTAGTTCATTGCTTTAGACAATGCTCACTATTAAAAAAATGCACAGCTATAACAGTGAAATTAACTTTTACACATCTCCACTCGGAGAGATGCAACTACTGTATCTACGAGAATTGGTACTCCCAGAGAGAAAATGTGAGGTCCCGAGCTTAAGATTAGCCAGGCTTTCATTTTTTTTTGTAGTAGAAAACAGTTTTTTATTTGTTTCCGTTCCAACCGAAAAGTATATCCTTTTTCCGTTCACTGATGTCTTATTTTAGCACCTATTTCTTCCTTCATCAACTTTTACTTTGTTTTATAAATAAACTTCTATGTATCTTGTTGCTTCTATGCAAAGGGGGTGGGGACACGCCTTGCGTATAGATTCTCGTTCCATAGGGCCATGCTAAATGGTACCATTCCATCTCTTTACTAAAGAACACTTTTGCTGTGGTTAGAATGGTCAAACTATATCCTCATAATTAATTTAATCTTTTACGCACCTCTCTTGTGTAAGGACAATAATCGTGGACGAGACTGTGCGATTCAAACAACAAAAATGAAACACACCAAAGGGTTGGAAATTTTATTTTTAAATTCTCTAGAAATCCTCTCAGGTTAAAGAACTGAAATGTACCTGGACCCTAATCCAAGTTTGACATTGTGTTCTACGTGTGCACACTGAGCGAAATAATGGGACACGATTTTTTGGAGTCATTACTCAGCAAGCATCACAAAAGTACTTAACTTTCCATGAAAGTAAAGTGCAAAGACCACAACATGCAACATTTACTCGTTTCTAATAGGCGGCGGGAAAGGCAGCGGTCGTCATATTGTACTCGTATTACAGCAAGATTGTTTGATCTCGGGTTAGAACAGTAGCCGCTAAAATATTTACATTTCTTTGCTAGTATTCAATCATACTTACGCGAAGTTACGTACTGATATCATCCGTATTAATGTAATAAAATAATAGAGGGGATAAAGCGATGATGTTGTGACCTAGAGCCAGCCTTGCTTCCATGCTCCCCAACACACTGAGCTTATTTGAGCTTGTTGAGAAAGGATTCCCTAATCGTTGCTCTTCAAGATTCAATATTCAATTCACTTCTCCCCATTCTTCCATCTTGCAGTTTCTCAAAAACTTTCACACCTTAAAACACAGAATCATGCGATCTGGATGGGTCTCACTAAACTTTCATGCTAATGAGATCCAAGCTCAAGCTCTGTTGCAGGTGGAAATGTCGGGTACGTGTGGCTGCAAGTCTGCGAGTGTCGAGTATAGCTATTTACAGCCTAGTAAAGTCGCAACTTTCCACCATCTCGGTGCTGTACTTTCAAGAATATCGGGCTTCTAGGCCCCATCAATCCATTTGTTGGCACTGACAAAGTCTTGAGATCTTTCAAGGGATTCCAGCTCAAATGTTAGCTACATTCAGCTCTAATCCTAGCTACATTGGCTACAATAAAAAAACATCCTGTTTTCCTGTAGAGCATTGCTGAGATACAGATCCAATATTGGCTGCAAAAGGATCTGACGATTCGGGCTTCATGTGCCAGCAAAACACCACCTGCTCACGATGACCATGAAGAAGGAACCATTTAATTTCTACCGGATAGATAAGAAAGGGGATCTCACAGCACCGTCAGAAGGTAATGTTCAGCGACGAAAATCCGTTCAAGTTGGTTAGGAGCGGCTTGAAAATTTTGCGCTGCTCTAGTGATAAGCCCACGCATTACTCGTGGTACACATTATAACAAATGTGTAGCATTTATTCTTCTGATAAAAATAAGTAAATTGGAAGGAACAGGCTGCATTTGAGTTTAATTTTTCGAAAAGCTTTAGAATTATTTTTCTGAGGTTGTCGTAAAAACCATTATGTTAAAAAACTTGAACCCACCTTAATCCGAAATAGAAATATTTTTGATACGGTGTACCTAGCTCAACTATTTTAACGAATAATTTTCTTTCCTTTTTTAATCTTCTTCAGATGAATCGTTATTTCTCTACCTAAAGTTTGCTATACAGTTTAAGAGGTCTCTTAGCTATGGTATCTGCTGTGAATGAAGAGTAATGTATTCGTTTGTAAACTTCTCTCATGATTGAAGGACAATCTAAGCATCGAATTTTTTTTTAATGTGCGAAATTCTGAGGGCAAATTAACTAAATAATTCAGAAAATCTTTACAAACGATGGGCAAATTGAACGCGTCTATCAGGATGAATAGCGTCTACCACGGAGCAACAATTTGTGATATTAGCTGCTGCTGAAGAATAGCCCACGTTCTGTAATTACATCACTTAACACTACCAATGGAAGTAATAGATAATCTATAACATATAAAAAATAATAATATCGAGGACAGTTGAATAAGACAGACCAAGTGTGATTCCGAATATCTATGCACCCAACTGAGAGTACGCTGAAGAAAACCGTCAACATATCAATGATTAAAAATGCCTTTCACGTTAGTGCCCACACAATTTACTTGAAGTCAATGTTAATTCTGGCAAGCAGCGCCGGCCGGCGCTTTGTATATTATCTCAGACCACATCGGCTGAAGTCCACGCTCAATGCCTGGGCAAGCGTTGAGAGTATTGATCGCACTGCGGGCACGTCAATTGTGTCGTAAAGCTGTCCAAAAATGGCCAAAGTGAATGGCTCACGTTTTGCACGCTTGTGACGGCTATTAGCAGCGATAAAATTCTGCCGCCGCAAACTTGCATTAATAGGATGGCGTGTGGTGTATCGAAGCTCTGGGGCGCTCTGCCATACTGAAGGTCCGGTGTGTCGCACGAGTGGTCAGAACACACTTCTGCAACCTTCTTCTCTGGACTTGCGTGCGAATGCAGGCCTTGTGAGATTGCACCATAGAAAGGATTAATTGCCTGTTTGAAAAATAAAGAATTGTTTGTTATTGATTTAATTTCAGAGGAGCATAACAGTGACTACGGAATAGCATCCGTGGGTTGTGACCTTTGACTAAATTCATGCTAATCTTCAAGAGCGTTTTACAATTTTTAGGGAATTTTCGAGCTGAATTTTAAAGTTACTTCACAGTTTAGCTGAAAACTAGCGGTGACATGGCGGGATGGAATAAATTGTTAATGAAATATCGAGTTACATATTTTCTCCTGTATTTTTGGAGGCGTTTCAAATATTCCACGCGAGCATTGCATTAGTTTGATTAATGTACGGTAATAAAGTCATGGAAGCTGAAGGCCCAACAAACAACAGCCAACAGACCATCACCTGACGGATGTGCAGGAGGGCTTCAGCATGACTTTATAAGTGGTTAGTGACTAACTCTCGTGGAGGTTATGTGTATGTAGTGGTCAGGTGGCTTGTGACCAACACGGTGAAGCTCAGTACAAACCAACATATCGACCATAGGATCGATAGATTATTAAAGTTTTAGCCTCCATTTACCACGACAAAGATGTTCAAAGAAAGGAACGATGAAGGTACCATTTAGTATGGAGTTAGTTAAGGAAACGTGGAATCTATGCACAAGGTGCATAGAAGCAGAAAGCTAAGAAAGAAGTTCATGAAAAAAGAAAAATGTTGAAGAAGAAAGTCAGAGGGGCTGAAAAACCGGACATCGGTGAACCGAAAAAAGATCGTTCGTCACAAAAAACCTGCTCAGTGTATTTCAACAAAAAGATGGCCTACCTAGCTTTTAGCTCAGGACCTTACATAATCCCTCTGGGAGCGCTAATTCACATGGATACATTGTGTAGTTGTATCCCCCTGAGGAGATCGACCATAAGATGTTGGCCGAAAATTTTGAGTTAGAGGATGAGTTCGGCCACGATACCAGTAACAAGTAAGCCCGTACAGGCGAGGTGTACGGATGAGTTCGGCCACGACATCAGTAACAAGTAAGCCTATACAGGCGAGGAGTACGGATGAGTTCGGCCACGACATCAGTAACAAGTGAGCCTATACAGGCGAGGTGTACGAATGAGTTCGGCCACGATACCTGTAACAAGTAAGCCTGTACAGGCGAGGAGTACGGATGAGTTCGGCCACGATACCAGTAACAAGTAAGCCCGTACAAGCGAGGTGTACGGATGAGTTCGGCCACGACACCAGTAACAAGTAAGCCTATGCAGGCGAGGAGTACGGATGAGTTCGGCCACGATACCAGTAACAAGTAAGCCCGTACAAGCGAGGTGTACGGATGAGTTCGGCCACGATACCTGTAACAAGTAAGCCCGTACAGGCGAGGAGTACGGATGAGTTCGGCCACGACACCAGTAACAAGTAAGCCTGTACAGGAGATGTGTACGGATGAGTTCGGCCACGACATCAGTAACAAGTAAGCCCGTACAGGCGAGGTGTACGGATGAGTTCGGCCACGATACCAGTAACAAGTAAGCCCGTACAAGCGAGGTGTACGGATGAGTTCGGTCACGATACCTGTTACAAGTAAGCCTGTACAGGCGAGGCGTACGTTAGTAAACTCAGGAGCAAGACAATACGCAACACGGCAGACATTGTGCCCGTAACGAGCGTCGTGTAGCTCTGCGTCAGAATGCACAATATCTCCATCAATTCGCGGTGGCATCAAAGCGGTAATGACGGTGTCGGTGTGAGGCTGAAATATATAATTAATGGAGTGTGTGTCAACAGGTCGCAGAGGCGGTAATGAAGCGTGGCAAGCAGGGCTGGCTGTTCTGGGTCCTTTTGAATAACCGAAGGTAAAAAATTCAAGTTTGTAAGATATGGGGGTTGAAATTTTCCACAACAAGTGTACAGATGATGAGAAAAGGTGTAAATATGTTTGCATGTTTTATAGCAGATTTTCACAAAGATCAATAGGATGTGCGATTTAACACAACACTTAACCTAACACGTGCCAGGACTTGAGCTCTGCGCCACAAAGCT
Source organism: Platorchestia sp. MABIK (assembly GCA_014220935.1). Classification (NCBI taxonomy): domain Eukaryota; kingdom Metazoa; phylum Arthropoda; class Malacostraca; order Amphipoda; family Talitridae; genus Platorchestia; species Platorchestia sp. MABIK. Next base: position 191,718 of record JACJUY010000603.1, on the reverse strand, counting down.
TAGCTCCTGAATGGGAATTGGGACACCCACAGAAACTCATCGCAATCTAGGCCAATTAGTCAACATTCCGTCGCTTAATGGGCAATTTGTGTCCTATACATGTACCTGGGCTTAATTGTGACATCGATGACGACTTCGAATTCTGCGTCATACTCATTTGTGTGTATCATTCGTTGCTTAGAATGAGGGGGTCTCGTGGATCCAGTTAATTAACACTTTGTTAGCATTTTGTTGGCTGGAAACCAGCGACCTAGTTCGTAAATTGAAGGTTCACAAGACGCTTTGACTACAGGCTTGCAGGCTTCACGTTCCCTCAGAATATTAATTGAAAACGAAAGAAGAAGACAGAAGTTTTGGGCGAGTGCAGGAAAGCTTACTACAGGAGTTTTTCGCCGAATCTTCGTAGGATCATTGTCTAAAATTTCAATGGTTTTATGTTGAATGTTTCCCTGTTGGAAATATACGACGAATTAGAACCTCAGTGAGAATTGGGGAACAAAAGAGTGCACAACATTAAAAAATTGCTTGTAGAATTCAATTGACAAATTTTCTGGGCTTTTTGTGTCAGAAAATAGTAAAGTCGGAAAAGATAGCTGGCTGTCCGGCCATTAAAATGCGTGGGAGGGCCAAGTTACAATGGCGACTATTAAAAGGAGGCCATTCCGTAGAAGTGATCGTATCTGGAAGAAAAAAACGAAAAGGGCGCTTTCTAAACGCGAGAAACATTCGAAGTGGAATAACTTTCGAGCACGGAGAAGATCTGAGACGACAGCTGAAGAGTACTCACGGCGTCCAAAGTTGGCAGTAAGAAACGAGTTTGAAAGCCTGACAACATTTTCGAAGCAAGAAACTGTCAGTACACGGTTGACACGATACATAACAGCAGTGACCAAATGAAGGGCAACATAACGAGCACATTAAAAGTTAACCGAGCATAATTGATTTGCGAGATAAAGTTGAGGAAAATGAGCCCGACATGACTGCTTTATCGTCAGCAATGGCTGGTCGAGTATGAAGTTCAGTGCTGTCAAGCGAGAATATTGGTGCTTTGAGAAAGGTACAACTACGTTCATTTTACCGTGCGGATTAAGTTAAGCTCCGGGCATTACGCTCACAATAGGGCGGCTAATCTTGGACGTCTCAAGTGAGCGAAATTTTAATTTTCAGACGTGAGGGAAATGTTCCAATAACGACGAGCGCAGAAACAAGACTCGGACGAGGTAAAAATGCAAATTTGTGTCATCATTCACGTAAATTATCATTATTGTTTCAAAGTTGTGGGTGGAATTGCCCTTTTTCGAAGTGATTACCACACGTACATTGACTTAAAGTTAAAATGAATTTCGATGATCAGGAAAATTTATATTAGGTCAAGACTGTCAGAGGGCTAAATTTTCTATTTGTCTGGAATATTGTTATCTACTTTCAAAGAGATGATTATTATTATTAGTTTAGTTGGTTTAAGAATCCCTAGCCAGAAAAAAGGAGATCTCAAAAGAGCTAAGGGAAGGAACCATTTAGGATGGACAAAGGGAAACGTGGAGTCTAGGGAGAAAATATATGGTCACTCAGGATACCCTGCCCGTGGAAACAACAAGTTCAGAAGGAAGAGGAAGAAAGGGTTAAAGAGCAATGGGGAGGAAGGGGTGAAAACTGAAAGGTGGAAAGGTGTAAAGGGGGACGAAAGACGGAAATCCCGAAGGCCAATCTTTAGCTGAAGCAGCTAACGCGATCTCCCTAGTTCTCAGCAGTGTGTGCGTGTGTGCGCATGCATACAGTTTGTATGTGCCTGCAATGAGTGTGAACACAGTGAGTGCATCAGCCATTAAAGGGATTTCACCACCCAAAACGCTCTGTGGACGTTTCATCAGGGAATTGAGAATTTCCATCCTGTTCCCATACTCAAGTGCACCACGTAAATGGCCGCATCATTTCAGCGTCTCGCTTAGCACAGCTCGCTCCGCAGGCAAGGAAACGCGGAAGCATCTCAGCAAAACGACCAGGTCAAACTATAATGGCAAAATGAAACAAACACTCGTGTACGAGGTCGGTAACACAGCATGGCGGCCAGTCCTACAATTGAGAAAGAAAGAGAATGAATTGAAAAAAAAGCGGGTATACATACAAATCTAAACCAACATCAGATTGCTCTAACAAGTAAGAAGTTGTATTGACAACCGATACGGGCTTGTTGCTCAATGCACACTGACGAGGACAGACCCTCTCAACATGCCTCCTGAAGTGTAACAAAGGAATTATTTGTTTCGAGGATCGTTGAGCCTCCAAAAAAGCGCTGAAAGACAATCCCCTCCAGCAAATTCGGACATTTGCTGTACAAACAGCAAAGGCTCACTAAAGCGAGAACGATGATCATGGCCCCTTGATTTCCTACGTCAGTAATAATATAATTTGTTATAGAGCAGCTGCATAACGAACTCCCGTTTCAGAAAACTAATTTTAAGAATGTCTAAATATTTTCGAAACTAACTCCTCTCAGATTAACCCAAGCACTTTGAGAACATAACATCCAAACTTTTACTGAAGTCTTTAATGGTTTTCGAGGAAGATAATAATCATGAACATTGACTACGTAGATCAATTCCCATTGTGAAGACACAGTACTCCCTGAATATTTGAATTTGCTAAATTGCTCAACAGCGCGTCGTAAAAAAAAAAAACTTCACTAATCATCCGCTGATGCTGTACGATGCATACAAGACAAAACAAACGGAATGCATCCAAGAATTACTCAGAGCTGTGGTACATCGGCTCTGTGACTAATTTCATTCTACTTCACAAATGAGCCACAGTTTTTACAAATGGCAGCAGCAGCGGCAGTACTTTCCTATTTTATGGTGAGAAGTAACAGGCGTGACTACACTTCACTGGTACATGGAAGAGAACAATTTTAAAAAATTAATGCCTTAAAATGATGGCAGACTTACTTTATTACCGCCAGCTGAACGCGGTAAAAGAAAGCGCTTACATCACGCAGGAATTTAGTGCAGGGACTTGTGGTCTCGAGGCTCGGCAAGGATTTAATTTAATGAAGTGCTGAATCTCGTCAAGAAACAAAGTGGCCAAAAATAGCAAGCCTCTCGCAAGGATGCGGCGCAGAGATTTGGTCTGTGCTCTTTCCGCAGAAGCTTTTGCCTATAAAAGTGTTCGAGGAACTTGTCTCAGGCATACAGAATGTATTAGCTTGTTAAAATTATTAATTAGTCGATTAGAAGTAGACGCACTGCTCCAGAGTGTATCACATTTATTGCAGAAGTGTGTCACATTTATTAGAGTCATTTTACGTAACTCAGTGAAAATTGCACGATAAAATGTTAATAAAAGAAGATTGTTCGGCGATCCGTAATTCTTCAATCCTGAGCATCAGGTCAAAAATGAGCACTTAACACAATTAAAAAGGACAATTTGTACTTCTGCAAATGGCGTAAAGTACTCGGCAAAAAGCATCTAGGGTTATAAACTCTATTTCATGGAGCGATAAAACTTGGTTAATTTGAATCCTGTTACCTAGTCTGTCTCTTAGCACTCCAAATACTGGAAGCTTCTGTGCAAATAGAGTTAAGTAACTTAGACGGAACCATTACAATTAAGGAAATGCATAAATAAAGGTAAATATCCTTCTACTTCAGAAATTTTTTGAGGAATTATCCAAGGAAAATAGAAAAAGCATGGAAGGCGGTATTGTTATTGAACGACAGAATGGGACTGGGGAGGTCGCACGTCGCTCGTGTGATGTGCAACAACCCCAGTCCCATTCTGTCGTTCAATAACAACACCGCCTTCCATGCTTTTTCTATTTTCCTTGGCTAATTCCTCAAAAAATTTCTGAAGTAGAAGGATATTTACCTTTATTTATGCATTTCCTTAATTGTAATGGTTCCGTCTTAGTTACTTTACTCTATTTGCACAGAAGCCCCCAGTATTTGGAGTGCTAAGAGACAGACTAGGTAACAGGATTCAAATTAATTAAGTTGTATCGCTCCATGAAATACAACACTCAAGCTGCACAACACCCTGCTCTGCATTGATGATCCACGACTACTGTGAACGACTGCTTTTGCTGCAGGGCGGTCCATACAATGAAGGTAGATAATAGATTAGGTTATTGTACGGGGATGCGTTAAAAAAACAAGGAAATTAAAATATGTGTTGCTCTTTTAGAATTGCGCTAGCAAATAATTCATCCGAAAAATTTCCTTCTTTTTCATTAGAAGATTTGATAGAGATGCAACATTTGCATGCTAAAAAAAAAATTAGCAAGAGAAACAATCAATTTACGAAACTATGTATTAACCCCAGCGATTTAAACCACTGCAATTTCAGACTAAAGAAGCAAGTCACTCTAAACTGACCATTAGGAGTATCAGTTTTGAGTGAAGTTTATCAGGCGAAAAATGAAACCTTACTTTTGCTTTATTTTTCAGTTGAACTTTGTATGATTATTAATAGCGTTCCCTTTAGTGTATGGGCTCGTGTTTGCGATAAAAAGCGTACGGTAAATACTATTGCTGTTATGAAGTCTGCAACACCAGCCACCGGTGATGTCTTACGCCTGAAACTAGCGTATGCTTACCGTCCTTCTCGTGCTGCTAATAATACTTCAAAGACTAGATTATTAGTTAGTTTGAGCCTCCCTATCCGCAACAAAGGCGATCCAAAGAGTGGAAGGAAGAAGGCACCATTTAGCATGGAGTTAAGGAAACGCGGAATCTATGCAGAAAGGGCATAGAAACAGTAAGTTAAAAAAGTATGTTCATGAAACAAGATAAAAATTGAAGAAGAAAGTAGTAGGTGCTGAAAAACAGGACTGCAGTGAACCGAAAAGAGATGGTCCTTAACAAAACAAAACCATTTTATTTCGACAAAAAGAAGGCCTACCTAACTCTCAGCTCGGGCCCTTACATTGTCCCCCTGGGAGCGCAAGCATATTTTACCATCCGAGACTTGAAATAATAAAGCAAAACGTGTCGTGCAATGCTCTTTGTTTTCATACAGGAGGCTACTTTATTGCCTAGGGGTGAAAGGTCCAAACAAATTCAAACTTGTGCATGGAATTCAATTATGGGAGTACGATGAAGAATAAAATGTAAATAAGAACGTGCTCATAGCAAGAGAAAAATGTAAAAACGGCGTTTACGCTTGTTGATAAAATTCAACATTTGCAAAAATTCAACCGTGTTGATGAAAAACTCAAAAATATATTTTCAAGTTATGAAAGTTTTACCACGAATAATTCAAAACTGCGCCGAATTGTCCTGCGGTGGCTTTTTTTTCACTTCAGAGAAGTTCATATTTAAAGAGGGAACATAGCCCTATTTCAGCAATGACAAAGCGTCGTAAATTTCATTTGTGTTAGCAGAGTTGAAAATTTATTCGAACAGCATCGTTACATTCAGACGATTTGAGACGCTGGAGACTCATTTAGCTCTACATTTTTTCCAAACAAACAAACATTAATGGATGCTGAGACGAATTAATACGAATAGCTATTTTGCATTGTGTGAGAACCAACATCCTAGCAGAGAATCCACCAACGCATTCAGTTCTGGAGATTATGATATGACCTCTCCAATGATTCATGGTCGATTTCAATGTTCTTGCAACAGTTTCGTAAATAAACTACAGGAAAACAATCGCACAGTTGAAGCAGAATAACATGCAGTCCGAACCACATTCACCAAGGATACAAGTAAAATAAAGCTAAGTCATCATTCTAATGATTTTAGGATATCGCTAGCGCTCTCCAAGCCTCTACAACATCTCAATTTTTTTCGAAGTACGCAGCTTGTATTCATGTAATCGAGTATTGATGCAACTTAGTTGTTCTATGATTAATGATTAAGAAATATTTTTCCATTGAGATTATATTAACTAAAGATACAGAGACAAATCAGGCTTGTATTACACTTCAACTGATCATATGCTTCGAAGAAAATCCATTATAAAGAAATATTTGGAAGCAAATTTCAATGCTCCGATTATTCCGATTGCTGCGAAGTTTGGCTCGTAAACGATGAACACAACACATGTTGAAAATTTCAAAACTACATAAGAATGCAAGTTAAAACCGTCCACTAACGTAATATGACAACCTTAGCCCTTTAGCGTCAAATCGGACTTCAAAATTCCCTTTCATAAACAGCTCTAATATATTTTATTCCTTTTGAAATTTGGGTCCTAATGTTCTCTTCGAAGTTCATTGTCGAGGGGAAGCTTCTTCCTTGTCCTGATGTCGGTGACTTCTTGATGCCGGTGCCAGTTAAATGATAGTTGTGATGTTAAAGGGTTAAATTATAAAACGCTGATTGCACGCTGAAAGCGAGTGATACTCGTCGGAGAAATGCATGCAAGTCCTAGATCCATTTACGTCACTTTCAAGTGAAAATTTTGCAGAGAGATTCACTTTCATTCGATATTTTTGGCTACGAGACTTAGACTGTAGCTAAAACCTTGTCCTCAAACATATTAACAAGTAATGTAGTTCAGAGGGTCCATATTTGTAAAGGAAATGGACCACTCATCCCTACGAACTGAAGCGATCACCATGGTCCAGCAGATCCTGATTTTTCTTCTCGTTTCCAGACGACACACATAGTCGTGCTGGAAAGACTAACGAAAGTTCATCATAGTGGTTCTTTGAGCTGGTATTAGTCACGACTACAGATTATAATCGGTATGGTTCAATCATGGATTTCCTCACCAGAAATAACGAAAATGAATAGATGCCGCTCGGATACTATATTACCAGAGTTTACTCGTTCACCTAGAACAGCATGATGAGCCGTTCATGGTTTCGTCACACTTCTGTGTATACTACCTTCCTTACGCAAACAAATGCAATACTTTCGGCCACTGCCAGATACAACACCTTTCTTTCGTTACTGAAATCAAAACTTGAGTGCGGTTCAGAATGAAGACCGTCTTGATACATGGCTAATGCTTCTTACTAAATTGTGCCAAAACTTGAAGCCCCTATCCGATTTTGATGTTTTTGAAAGAAATCTTTAATATTGTTTCTGCAAATACAATTGCCTAGTTTTCCAACTTTCTGACGGAACTCCTTGGGTTTCTCAGAAACTTCTTTCAAAGAGATTTAGTAAGGGTTTGGGTAGTAGAAGCGCTTGGAAAACCGTGGTCTGATCTTTTCCTCATTCTGACAATCTCTTTGGAGCGTTGAAGGTTCTCTAACGTTCATTCTTCTAATTATCGTTTCTGCGAGTTCTTCCTCTAAATCAAATTTATCACTTCACCTGTTTTTTGCCACTCCCAATTTAGACACTCATTTGAATGATGTACAATGAAATCCTAACAGGGTAGCATCACAGATTGAGATCTTTGTTAAAGATCGTTTTGCTGCATTCTGCTTGCAAAACTCATATTTAACCGTACATATTTTAACCATATACAGAAAAACGTTAATTAAAACGATTTTTGGAGTGACGAAAACCACAGAACTCTTTCGTTTTCGAGAAATGATACCCTGAGACAATTTTAGATTCCCGTAGGAATAGACCAAAGCGCGCGCCAACGCATTCCACTTTTGATTTTCATACGACTCACACATGACGAAATGAGTGTCTCAACAGATAGTAGGACACACAGGAGTAAAACGCCACAAACCCATAAATATACCGATAGAAGTGAATGTTTTAATATATAAGAGCAAGAGAAAGGACGCAAATTCCCCTCTTAACAATAGAGAGGGATACTCCGACTAACTTTTGTGTTAGGAATTCTCTATGAAAGTTCTATGCTGAGACACACGAAACACCACAGAGAACCAACACTAAGTTGGAAGGCCTACAAAATTTAACGATTCAGGAGCAAAAATAACGATTCAATTTTAGATAGAGCTTACCCTGTGTCTGCTCGCTCGTCACAGCATAACCGACGCATTTCACCAGATGACTTCACTTATGAATTATTACTATTATAATTATTATTATATGAGAAAGTTTAAGCCTCCCTTTACCACGACAGACATGTTCAAAGAGAGGAAGGATGAAGGCAACATTTAGTATGGAGCTAGTTGAGGAAATGTGGAATCAATGCACAAGGTGCATAGAAACAGAAAGCTAAGAAAGAAGTTCGTGAAACAAGAAGAAAGTTGAAGAAGAAAGTCAAGGGTGCTGAAAAACAAGACAGCAGTGAACCGAAAAAAGATGGCGCGGAACAAAACTAAAACCTATTCTAATTCAACAAAAAGAAATCCTACCTAGCCTTTAACTTCACTTATGAAGCACCATACCAGATCTTTTGATTTTGAACAGACGTTCGCTCTAATTATTCTCTAAGACTTCTTTTGATCGCAATTGCCGTGTTAAAATCGACAAATTGCAGCCTCTTCATTACTTCTAGATAGCATCAACGACGGGATATCTTCTAATTAAACTCTTACTTGATTTCTCCGCTCCATGTGTGCGCCATCGAGATGTGGAATTGACGAAGTAAAATTTTGCTGTGATTCAAAGCCGAATCCATTCGCAGAGACTAAAAACGGGCTGCACCACATTATTTGTGGACAAAATTATAACTGCAACTCATGAAGCGTTGATTATTCAAGCATATATTAAGTATTAATTACAAGTGGAAATGGCAGCGCTGATATGCTTTCATTCTCCATTAGTCGAGCTTATGATCTAGCTGGCTCTAATGAGACCGCACTGAGATCACAGCGGCGTACGAAGGTGCTAGAAAAACATTTTTGAGTTTAAATCATTCGCAGTCAGTGGTGTTTTATCTCTCTTATTGTCAGAAGCACTCATTGTAAAAGTTTCTTTTTCATACGCAGCTATTCGTCTGGTAATTTTATACTTATTACTCATATTTTGTACGTTATTACTTACTTATTCGACAGATGTGAAGAATCCAGTCATCGTCAAAATTGAACACCGAAGTCATGCAAGTCGATTTGGAAAATCTACTAATACAATTTTAGAAAGATATTTAGGACTGAAAAATATCATGCAAGAAATGTTTATCATTAACAGTTGCATCACGCGTTTTAGTCAACAAATATTTCAAAAGAAAAAGCTCCTGAAGCATAAAACAAGCACGCATGATTTTCAAATTTGTAATCAAGGCTTGAATGCATTTTGAAGCTCAGAATGGATGCAAAATTAGTGATTGAACTGGGGGACTGCAAACAACATTTCCACAAGCCCCATCGCAAGAAAGCGCTTCGTTTTTAGAATAAATCTCGGTATTCTTAAAACAACATCGTAACAAGTTAAAGGATTTCTGCCTGGTCATGAAGACAGCGATGGTACTAACGCTGGATCATATGATCTGAGGCAGTCTATGGCTGCAATTGAGGGCACTCTCACACTTCTTAACGATACAAAGTCACCTGCATTGACGAGGCTTTTTACAGATGACTCTGCTAGGTCTTGCTAAGGCCTCTCAATCGGTCTCAGAAGCCATATTAGTTGCGATAGAGAAGACTTGTGTAGGACGATAACTGACTCGTGGAGGCGAGACTCACGTTTCTGATAAAAGTCGGGAGGAAGTTTACCTATTGCTGAGAGGTAAATGAAACTAATACAGCTAAATGATGATGTTCTTCGTATAATGTACTATTTCGTCCTCGTTGAGCAATGACTCTCAGTAAATGAAGAACGTGGAATTAGATCCTGGCTTGTTTTCTCGAACCTTTCTATCGAAAAAGGAACTACCACTCGAGCGGAGAAACCCACAGTCCTCCATGACAGCTCTGCCGTCGTCAGCTGTTACATTCGAATACATATAATTCTTTTAAAAATCTAATATCTCCAACCAAAACCTAAGTAAATTTAAGTTTTTCAGAATTACATAGTCTGGAATTAAAGCTTATTTGGTTCGATCCCACAGCATAGATAAAATAGGCAACAATTTAAGGTGAATCAAGTTTGTCTGTCCTATGCTATGGAGACGGGCACCCATCGGAAGGATACCGTTTGATTACCTCAGCTATTTATAGGACTTCGGGAGTTTTATCGTTCGTGAATTCCATCTGTGCTCACTTTGCTTCATTTAGTTTTATGCCTTCTTCGCAATCCTTCCTTCATCTTTTTCCTTTTCCTTCCAAAAGTGCTGTTTTTATGCGCTGGGTATTTTCTGTGGCAACACCCGGCAGATAGATGCCCCGTTGTCCTTGGTCCATGCAAAAGGGTCAATTCTTTTTCTTGTGCGAGAACATCTTTGAAATGGAAACAGAGGCGGAAACAAACAAGACATACCACTAATTTGATTTGAGGTTAAAAATACGTTGGTTCATCCTACAACTCTGCTGGAGAGTTTTGGCCGCGTCCGGACGCCAGAGCTACGGAAAAGTCTCCTGTGAAAATTTGTCCAAATGCGACCCTGCTTTTAATAACACAACCGTCACTCGCAGTTGACAACGTAATGCAAACCGACTGCGGAGTGCTAGAGATTAAAAATAAACATTAATAAAAGATTAGATTTAAAGTTAGTTACAGCCCCCTTTACGACAGCATAAATGTTCAAAGCGAGGACGGATGAAGGCACCATTTAGTATGGAGTTAAGGGAACGCGAAATATATGCCCAAAGTGTGTTCCCGCATAGGATCCCGTGCACATAGAAGCAGTATTTTGAGAAATAAGGCTGAAAACAAGATAAAAATTCAAGAAGAAAGTCCGAGGTGCTGAAACACAGGACATCAGTGAACCGAAAAAGATGGTCCTCAATGAAATAAAAAAATTACTTCGGCTGAAAGAAAGCCTACCTGACTTTCAGCTCGGAACCTCACATTTCACTCCTAGGAGAGCCAATTCTCGCAGAGAAAATATTTCTATTCTTCTGAGGGGTATGCTAATAAAATGTTAAATACTTCCTTTATGTAGTAAAATGATGTGAAAAAAATAGAATTATAATATTTTAATTCAACAGTCTTCAGCCACATCACAGGAGGATAAAAGAACGAAGAGAATGAATTATTTAGCATGAAGTGTGGAGAATGGGGAATTTATGCACGAGATGAGCTCCCACACACTGTATCCTGCACATAGAAACGTAAATTTAGGAAGAAAGAGGGTAAAAAATCAAAGATGAAACAGCAAATAATTTGTGAAAACTGACACGAGTAAAGTAAGCTTTTGAGCGCTTTAGTAAGACAAAACTCTATAAAGAAAGATAGAAGTCCCAGAGGCCAACCTACAGTTGAGGGAACCTTACCGTAGCCCACTGAGGCTCCTGAGAGTAAGAAAAACAAGAGTAACATCAGCAACCAAAAAATAGAACTGTAATTGAACATCGGTCAAGCGAAACAAGCAGCAAACGAACAAAGAGTTAAGCTAGAAATAAGAGGCGCACTCGAGCAGCAGGCAAGAAAACAGATAAAACGCCCTGCAAATGAGCAAGATGAGCGAACAGCCTATAGCTGTGCTGCGCTTGGCAATCAGTCGAAAGAGCAAACGTTTTTCCAGTGAAAACTTGGGCGATAATGGCCGGCTCTCGCTAGGAACTGCGCCTCTGAGAAATCTAAATTTGTCCATTGGTGGCAATAAAAGTGAAGCATCAACTTAATGATCATTGAAATCGATGGCTTACGAGGAAGGAATTTCGTCGAGGGGAGAGAGAACGAGAGACCTCATGAGCTGGGTTCCGATCATTAGCGATGCTTGGTGCATGGACAATTTGTTAGAGAGAAAAGAATAGAGCTGTCTCAGCGGCGGCACCACTACCAGTGATTTTCTAAAAGTTGGTTTGAAGAATGAATCAAGCCTTCGATACGTGTTCATGGTTGTAAAGTATATCAGTTAGGTAAATAAATCAATATTGATGACTGATCCATTGTTATTAAAGCTACAAACGTTTAAATTGACGACCTAAATGTTTTTGTTGTATTTGTTATGCCTGTCATATTAAAAAACATTTAGTCACAGCGTATCCACAAGTAACTGTGTAGTTAAAAAGTATTAAAGGCATTAAAAAAAGTATTCAAACAAGAATGAGGCATGTCTGCACACGTGTGTTAGGCCATTAAGCTGAGCACCGTTTTTCTGTAAAGAATTTGTACTTGAAAACGTCAGGGCTTCTAAAAGGAAAAATGACCCATCAAAACGTCATGAAACTAGATCCTTCAACATTGAACGACTCGTTCATTTGTTCGCTCAGGTTGTTTCCGGGGTAAAATTTTCAAACTTGCACGAAAAATTGCACTGTCGCAATTCAATTATAGAGTCATCAATGAGTTCGAACTGTGATCAGGGCAAACGTTATGAACAAGACAGAATTTTCTTTTTCTGGTCTGGAAAAGAACAGATTAAACCGGACAAAACTTGTACTTTTAATTATGACGACTCAGGTTAATGGGATTTCAGATTATTAATGGATGTGACGCACATCTGAAAAGTATACACATTAGACATTTTTAAAAGGCCATATTATTATTGAAGTGTTTTATGAAACGGTATTACAGTATCTAGCGGAAATGCAACTTGTCACACCATCAAAACCAAGTCTTAAGAGGACACTTGGCAGGAGCTGAAAGTAAGGGCGGTACAAAAAATTGACTTAATAATTTTAAGCCTGGATAGTATTCAGAAGTTTGGACGTACGGGTACACGTACGACGTTGGATCTCCACCTACTCCGGAAGGGACATTATTACGAATATCGCATGGCTTTACTTTTTCCCGGATGGATTCTCGGCAATATTTATGAGCGGTTTTTGTTTAGTATTGCTTGCATAAATTACTCATCGGACTCATAACGAAGTGTTGAGCTAAGCGGCGAACGGGAATAATAGAATTCAATTCCACGGCACTGCATTAGTAGGTAGTACAATTTCTTAACTTAGATTTCGATCAATGAAATTGAGCACAACTTTGTAGGAATAATTGATGTTCTTGTTCATATTATAACTAACGGAACTGACACAGCTCTCATCCCGCTTATTACACTTTTCAGAGTTTCATCACCCAAGTTAGCTAAATGACCGTTTATGCTATGAAATACTTGAAGGATTTACTATGCCGGTGCATGGCAGGAATGCTAAGTTTTACCGTTCCAGCTAGCAGAGAACATACACGTCAGTATCTCAAAAATAAAAATTGATGTGGCGAACACGGAAAACATATGCTAGTCTTCATGTTTTCTTCACGACACATATGAGACTGAGAAGTGGTAGAGCCAAAGAATATAAATAATTTTGCTCATTGAAGACTCAAGCGAGAAGCGTAGTATCTCATTAGAGTTTCATTAGAGTGGAGCTAAAACGGTATCGTGCTGGAAAGCACATTTTGAATGAGGTGCCGTGTTAGATTGACGAGGGCAAACAAAACAGCTTCTCCCCCACAGAGCGTTCAGGAATCTTGAGTCTCAGGAATCTTGCGCTCTCTGGAGACGTCGTGAGACAATATTGGTAATGGAACTATCGAAAAATTCCAGAAAACATTCAGGAAAACCCAGCCTTTAGTTTCTGCTTTGAGCAAAGTTTGTATCAGACGCTACAAGTCTGGTCTGCGAGATGCTCCATCTCATTAGCAGGTGATGAACACTGAAGCCGTACTATGACGCTACACGAGCTCTCGGAGGCATTGCAAGTCCGAAGCTTCGGCTTAAAATTTAAATTCCTTCAGAAACCTTCGCGCTTCCGCGTCAAGCATGTTTCAAACGATAACAGGGCGCAAAGGTCTCGCATTTGGCAAGGTTATCTTAGGCAAGGTTCGACAGTCTCAGATAAAAGCACTCTTGTGGACAATGTGTTGACGTTGTATTGATTACACTTAACCCCGTTTCTCCATAAACTTATTCGAAATCATCTCACTTGCATAGAGGTCTTTTGGTTTCTTATATTTTTCAATTTTGTTTTTAAATAGAACATATTATCCCATTCTTCATTTCAAAGAATATTTATATTTCAATGTGAATATTCTTTAAGAACAGAAAAGTGGAACGCGCGAATAGATTACTCTGATTACGAAGTGAATAGATCAGAGTTACAGCGCATGAAAGACATCGATTTTGAGTCTAGTTCATGGCGTCATCGGATTCTCGTTAAGTTGGAAGCCTATGTTTAAAATCCCGTTCAGTGACGCTAGTCCTCCTTCACATCCTTCAGCTCACGATAGCGTGATGGTGGTCTAGCACAAGAATCGGCTCAAAAAGGCGTTACGTTATCGCATGATATTTCTTCCCGCCAGATGGCGGCTGGGTGCCATGAAAAGACCTCACGAGGTAAACACCCCATAAAAATAATGAATAATAACAAGGTCGTTTACAAGGATTACACGGCTAACTACTGACACGGAATGACGTGTACCGCGTTGAGAAGATGAGGCGAGCAGCTAAAGACCACAGGATTTATGGATTGGTGAGCTGAAGCTGTTTTACGAGCCAATGAACGGCACACACACAACAACGGCTCGAAAGCTGTTGTCAATTCTGAATTAATATAGCTTAAAGTCTCCCTTACCACAACAAAAGCGTTCTAGAGAAGGAGGAGGAAAACACTGTTTAATGTGACGCTGGAAGAACGGTGAATCGATGTACAAGGAGTGTTTTTACATATACAAGAAATCTTAAGCATAGAATCAGTAGGTTTGGAAAGAAGTTTATGAAGCAAGATGAAAAAGAAAGTAGCAGCTGTGGAAAAACGAGACAGAAGTGAACTAAACAAATATGGTCCGTAACACAACGAAAAAATGTTTTATTTTAACTGAAGGTAGGCATACCAGACCTTCAGCTGGGGATCTCACATTTCATTCCATGAGAGCGCTACTTTCCGCAGATGAAATAGTTATTTCCCCATGCAGAGAGTTTTGCCACAAAATGCACATGTCACGAGTGCCAAAATTCCGGGGAAATTTCATGTGAATTCATAGCACAGTTTTTGAAGTGATTGAAAAAATGTTTTCCCATAAATAATTTTGCGGCGCTGGAAAGTTAAAAAAAAGAGCAGCACAAGGTATGAAAATTATGTATTTTCATTCGAAATTTGAATCGGTAATGAAATGAACATGGTCACGAAATTGGCACGAGCGAAAAACTGAAAATATTGTACATCTTCCGCGTTATTGATAAGCCCAGGAGTGGGTTCAAGTCGACTTCTCAAATTTCGAAAGCTAGACTAAGATGAAATTTACATCAGAAACATTTCTGATATGCCTGGATTTCTTGGAGACATCAAATATACTTAAACAAAAGAGCCATGCAAGGATTACTGCCTGAGCGGCCTGTGGACACAGCGTAATACTGACGTTATTCATTTGCTCCCTAGCCGAGGCGGTGCCGCAAGATTTTGTGTGTGAGGCTAACTTGCAGAGCATTCCAGACAAGCACGAGGGCTATTAGGAGACATGTAGTTTCTAGTTCACTACACACTCAGAGCATTGACAGAACTATTTTATTTTATTTTAGATAACCCATTCAGAGTGAGATGTACGTTAATCACAAAATTAAAAAAACATGAGTCATAGTTGCTTTAAAGATTAAAAAACATGGTGATTTAGAAATCAGAAACATTTTATATGTTACTAGATCATTTGTTCGTAATGTTATCATTTGTCATAAGCTAAGGATGTGATGGCAATATTGTTCTTGTAGCAAGAGACAAAAAACATTCTGAACGCTTGGATACTAAAAGAACACAGAACTTACACATGGGATGTTTGTAAGATTATACGATGGGGACTCCGGAAATCGATGAGGGCCATTACTAAAAAAAACTCAAGGTATGAGAGTGGACTATCAGAACTGTTGTACATCAGGACATTAATGCTAGTCTTTATACGACCATAGGGACTCAAGACTGGTTATCAGAAAATTTTTACGATGATGCGACTCCCAACATGTGCCCCCAAGCTCGCCAGCTTTAAAATCCTATTGACTACTATAGATTGAGCGTCGTTCAAAAGGAGACTAATCAACATCCTCATTCATAGTGCCATAGCTTCACTTAAGGCCGCCATTCTCAAGGGGATGTCCGAAATGAATAACTCATGTAATTTCAGCTTGTCAACGGTTTCGGATCTGAGTAGAAGCAGTCAATAAAGACAAAGGTGGTTTAATGAAATAATATGATTAAGAAGTATCATCAAGGATAATGGTTCAAACTTATTTTAAATTTGGAATTTTTTTTGCTGAAATATTGCATCTATTTAGCACGCAATAAAAGTTTCCTCAAGTAGCCCTCCAAATCTATGTAGTTTTTTAATTCATATTTCCAGTGATTCAGTTGCATTAGTAGAAAGCTCTGCCTGACTATTTAAAAGAAATTTATGGAACTGTAAAACAGAACGCTGCTCATTAAGTCATACGTTGATGTTAACACGTTCACCGGGTTTCCACGGTTATTAGCGGTTGGTTTGGTTAGGTTGTAAGCAGCAGAATTGGGAAATCGACTTTACTGCTCGAAAACACTTTATCCTTCCTATGAAATAGGAAAATATAATTGCACGATAACACTTCACCTAGCATGATAACAGTTATTTTTTTTTAATATCGCAAAACAGATGAAATGTCATTCGTTTATACCGGTAGGTAAATCCACAACTTACTGACTGGTGCATATACGACCCAATACGTGGAGAACGTGTTAAAACAGTTCATCCTAAACAAGTGAGTAACTTAAAGTTCTATTCCATTAGTTGCATGTATTCAAAGTTTGAGGATGACCAATTACAAAACAAAGCCGAACAAAAGATCAATGAGTTGCAAATATTGTCAGTAAACACTGGGAGGCTCCGATGAATTGATTTAAATGGGTCATGGTCAACTACGAGTTCAATAGCATTTCTTAAATGACAGCTGTTCTTTCAGCGAGGTATATTAGTGATACCTCAATAAGAAAACGTACGAAAGGAATGGCATGTTACTGTTTAACGATTGACTCGAACAATTAAAAATTTTGCCTCTTGCAGTTGCATAATAAGTAGATGGACATCATTGGGAGCGAATGAGACTCTTCTTTTCATATTTTATGCATTTAAAATTATTGCTGGGGTATTTTGAAAAGATCTATGTTTTCTATAACACGTGACATATTCACGCCGATGTACAGAGGAATGTTTTCAAACAAGCTTGAAATGAGCAAGATGTTGCTCAACGAAAGGCCCCTTATGGCTCACTTTGCCACCAAGTCAGTCTGAAAACAAGCAATACCATTGGTCGGTCATCACACCCAGCGATAAAATTTTAAAGCCATTAGTGTCCCAACAAATTGTTGCTAATTAATGGAGGGCGTGCTTTCCCAGAACTCCTGAACCTCGACCCTCTGAGGCGACTGAGGACTTCACAAACAATTAAGGCCCCGATGCGGCAGGATACAAGCGGGCAAAATCCGTTGTTTTGTTTTTTCGGACCGATTTTCTCCGTAAATTCTGTTGGCTTGAATTGTACGTAGTTTCCTTATTTTATTCTACTTTTATTTAAAAAATTTGGTTACAGGCCGGTGGTTTTATACAGGTAAAAACAAATATTATAATTGGCCATATGTGTAATCAGCACCGTTGACAGCGCAGCCATGTCAAACCAGCAAAAGAAATCTCAGTGCAGAAAAGTAAACTGCGAAAATTTACTCATCGGTGCTCCTTAGGCTCATCGTGATCGAGTCTGACACAGCGCAGATCAACTTGGCATGGCCTAAATATTGAATGTGAGTAATAAAGGAAGAAGGTGCCGCGCCACAGATACACGCACTCTTAAGCACCAGGGCGCATTTCAGCTTTTTGTCCGTCCAGTGACACCACGTGTACGAGCCTCATTAACTTTTCCAGGTCACGCAATGAATGCTGCAGCCTAATGGACCGAGTCAAAAGTGCTCGCTAAAACCCGCTGCGTGTAATAGTAGCTACTTTTCATGAATTAGTGCGACAGTGATTTAGGATGGAGGCTCAAAAAAATTAGCAATTTCTAACTTTAAGGAATAGACCTAGGTAAAATCCATCATTTGTTCATTTGAATTCAATAGAAGGGTTTTGAAAAGATCCTTTTCTTCCAGAAGCCACTAGTTACAAAAAGGCTTACTTCGTACGATAACTTTGGTGAAACTACCATTCGGAATGTTCAAGTACGATTGAATCCTCATCATTTATGAAAAGATTTAAGCTACCTAATGCGGAATGGCATATTGCCATCTTCAGGAGTTCATTGCTGAACAATGCTGACCAATAAAGCGTGTCCTCGCGCACTACTTAGCTCGCAAGTACACTTCACAATATCAGAGATCCATAAAATGACTGGGCATGGAACGGATTTTCAGGTTTTAGCTCTGTAGTATGATTTGGGGTTGTTGGAAAGCCTTTTAACACTTTGACACCGAAGTGGTACATATGTGTACCGCTGTGTAAATTATTCATTTACGCACCGGAATGGACAAATAACATTGTAACTACTTTGCTACCTTTTCCGAAGCAAATTTTTGAGTAAAAGGTAACATATTATGGTTCAATTGTATTCTTTATACTTTTTAAAAACTTAAAAATGTAATATAGCAGAAAAGCCAGTTCTTCAAAACTACTTCTTCTGGCCTAACCAAATTGACCGTAGCAACCGCCCAATCGTAGTCAACGTGTTAATGCATCGCTAACTGCCAATATTCAACGAGTGTGGCACATTTGTACCCTCTAATATTTTACTCCAGGTTATTTCATCAACATTTTGGATACGGGACTCGGACGTAGCTTCTTTACAGTCTAAACATTAATTTTCATGTGCACTTCCTTTTATTCGGTGTTTAATTTTCCTTTCAACGGAAATGTAACGTTATTTTTACTCTTTACCAGGGATAAAAAGTTCTTTTTTGCTACAGGTTTTTACATTATAGTGCTCCAAAAGCCCGAATATATTTTAAAATCTGAAACTAATAAATTTTTGGATTTCTCGATTTGTTACTGGCCATTGAAAATTATCATTGAACAATCATTGAAAATTATCTAGTATCGTACTGGGTGGATAGCTTTGATTAATTTTCTAATGTTTCAAATTCTCTTGACTTTTCTCACAGAGTATGAAACAGCGTAAGAAATCTAATTTTCTCGTGACACTTCTGCTGATGGAATTACTTTTACTTTTACTATAACGGAATCTACAATGTGCTCACAAAGTAGATTACAAGTTAGTTTAAGCCTCACCAACCCCAAAACTGATGCTCGAGGGAGAGAGGAAGGTTGCATGTACCATTATATTTTGAGTTAAGAAAACGGAGAGTCAATACACAAGGTATGTTTCCACGTAAAAACCCTGCAAATAGCTACAGTGAGTTAGAAAATAAGTTTATGAAGCAAGATTAAAGCTGAATAAAAAAGTAGCATGTGCTAAAAATCAAGACAGCTGTAAACCGAAAAACTATGGTCCTTGTCAAAACAAAAACACCATTCTATTTCAACAAAAGGTAGGCCTACTTTACTATTTCCGTAGGACCTCACATTTTCCCCTTGGGAGCGCTAATTCCCTAAGATACAACAGTTGTACCCCCCAGAGGAGCAATGTGCTCACATAGAACAAGTATTATTTTTAAAACTGAACTTCAAATACAGCTAGCGTTGATTTTATCATGACGAATAATTTCGATGATGACTCTACGTCTGACTTCGCTCGAAGAGAAAACTTGATAAATTTCAGGAAATTGCGTGGAATTGTAGTGAACGCCATCTTTTCAAACTAAATTCATATTTTTCATCAATGAATGATGCTTCACGATATCATGCACTTGTGTAAAAACCGCTAAACACAGTTTTGCTAGATTGTCATGCATTTTTAATTTGGGCTGAATATCACGAATAGCATCCATGTGGGAAAGCAGTACATCTCATTGCGCACCTCGCTGTTACGAGCAGAGCGCGGCGTGGGCTCCGATACTGCATGAAACTCACATGCCGCCAGCAGCGATGCATCCAGTTACCTCCGAACGACGGAGATTCATGACGCGTTCGAGCGACAGCTTCGAAAAGAAAAACTTGTAAAAATTGTTGCGTGTTCTAAAAAGAGCGAAATAAATTCTGCCACACAATCACCGCGGCTGTGAACAAATTTACAGGTACCAAAAAAAAAAAAGTACGCCTAATCGAGTTAGTTTTTATTTAACCTTTGCAGCAATGTATAGAAGAAAATTTCCTCAGATTCGAATTTTTCGTTGAATAAATTTTCTTCACTGCACACGTCTAAAAACTGAAGTAAATTTATGCAGTAAATGCAAAGGGTGTCTGCTTTCTTCAATAGTGAGTGAAACGACTAGTGTTGCAGCACAATGAAGCATAAACCTAGTGTCCTGGAACACTGCCTCTTAGGTTTAAAGCACATCGACCTTGAGTTCTCCCGAAAGCACAATTCGCACGACAGAATGAGAAACAATTTCTCTAACTTGTCAGAGTAAGTGGGCCTGAAGGAAAGAAACTAACTTGCTTCCACTGGGCTAACAAAAGGCGTTTCGCTCACCGAAAATTCTTGCTTTCAGTGCAAAAAATGGCCGGCGTGTGTTTCAAGACAAGCATGTATTGGATCACGCTAGTTTTCAGAGGCACCATTTTTCATGGGACACCGGCTCAGGTAATCAAATAATGGCCGAGGTCCGCAACGCCCGCGCACGTGCGGTGCTTACAGCAGACCTGCCTTCTGGCTCCTCGCTTTCATTGCTGCCTTTGCGGAAATTAGCTCGGCTGCACTTACGTTCGCTGCGGCTGCTGCACAAATGAGTTCTGCGGCACTGCGAGGCAGCTGCGGCGCCGCTGTCTGTGTTATCGCCACTGAGGTTCCTGTGCTATAACCGCAAGAAGGAAGGAACCACGGGTAAAGAATAAACTCGAAAATTGGGTATTAATGCTTCAGGGATATTCTTTTTTTCTGTGAATATCTATAGTCAGAGAACCGAGTAAAACGTTGTTATGGGGTTTTTAAAATTGTTTACATTAGCAGACTCATCGGCTCTTGCAGTAAAAATTCAGAGTTTTATGAAAAGAACACACCTCGCCACGTTTTTATTTTATCAACATAATAGAAAAGGCTCAACAATTTTTCGGGTGAATAGAGTAGTTAGTAACATTAATTTAAGAAGTGAATATAATTTTTCAATTTTACGTTGCGTGAGAGAAATAATTAATCAGCGGGAAAACCTTTAGAAGTAAATTAATTTCCAATACTATACAATAACGAAATACTGTTATCAGGGAGTCAAAATAAAACAAGCTTAGTAAATCAAAGGCAACGCTAGAGTATTTCGCCCGGCAGTCTGTCAAAATACCAAACATTTCAAATAACTGAGAACGATTTCGTTAGGAGTTAGAACTACAAACTAGCAGGACACAGGACGAAATGTTACATTCGTGAGATGAGATTGAGGCGAAGCGGCGGCGCATCTTATTCAGTAAGCGGAGCTAGCGAGTTACATATTCCAATTTCGTGAGGAATTTCTCCGCATGCAAAGGAAACGCAGTCACGAGGGCTTCACCGTTCTAGGAACTTCAGTTTGCTTCAGAATTGAAGAAAATTACTTACTATGGCACACGTAAAAAAGAAAAATCAGAACGCCCGGTAGGATGCACATTCAAGTCAGTTCTCGACAAAGCTCAAACTACAGTAACAAAAACCCCAAAATGGTGAAAAAGAATAATGTGTACTCTTTTTGACCCATAACTATTTGAGCTTCTCCAAAGTTTCTCCACAAGTCTGCAATAATGGCAGCAAAGACCAGATTTTCAATTAGAATTCGTACCGCTTGTGGAGTAACTCACTCAACACCTATGTTCAATGTATTGGTCAACAATATCACAGTTGTTCGGGAACGAATCACAACCAGAACACTTCTGGGGTTTGGAGCTAAATAAAACTTTTTAATTGGTTTCTTACGTAACACTGAAATGAATCAGAAGCACTACGTTGAACTATTCATTCGCAGTGCTTTGAAGCCATTCAGTCCCATAACGTTGAGACCACTCAGTCGCACAACTTGCGAGTGGGTCCAAGGAAAGAAGAATTGAGAACAAAGAAGTTGAACGTTTCCTTTCACCAGCCCTGATGGACTCATTATGTCGGCGTCTTCGACAGAGTGCGGCTGTTGTGGACTGTGAACATGGAATGTCCTTCGAAACCAAATGATTCGTGTCGGATTTTAACAGCACTGATGATACACAATCGCACAAGGTTTGCTATTTAAATTGCGAAATGTAATAACATAATTGCACTGATATTTCCTTCAATTGAATACTGTTCAGTACACAGAATTCAGCTGCATGTCTACTGAGGGATATGAAATCAATTAATATTTACCAAAAAAATTCGTAAAACCTCCTATTTTCTACCGAACTACTCTGCACCTGCATAGGCGAACAGTTGTACACTTTTTGAATTTAATCTTAGATCAGTATTTACAATCCAAATAGACGGAGGAAAGTTCTTAAGGAGGCATGCCAATTTACTGATCATTTGGTGTAGAGATTGTTTTGGCAAGATGTAAACAATTTAATCATTTAAGAACAGCTTGAAAAATTGATACATAAAAAGTTGGGGGTCTATTGCAGAAAAGAACAAAAAAAATGTAAAATTTAAATAAAAATACTCTGGCTCATTTTTGCACTACTCATTCAAAATGAGGGTGTTCCTTCATTTGACCTATGAGACTTCTTAGTTTTAAAATTATTCAGGAGCATGCAACAGGTGTATGTGGTTTTTGTTCAAACTGATAGTTTGACATTCAAAAATGTACTTCTAAGTTGTTCAGCAGCACGATTCAAGATTCAAATTCTCTGCATGATCTATTTTATTATCTGCGCAAGTTTCAACTGTGAACAATCACAAATAAACAGTTATTGCAGCAGCTATAAACGAACAATATCCTCAGTTCGACGAGCAAATAAGAACCGTTTTCCTGAAGAAATGCCCACATCACAAATCGCTGGCCGTCAAAAAAGTCGTTAGGAGCAAACACTATTTTTTGGTGTGGAGTAGAAAACGCAGAGAAAAGTTGATGCCCTCGGAGCATGCATTAAACGCAAGTCTGTGGCACAAAAGGAGGTCTGATCACGCACCTCCCGAGCCAGGAGGCCCGGCAGCCAATACTGAACAGAATGTCCGCATCGGCGGGGGACAGGCGCCCCCCAATGAACCAATAACTCACAGCCCTTCGTAGTACAGGGGGAGCCAGGAGTCACCACATCAAAATTTTCTTGCATCATAGGGCAGGACGAGTCATTGCATTTTTTAGGGGTACTTCTTATTTTATTTTTAAATCTTTTATTACGCACGAGTAATTGCTACATCAATGTTTAAATTTCGGATTACGCGTGTATGAAACGGAAATGTGTGCATGAATTTGATGAGTTACAAGTTTTACGCGGACAATCACTGCACCTTACACGAGTGCTTCAAAAACTTGGGCCAGACACTCGAATGCAAATGGAATGCGTGATAAAACGTTTTCTGTCTAGTAAAACCAACAAAATTGCTGTTGCTTGAGTGAAATACATCAGAAAGAAATTGGAATGTTACTCCTGAAGACATGGTATGGTGGGTGTGGTGCAAGTTTTCTACTTTCGGAAATTGTTTGTGTTGTTGAAGAAATGTCTATTCTTATTTTCAAACTTTACCATAAAAATTCAGACTCCCTTCAAACTGAACGAGACGTTTTGAGCATCTAAAGAAATCCAACAAAAAGTAATCGTTTTTATGGAAAGATTGAAGTCCCAAGCAGCAATTCTGCAGCGCTGGTTTTACCGAAAGTAAATTTGAGGGCCTCGGTCCATGATATTCAGAATGAAGTTTTCCCACACACGCCTCACCAACAAACACGCTGAAGTGGACGGTAGACGAGCGAACATGATTGAAACACAGCAGTCAAGTTAAAATTTTCTTTTTACTCAATGTTTTGAAGGAAAATATCGTTGGGGAGAAATACCCACATGGACATCGTGTCGATCTAGATTTGATATATACATGGAGGTTACTAAAAATGTATATTCCTTTTAAAATTCCAATAACTTTTTAAATGTGTGAAACAGGAGACGATAACATAGAATATTCGAAAGGACAGAATTCAATGGTTTCTAACGTATCTGATATTTTCTCCATATACTCATAAACATCAGGGGTAAACGAGAGAAGATTATTGTAATCAGCAAACGTGGCACAATTGGCTTTTCAACGACGCAAGTTCATTATCGTATCGTCGGAACTCAGAGGAAATTCTTCTTAGAATGCCGCTTCAAACCTGACAAAACAACGATTCAGAGGAACTTCCAGAAGTGAAAATCCTAATTTATTTTGAGAAACATTAATAAAGGAAGATCTGGAAGAAAAGTTTCTGAACGCACAGTGGAAAATATTGAATTATATCGCAGCTCGTGGCGGGCATTTTGAATCGTAGATCTAGCAAAGTAAAGTAAAAATGAAGACTTAATTCTTCTTCTTTCCAATAATACCAGTTTTATTTCCCTATCCTGTCTGTGGAAAAGGTCACAGCAATTTTAAAAGGTATGTATTTTTAGCAACCACCCTGTACTTGAAAGGAATGATAATAAATACATTTGGGGTTTAACCCCCTTTTCTCAAGGGTAAGGCGATTTTCGATAAAAAAATATCAGCTCAGATTGACTGTAGTAAAACTTCTAGAAGACAGAGTTCAGACCCAGTATGTCACAGCTCACTGCAGCCAGCGAAAATGCAGTGAGAGCTTTTCTAAAACGCGGGTAAGTGAATTTTCATTTTCATAGTTAGTTTAAAAGTAAAAATCCCCCTCCCTAAAAAAAGCTGATTTAGACAGAGCAAAGAGAAGAGACCATTTAGTTTGCGCTGCAGCAAACGGGGGATCTGTGCACAAGGTGAGTTTTCACACAGAATTTCATACGCAAAGAAACATCAAGTAAGGTAGAGGAAGAAAGTACAAAAGAAATAGCAAAGAAGGTTAGAAAACTAAAAAGAACAAAATAAGTCGAACGGAAGAAGTCTTTCAGGCCTATCTTTGAATAAGGGGTTTCTCCTTGGGATGCCAGTCCTAAAAGCATAGGATCCATATTACAAAAAGTCTAAATCATTTGCCTTCTTTATGCTCGGTGTAGGTGAATAGAGATGACATGAAAACGAGAGGCAAATGCGCTCGAATGCAGGCGAGTGAGCTGCACCGCGCTGCGAGAGGAGGTAGAAAATGTACTCATGTGCAAAAAGGTAACTTTATCTCTTACCACAATATTACAGAGAAATAAATAATACTATTTTCTTCAACAAAAAGTTTCATCTCAGATGGTTTTCAATCAAATGTAGAAACTTTTAACTTTTAGCTTTCACTTTATTACTTTTTAACAGACGAAGTTAAACGGAAGGTGTCTGGCAAATGAACAAAATATACAGGAACTAAATGAAATGTCTTCAAACGATAAAATTGAAACGTTTTCTAAAACTGAATAGCCACGAGCCGGCGATCTGTGAATGAAGATGATGTGAAAACCTGAACCTGAAGTAAACGCTCAATTAAATTGCATCCGGGCTTGACCATAGCAGGCGAGTCCCAGAATTCATTTGACCAATTTCGACTGCATGTCAAATTATGTTGGATGAGTCAATCGCTACATCAGATAAGACCCGGATTAATTAACAAATAAAATCCGACCTCGCGGCCGGCACAACAGGGAATTTCAGTGCTCTTTTGACTCTGTTATCTACTCATTGACACAATGACCTTTTCGGGGGAATGTAGTCGTGCACTGAATGGGAACTTCGATTACCGATGGGATCAGTACAGACAACACGCGAAGAAATAACTACTCTTTCCTTTTTAGACCAAAGTTACCAGTGGCTTTTCTCGTTTGCTTTAATCTTGATAAAAGGCGCTCATAGTTAAAGCATAGTAAAGGCACTCAATGAACATTTGTGGTAAATCGCAGCTGCAGATCTGGACCCGGAAACGGTTTCCTAATCCACGCTATTCCTTTTTTCCGAAAGAACTCTGGAGGAGGTAACTATGTTTACAGTTTTGCCCAAGAGGAGACTGACTTTGGCACTACATCATTGAGAGCTATTATTTTCGCCAACGAATGCAATTCCAAATTGGAGTGTAAACAATGACTCTACTCATACCTGTTATGTAATTTTGTTGTATTGGGAGGAAACTCCATTTATTAGTAAAATAATGAAATTAAAAGAGAACTAACATGTAGAAGAAAGATTTTGTTATTATTTTCGCTCAGAAATACACCAAAAACTGGAATGAGACCTCAATCCCTAGGTCCTTGGAGAAGTTAGGAGAAGGTCGGAGAAAGATTCGAAACAAATGATTTGTTTAGAGAGATAAGAAATTCGACTTGTTTGTGAATAATCATTACACGGACCGCTGTTTGTCCCAATTTTTACCCACTCATTACCTCTCTCATGCATAGTGTCGAGTCAATCGTGTCTTACGACATGCTGCTACTACATAGATCCAAAAACGAATCAATACCTTTTCTTCTTGGGATCGCGTGTGCGATAAAAATTGAATGAGTTGCTTAAATTTCTTATTTATGATTAATTCAACCCACACTTCACATGTGTGTAGGTTAAGCGTGAGCGAACGAAGTGCGAACACCATGATCATTCCCTTCTTGATAAACGGAGCTGCGTGGTATCGAGCCCAAGCTGATCCGGAGAACCTCAGCCATGCATGAAATTTGCCTCGTGTCAACACGAGAGAGTCAGAGCGGCCACGTCAGATAGCGATAGAAAGTTGGCTGCAGGGCGTGACAGTCGCAAGGGCCTGCATGAGCTTTTAGCCCTAGCTCTCATTTTTGGGATTCTTGTCGTAGTTCTGCTTTGTCATTGTTATGCAACTGAACTTACATGGTTCTGAGAGAACCACCATGCCTCTCTCATGTGCATTTATTCAAATCAGCTTGCAATGGGGATTTTCTGTAAGTCGTGTGGCGATGGATTGTATATTTTGAAAGACTTTTTAGTCGCCTAACATGTGGCAGAATTCAATCGAGAAGTTATTACACTTCAGAGCTCTCCATAGTGTTGCATGTACATGCTCATTATTTTTTAATGTATTGGTAGGCTTAATGATTATTTTCATCGCATCCTGCTTTGTCTAACCTCTCCGATGGGACCAATGCAGAATAAATTTTCAAAACTGTCTTCATCTCAAAATATTTACTCGAGGATCGTTGTATTCGGGATCTGAATGAAACCTGTACGTTTTAGGAAAATAAAAGTCAGTAGAACCTTCCACACCTGCGCCCCACAGCTCGCTACAGCTTCAAGGCTCGATAATTCGGCCACTGAAGTTGTTACTAGATTTTCCCGCTTCCTGTGAAAACGAATTTAAAGATTATTCATAAACATACTTACTCGAGCTTTGTTGAGGCAAAATCTATCTCAGTAACGAGCTTCATTACCAGTAATAAGTAAAAATTAACAACATTTACGATGGCTTTCGGTTCAGCTTTCCAAGATGTATTGCAAATCAAAAGAACTTGCGAGTCAACACCAGGTTTTGTGAGAGTTAATTGCGCCGTTGTTTGACTAAAATATACCTGAGCGCTAACATTACCTCCGTCCCTGTTGGCAACTTAATTATTCTTTTTAGTTGGAGTAATTTTACTGAACAGGCATATCGTGCACCTCTACCATCGGTGTCGGCGTAATTCGTTGAGACCACTTTGTAGCTGCACTACGTGAAAAGGTTTTCGAAGCACAAACGAAATTTTTGTGGAGGTCAATTTGATGACGCAAAGGCAGGCAATATCCAGATATGGGTGTTGCTGGCAGAGTAACGCAGAGCTTTGATGAAATTACATGGAGAACAAAGAAATTTACTCCCAAAATTGCAGCAATTAACGACGAGAATGAAAGCGAGGCATCAAGATATATTGACGGTTATTCACTTCTTTCGAATGGTATAGAAGGAAAAAAATATTAAGTGCTGTCCAAAAATGCAGTAAATATCCCCAGGATAAGATAAATAAGCTTAAAAAAATAGCGGAAGAAAAATTGGATACAAAAGGAGTTATTTGTAGAGACACTATGCCAATAAATTATCAATCTATACTCTAAGTTTTAGTCAAATGTTGCTTCAAGAAATCATTTTCAGCCTCAAATTTAATTGAGATTGTCCATGTTGCTATCGCAAAAATTCGCAATCTCAGCTTCTTAGTGGGCAAAGCCCACAACAGACGACACAAAGATGAATCATGAGCATTTCAGAAGCACAGGGAATGTAGATAGAAGAAGTTTAACAACACTCGTGCAAGTAGGCAATTGCAGGTAGCATCAGCCTTCTCCTTGGAAAGATTACTGGCGACTAAGAGTTGAGGCGCATGAATTATTTAACTCGGACGAGATTGATGTTAATTCTTTATGAAAATCCAGGGCTGCAACCGAAGTGCGCTAATTCCAATAAGCCCACTCTAAGGGAAGCTCACGAGCCAGGATTTTTTCCTGGATAGCGTCAACAAAATTTTCTCCGGGGCCATCACCTTAAAGTGTATCTGAGGGTAGCAGCAGTTGAATAGCTTAGATTTTAGGTAAAGTCTCCCTAACCGCAACAATGGCGTCCCAAAGAGAGGAAGGAGAATGGCACTATTAAGTACGGAGATAAGCGAACGCGGAATCTATGAAACAGTAAATTGAGAAAGAAGTTCATGAAAAAAGAAAAAAGTTGAACAAAGAAGTTGTAGGTACTGGAAAAAGGACAGCAGTGAACGGAACATAAACATTTTATATCAACAAAGAGAAGGCCTACCTCACTCTTGGTTCGGAACCTCACATTTTCCCCTCGGAGTGCTAATTCCCATAGATTCCATAGTTGTGTCCTCCTGAGGGGAGGGTGGCATCAGTAGTGTCGGTAGTAAAGAACATGTCGACAATGATTGAACATGTAATACAGATGAAAAATACTACAAATTTGAACGTCTAGCATGCGCTAGATTTTCATGAGGACTACGGTAATGTGGCTATAACTTTCTATTGCGCTGAAAAAGAAGTTCAGACAATGGAACGCAGTACTCTCGCGATGCTGAACTCGAGGCTTTATATTTGTGCTCATTTGGCGCGATCCCGGAGGACGGGAGCAGCTGTTTATTGCTCTCAAGGCACGGCCTTTGTGGCCTGTGTTGAATTATTGTTATTTATTGTTCACGCTCTCTTAGGAATTTATGGAGCGAGGCCCATCCATCACATGCAACTGCATTCTCAATGAACTGCGTCAGAAATATCGCTGTAGAGCGTACGTCGACATATGGGCTGGTTTAAGGTTTTCACTTGTATTAAATTCAATATCTTCCACTCTGAATTACATTCGTTAATTATCTGTTATGTATTACTTCTTGAAATTGTGTCATCAGGAGATGAAAGTAAAAAATATAGGTAATGACTTCGAAATCTATTTTCTAAATTATGCTAGTGTCACAAAAAATAGATTTGATTACTGATTACTGAATTGGAGTGACCGATTCACAAATACCTCTTACTGAATCAGTAGCATAATATTTCCATACTCAATAAGCGACCCAATATTCACATACTGAATCAGAGGCAAAATTGTCCTCCACTAAATTAGTGACCCAATACTTCCCCCCACTGAATCAATGGCCCAATATTCACCGATAAATAAGCAGCCCTATATTCCCACTAAATCTGTGGCCCAATATTCCTCGGCTAAATCAGTGGCCCGATATTCCTCCACTAAATCAGTCGCCCAATATTCACCGATAAATAAGCAGCCCTATATTCCCACTAAATCTGTAGCCCAATATTCCTCGGCTAAATCAGTGGCCCGATATTCCTCCACTAAATCAGTGGCCCGATATTCCTCCACTAAATCAGTCGCCCAATATTCCCCACTAAATAAGTAGCCTATAGATATTCCACTAAATCAGTCGCCCAATATTCCCCACTAAATAAGCAGCCCTATAAGTAGCCTATAGATCCTCCACGAAATCTGTGGCCCGATTTCCTGCTCTAAATGAGATGAATAATCAGCACCACGATGACCATATAACATCCCTCGTAGCTGAAATCAAAATTGTTCGCAATGGAGAACATCCATGTATTCTGTGTGTAATTGTTAGTAACTATCAAGTTATTCTCCTATTAGCATATACTTTTTACCTGAAAATGTTAATAGAAATACTTGTGCAGTTCACCATTACCTGATTTACTTATATGAGGGGTTTTGTATTCGTAATTGAAATGTACTAGAACTTGAAAAACGAGGGCAAACGTAAGGGAAATCGAGAAGTTCTGCGTGTTTACTGTAGTTGCAATCACCGCGCAATTATTGCCTATGCAAACAACTGAACTAGTTACTTGTTATTTATGGCATATAATTATGAATAATTTTACCAAATAAAAATTTGAAGTGATCTAAATCCCTAATAGAAAAACATGCACAAATAATCAGAAAACGAAAAGCACGTGCAAGTATTCAGAAAACGAAAAGTATGGAAAAATACTGAGGCAAACGAAATGAATGAACAAATACTCAAAATTAAGGTTAGTTTTGATTTCGACGTTCAAACACTGACTACTATGACTAATTGACGAGAAATAGAAACGAGCTTATACTTCCTTGTTACTCGAAAGACAGATCTCAAAATGGCCTTTTCATTCCTACCAAATCCTAGAATTCCAGAATTTATGATGTCCCCATGATGATGACCTCAGTAGAAGGTTGAAACGTAGTTTTTCATTTAGCTTGCTCGTATTTTTACTCAAGAGTTTTTTTTTTAAATTTCCGATGAACTAAAAAGTGATTTTCGAAAAGTGGAGAAGTTTTAAATACTAATGAAAACTCGTGTTTGCGATACTCACCTAATAGGCTTTAAAAAGTAGGCTTGAATCCCTCATGCTCACTAATTCGTAGATAAATTCAAAGTCAATACAAACAGAATATTTAACTGAAGAAAATTAAATGAATCGAGTAAAATGCCGTACCCAAGCTCTACCATATTTTATACCATCAATTATAGGGAAGATAAACCTCTAAGTATGGAGCTACAGTTAAAAGATGAGACATCGGACTAAAAAATGGTGAGCAGAATAATAAATTGTACTTTTTTCTGTTTTATGTTGATTCATTTGTCTAATATGCTTTGCTAAATCCAACTTAGAAAAATAACTACACTAAGTTACTCACTCTAATTAATTGCAAAATATGTTGATCTCCGGTGATATTACCATAAAAACCTCGTAGTTTACTTGACCCACAATGCTGATGTTGTTGACTCTTCGATGCTAAGTATATTTTTCGTTACTTCTTGTTGCAATGTACATGCTGGTAGTAACTAAAATTATAAAATCTTTCAAGAATAATCCTAAGGTTTCAAGGTATCCTAAGAAACGTTACGGTACAGAATAGTCACCTTTATTTGCCTCATACCTTACATTCTCCCGAAATGGTCCCTGGCGTACTCACGGTTACTTCCACACAGCAGTAAACCGAAGAACTACATTATCGACAAACGAAATTTGCGGTAAGCGGAAACTAGCATGGCCTAAATGAGATGTTATCTAAAATATTGCATGTGCAGTGTAAAAATAACCTAAGATGAGGGTATTTTCGTTTGTCTTGTTACGCAAAAGGCCTCGCTGTGATTCACTTTTGAGGTGATTAAAAATTGTGGCGAAAAATGCACCCGTATAAGTAGGACGAGATCAGGGCTTTATTTGAATGTGCGCAAATGCAAACACTGCGACACGAATGTTCATTGATCATTTTCTCAATAAAATGCGGATGTTACCATTGAAT
Source organism: Platorchestia sp. MABIK (assembly GCA_014220935.1). Lineage (NCBI taxonomy): Eukaryota > Metazoa > Arthropoda > Malacostraca > Amphipoda > Talitridae > Platorchestia > Platorchestia sp. MABIK. Next base: position 160,052 of record JACJUY010000603.1, on the reverse strand, counting down.
GAACTGTTTTGCTAGAATCATGGCTACTTTTATCTTCCTTTCATCAACACCAATTTCAGGGTGCTATTATCTGTGGAAAAATAAACTCTTGTTTCGCCCTTATAGAAAATGACAGTAAATGCTCATTTGATCATTCAAATAAAATCAATCGTACAATGACAACCGCTCTAATTTTAGTTCCATCACAAATTATCGCAATTATCCGATCCTATTTTTGCGCAACGAGAACGATTCTTGTGGCCCTCTCTAATCGCATGCTTCAATTCAAATCTCTATTTTTTACGCTACTAAACTTTCTGACACGGCACACAACAGAACCGTATGGAATCTTCTGATGAGCAAGCTACAGGACTACAGAAACACCGTAAAAAATATAAATCTACCGAGAGCACTTTAAAGGAGACAACTCAAGAGACGACGAAAGTTTCCCAAGTTCTAAACGATTAGGGGGCACCCGTACACAGCAGGCTGTGGACGGTGGAGATTGCATCCACAACACTCAGCTAATACGCATCTATTTCAAATAGAGCCCGTTGAAGCACAGGGTAATCGCAATCAATTTAAGTTTCATGAGGAAAACGAGAAAAACATTAGGAAAAACGGTTTCAAAGTATATATATATATATGTTTATTGAGAGCACAAATTTCATGGACATATATTTCAGTTTTCAAATAAAATTTCACTGGAAAAAATCTCTATTAAGCTCGATCACAGCATTAATTCACTTCCGAAGCTTGGTCTAAGTTGATTTCACAATTTCTTCTGGAAGGATTTCAGAAGCTGCCTTAATTCAATCGACTTACTGGCATTTCATTATGTTAGGCAAAATTTTCAAGTACTCATTCGGAACTTTTCCCAGGAGGCCAGCAGAGCAAAATCGAGCTGCCGAAGAAATCACCGACCACTGACAACCCTCGTTTTCCAGGGAGTAACCACAATGTTTGACGAATAATCTGAATGAAGCCAGACTCTCACCCTGAAAAAAATGAGACATCACATCACATTCGCAGGACACACGCATGACAACCATTGCCTTTTGAGGAAATTAGGTCTGCGCAACAGGAGGAGTATATTTCGGACAGGAAGCCAGCTGTCTGCTTTCTTAAGCGTTGTGCTCTTGATCTTGACAAAAGTTGCGTCATCGGAACACAACAAGATAGTTCACTCTGTTCAGAAGTTTTTTTGTTTATACCCGACAATTTTCTCGAGACTTTTCTGAGAGCAGTTTGACCTCTGCAACGTTTGTGTGAGTTATAGTGAAGGTCTCCGTAAATGTTATCTTCATGGTGAAAGTTGAAAAGTTAAATTAACGCGTAAAATTTTACATCCCGATTTAAGGGCTCTCCAACACTGACTGATAAGTTATAAATTAGTTCCAGCCTCCCTTACCACAACAAAGATGATCGAGGAGAGGAGAGATGAAGGTTCATCAACACTTTTTCCTAAGGAGGAAGCCTGCGTTTTCCACGCAAACATATTTAGAACGTCTCATATTTTCATTTCTTTTAACTACAGCTCCTTATTATCCATGGCAGTTCTCAAGTTCATTTATAATTGTTTTCATATTGTTCAGAAACCATTGCGCAGCTTTAAAAATTGTGTTATTTGCACGATTCGTACAGATCACCATGGTACAAGTAATTCCTTTCAAATTCTCTCATTGCATCCCGCTGTCCAGTTTCCTACCATCACGCATATGACTGAACAAGAAACGAACTTCCAATTATTGACGCATAACATGGTTTAATCAATGAAACTAGTCTAAAAACAAACCATAAAAATTCTGCCAAATTTACCTCGGCCACCCTATCAACTGAGGCACAAGGGACATGTTTGGGTGTGAGGGCAGTTGATCAGCACCGCAGTCAGAACTTCGCACACTACACGCACTCACGTACAGAGTGACGTGACCATTTGAACACCTCATCTGAATCAGTCTTCCATTACTGACGTGTGTGTGTGTGTAGCTCGTGAAAAGAAGCTGAAGCCAGAATGAAAATTTTATCCCCACACTTTAACGAATAATCTGAATGAAGCCAGAGACTCTCAGCCTGAAAAAATAAGGAAACATCGCATCATATTAATTCGCTGAACACACGCATGAAAACCATTGCCCTCTGAGGAAATTACACAGTTGTTATTGCTGAGAAGCTATTCCGACGAAAAAAAGAAAATTTCAAATTCTATCACTAAATTTGAAAAATTATAAAGCCTACAGGTTGAAATTATGATCGGAAATCATAACAAGCGTAATAATAGGAAAGAAACTCTGGACCTGCATCTGCGCGGTGAAAGACAATCAATATATTATTTAAACATCATAATCGCACGGAGCTGACAGCTATGAGATTAAACTGATGTCAACTGTAGAATCGCGTGAGAAACGGAATATAGCTCACATAAAAAACTAATTTAAATCAATATTAGGATGAATGGCGGACATCTGAGACCAAAATATGGAGAAGACGTGACAAGAAAGAGTAATTATTATCTATAATGTGATCTATTGCTATGGCGTCCGAGCCACGACCATTCTGGGGAGCTGGATTAAAGGTAGAAGGTATAACACGTGAGGAGTCAGAGCAGTTCATTTCTTCCTGCATTATGCTTGCGTCATTCTTTTTGTTCCTAAAAGATACCAAACATGGCAGGTACATTTTAAATTACATTATTTGTGTATAGAAATTCAAGGGCAAAAATTTGAAGAAAACTATAAATGGGAATTTCCTGATGTTCAAGCTTGAAGAGATAATCAAAAGCCGTAAACTTTAAATCATTTGCCTACCTATGCGGCAAGTTTTTTACCACTGTCCAGCATGAAAATACGTACAGCACATCCCTCTCTAAAGGCTTTTAGCGTAAAAACTCCCAATGTAGAGATTTAAAATTATTAACTTTTGACCTTTTCCTCAACTGCAGATTATTACATGAGATTAAAACAGAGGTGTACTGTTAGGTCTCGAGGACAAGGTCTCCAATGTTACGTGGTATACGGGACTACACTTCGGGAGGAAGCATGACGATAGTTCAAATAATTTTTCGATGAGAATTTACTGCAATGAGCAACACATTTCCATTAATTTTTTCGATAACAAAAAAATATCTGAGAAATAAAACTACCAAGTTCCAAATAGAAGATGTTGCTGCCTTGAGCAAACTATTTAGTGTAGCTGGAATGACTCGCACCTTTTCGTATTTACATACGAGTATCCCAATTCAGATTTTACCGTTCACTCAAACAGTTAGAAAACACTGTTGCAAAAGTAGATTGAATTTTAAAAGATTACTCGCCGATGATGTTAGTTATTAAATGTATAGTGTGCATTCAGGCATATATTTATGCATTTAGGCATATATTGTTGGAATAAAAATAGACATCTAGTGTCGGTGACAGTAAGGTCAAGGCTAGGGTATCCTGCGTGAAGAGCTTTTGTACGCAAAAGTCAGGAAGATACGAGGAAAATTTTTTTGGCAGTGATCCCTCAGTTATATTCGACAGGAAGACTTATGAACCGAGAATAGCAGAACGAAGATGTAATTTATGAATGTGGTTGGATTTGCGAGATGCTAAAGATGAGACTTGTGAGAAGTATGGTCGAGATACTGTTCGTTACAACAATGTACAAGTATCACGATGAGCGATAGTCGTGCTGGGAGCTGAGATAGTGTCCGATGGATCAGTCTGCGCACAATTGATGTGTTTTTGAGGTATTGACACGAGGCGCAACACGAGGATTTGACGATGCATTTGGCGAGGTACGCGTAAGTCAGCAGAGATTATGAGACTGGCGTCAGTTACGCAAGGCAGAATAATGCGGGAACATGAACATTAAATTCAACTGATCGGGAATAGTGCCAACAAAGTTAATCTTCGGCTTAGCTTCAGAAAATTTGCTTGCGCATTTATCTCTTTTGTTTTGACGGATCTAATTCATCAGAGAAAAAATACCTTATGAGTTGCAACAGAGGTACGCGAGCGTGAACTGCTGAGTTGTATAATATGAGGACAGCTTTTCTTTTATGTTCGCAAATTCTGGGATTGGAGACAAATGTCACAGCAGTTTGCGTGCACCATCTCCTTTGCCTTCGCTGTTGTTCTTTTTCCATCTACTCGGGAGCAAGTGTCAAGGTACGTCACTAAATTCTGATCGGTCCATGGGACAACCGAAAAAAATCTCTTCCCCAGAAAAGAAACTGAAAAATATTTTGCAACACGTTCAAATTTGAAATACAAATTGTTTAAAATGCATCGCAGATTGCTGGTTTAAATCTTCATAAATCTTGAGTCGGTAAAAAAAAACTATCAATTCTTTATACAGAGGTGAGAGAGAAATTACAGTAAATTGTTTGATATCTAAGATAGGCGAGAATACAGAGGAAATAGAGTTCATTTTTGCAATAACATCGAATGCAATATACTTCATCTTTATTTTCGCTTCTTCAATATAGTAGCTTGTCTGTTGCACCACTCACAAAGAACTTGAAATGCACGGAATTTCACCGTGAAATAGAGCGATAGAAGAGATTTTTCGCACCGAGTGTAGGGCGGCTGCGAAAGTGGAAATCGTACAAGCTCAGTTTTTGAAGCAAAATATGATAGGGAGTACTAGAAAAAAACGTTGAAATCTTACAAGCTCAGCTTTTGGAGTAAAATATGATGAGTACTGGAAAATCGCACATGAAACAGAGTTCCTGATCGCCAACTCGAATACAGGCTGCTATTCAGAAATAAAAATACATTAAAATGCGTGGATGCACTGAAATTTTCCCGGAGTTGCATGGGTACACCTGGTGATGCTGGAGCGTTCGCTGTACAGCCCGGCGATGCAAAGCTCGGGCGCATAAATAAGAACTGCGGTATTTTGACTGCTATGATCGAACCGTCGATAGTGAACCAGCCCTAGAATCAAAAACTCGGCATGGCTTTCGAAAAAGGAAGCTTGACTGATCGAGTGCACTCAGTCGTTCCAAGAAAGGTAAGAAGTTCGAGGAAAAAGTAGCTCTTGTAGTCTGAGATATAGCCTGAAAGTCTTTTTCTGCTAGCACTCTTGTGCTGACGTCTGACAAACGAGCATTTCAAAACTGACGTCTAATGCGTGACAATATTCGTCAGAAAAAGAAATCCTCGAGTGAGAGAAGCCGCAGTGTCATGAGGAGCAAATGTGAGTTTGTGAGAAGCCGCAGTGTCATGAGAGAAGCCGCAGTGTCATGAGGAGCGCTGAAATGAATCACGAACAATACGGTATCGCAAAAGGACGCATGCGTTGCTATAGGTGCATAACACTTGAACTATTGACTACATTTCTATGAAGAGTTTTCTGTTATGTTTGCATAATGTTTTGAGCAATAAAATTAACGCAACGTAACAGATTTTCGTTTTTACAATATTCGTTCATTTTAGAAGTTCAGATGGTGGCATATTATTCTGTAAAAAAAAGGATGGAAATTTGAATTGACCTCTCTCGTCTCAGCCATTACAGAAATACCTCATACAACTAGTGAGCTTTGGAGTGAGGGGGAATAGCTCCCTAACGGGGCATTGGCAAAAGCCCAGGCCAAAGAAAGAAAATTGATTGCAATGTAACTAACGATTCCAAAGTTTTTTGTTGAAACTGAGAACCATCGACAGGCAGCGCAGAGCACAGGTCGCATTCAAATAAATCAAACATATTCGCTAGAAGAAGCACGAATCAGATTTCACGAGAAGAATCAGAGATCTGGTTTCGGCGCCTAGCGCATTTATTTATATAACATTATCAAATTTCCATTTCAAGTAATTTCCAAATTTCCAGAAAGAAATTTGTAAATGTTCATGAGAGCATGAACATCAGTTACGGAGCGGACTTAATCTCATTAAAGCACCGTTAATGCGTTTTAACCACGGAGCTTGCTCCTTAAACTTTACGGGTGCCCCAATACATACGACCTCATCCTCGCAATTTACTGCATGGTCTGAACAAAGCCTTGCTGCTCGGGAATTTGAGTCTACGTGCAGCAGTTCGTCGGAATGGCATAAAAACGTGCCCTGGCATCCGAACGCCGGGGTTTGACGGAAAGGAAATTCGCTCTAGCTCCAAAAAACACGAAAAATTACACGAGAGAATTGACTAAGGGAAGCAACGCTTTCAGCAACAAATTTAAATTGCATTGGAATTTTAAGATCTTCCTACTATCACATGTACTATCACAGATTAAAATTCATGTTCAGACATACGTACGTTATTTGAGACCTTTGCTAATCAACATACACAAATGTTGCATTCTAGCCAGCAATGGTTACTGCTTTAGCTTTTTCAAGCATGCTCACTGTTCACACGTAGGATGGACTCGTTACAAGCGATGTTCAACGTACAACATTGCTATGAACAATAAAAAAATACACGTTGTCGTAGTGGTGCAGCCAGCTGCGGAAATTCTAAAAAACCCTATGTGCTACAATTCTTAGAGTAGCTAAGTTTTCCCGAGAAGGACTTATACTACCAGCATTAATGCAACGGCGGCGTGAAGTATTTATAAATCCAGCCCTTGAATTCTCCACAAAAGCTCTGCTCCGCCGCGCAGTTCGGACTTTCGCTAATAGCGTAGTTTCGCGCTAGTTTCGAGTTGAAAGCATTGGTAAAAGTGGAGAGCCCCTCATTAGTGATGTACCGATACCATTGTTTTGGCCGATACTGATACCGATACCCATTTTTTAGCCGAAACCGATTCCGATACTCCGATACTTGAAAATACCGATACTTTGACCGATACCGATACTTTTACAATTATATTAAAATAAAACCATTATAAGCCCTACATGGGCTTTTTAATAAAATTATTCACTAATATATCTAATTATATAACAATATTGACGATAAAGTTTTTTATTATGAATGATGAAACTGCTCTTGCCCTGTTAACTATATTGTTAAAAAAAACGAAATGAAATCCATTCGATAGATAAGTATTTCTAATCGTATTGCAACGTAATGTAGACTCGCTCTAATAGCAACTGGTTCCAAAAGTAAACCAAAACAATCGAACGAGGTTTGAACGAAACTTCAACTAGGTTTGAACGAAACTTCAACTAGGTTTGGACGAAACTTCAACTAGGTTTGGACGAAACTTCCACTAGGTTTCGACGAAACTTCGACTAGGTTTCGATGAAACTTCGACTAGGTTTCGACGAAACTTCAACTAGGTTTCGACGAAACTTCAACTAGGTTTCGACGAAACTTCAACTAGGTTTGGACGAAACTTCAACTAGGTTTCGACGAAACTTCAACTAGGTTTCGACGAAACTTCAACTAGGTTTCGACGAAACTTCAACTAGGTTTCGACGAAACTTCAACTAGGTTTCGACGAAACTTAAACTAGGTTTGGACGAAACTTAAACTAGGTTTGGACGAAACTTCGACTAGGTTTCGACGAAACTTCGACTAGGTTTCGACGAAACTTCGACTAGGTTTCGACGAAACTTCGACTAGGTTTCGACGAAACTTCGACTAGGTTTCGACGAAACTTCGACTAGGTTTGGACGAAACTTCGACTAGGTTTGGACGAAACTTCAACTAGGCTTGGACGAAACTTCGACTAGGATTGGACGAAACTTCGACTAGGCTTGGACGAAACTTCAACGAGTCGTTGAGTAACAAATGATGAGTCAACAAATAGATGCTAGAAAGCAATTGAAAATGACTATATTTAATATAATGGTAAAATTGCCCTGTAAAATGCTAGATTTTGCATTTTAATGTTATTTTTCCTGCTAGGTGATAGATTCGTATTTTAATGCTAAGTTGGCAACACTGCAATCCAGTGTCATAGTTTGATTCGTTTCCCAAACAAACAAACAAACAAACAAACATCAGCGTCTACGAATGCTATATTTCCAATTCAAGCCTGATACATATCACCTTGTACATTGGGTTTTCAAATGTCTTAACTAACACCAGGACGCCATGACGCTCTCCCCCGGTCAAGACCGATGCCCATTTCAGACACCTGGGTAGAGTGGAGTATTGTGCTTAGAATTTTTTCTCCTATACCCAACGGAGAAAATCGCCACCAGCGCCGGGACTCAAACCCTCGTTGCCCTCACGGAGGCAGGTCCTAAAGCCACACGGCTATGACGAGCACAAAGTTTTTCGGTTGCGTCATTTTCCGCTCCATTGTCGTGTGATTCCGTAATTAGAACAAATAAGTATTCACTGTTAAGCAATCTTTATTTATCCACTGAGGCTATTATCCGACTAAATTTAATTATAAATGATATTTTTCCCCATTTACAGGCTTAAAATGGTAATATAACGTAGCATTTAGTCTCAGAAATAGCAGCGTGGACGCAAGCAGTGTATGGATGTACTAACACCCAATGTGCAGAAGCAAACACGTCTCTTTTCGGTTTGGGGGCCTATCGAATTTTCATGTTTTTTCGTCAAAGTATGTATTTTGGTGTGAAAAACACGAAAATGATGACCATTTTGTGGAGAAATTATTAAGCTCATATCCATTAATATTTTATGAAAAAACTGCCGTTTCTCGGTCCGTTTTCGCCACGCAAACTCACACAGACAGGAATCTATCATTTGTCGATGAGTGCCTCCCAGGCGTTTTTTCATTTTTAGACTGTGCCATACACTCTCAATCCTTTGAGTGTGTGCACCTGTTGCAGGGTCCACGAAGTTTTCACTATGATTAACAGTGAGGTGTTTGAAATTATACCCTTGTTTAGGTTAGGCACACCTAATTAATAATTTGTCCACAAAATAATTATCATTTTCGTGTTTTTCACACCAAAATACATACCTTGGCGAAAAGAAAACATTGAAATTCGATAGGCCCCGAAATCGAAAAGATCCGCAAACACGCAACCAACTATAAGATTGTTCGTGAATTTTTCAAACGTCTTAAAATAGAAGAAAAATGCCAGATTCGTAATATTCGGCGATTTACATACTAAATTAGAATGAAATTATTTGCTTCGTATTATTTGATGATTTACAAGCTGAATTAAAATAGTATTTTCAGCTACTTCTTTATTAAATTTCTAAAATTTTAAAATGCACCTTCAACTTTATTTAATTGGTATGATTTTTGTTAGCCTGCCATATCCTTTGAGAAATGGAAATTGGGTCAAACTGTGTAGGTTTTAGTTGTAAAAGTATAATAATTTTATGTCGTTACTGTGTTTAACTATTTATGGAATATAGCTCTCACTTACTGACCGTACGTGATTCATCGGGAATTCAAAGTAAAAAATTCAGTTAGCGAGCCTGATTAAACGCTGTAATTCAACAGTTAACCAACTAATTCACTAGGTATAAATAGGCTCTTTATTTAATTATACTTTTACTTTCATGATTTAAGACTTTCATTTTTATGATAAAATACGTTTTATGGGAAAGTATCGGTTAAGTATCGGCCGAATTTTGCCGATACCGATACCGATACATCGGTACATCACTACCCCTCATTGTCTTGCGACTGTAGCACTAGTAATTTATCATGTAATTATGTTAGCGCAACCATAATTGTCCCAGTGAACACTTGTTATTTTTTTCACACTGAACACTAAAAAGTGTATTACGGTGAAGGAGTGCGTCACATGGAGCAAACTGTTAACATGTTCAACAGGAATTGAAGTCATCACTACTAGGTGAAGCTTATGCATTTAACCTTTTCTAAATTAGAGATAGAAGAGCTAAAAAAGCCTCTTCCAAAGTTAACTGCTTTATTACGGTGCATAGTTAGATTTAGTAAAATAAGTGAACGCTTTTACCATAAAAAGTAAGTGTCAACATCTGAAAATAACACGTTGAAGAACAGGTGGTGAAAACGAAAAACTTGTTTGCATACGAAAACAAGGCCAGTGAACTACAAACTAAAAAGCTGAAATAAATCTGTATAACCTAAAAAGTACAGAAATACAAGAAACAGTAGATGTAAAGAATTTACAAAACCTATATTATTCGCAAAAAGAAGGGCGGGTTGGGAATCATTTAAAACAAGCTTATCTCGAAAAATTACTAAATTCTAAAATACCCAAGTATTGTACTGGATGCGGAAGCATTTATCTTGAAATTTTCTCATTTCATTGGTAGATCGCATTTTCCTGCATAGATACACACAGCAAAGTGAAATTGATTGGGAAGGGATCGGCTAGTGCGAGAACTCCTACCAGTATGCTCTGTTACACGAACAGCGAAAGCTCGAACAGTAGAGCTTATGTATTCTGATGTACAATGCGAACAACATAGCTTGTAAAGGGCAGACGAAAGCATGCTTTTAGGCAGTTTGTATCGATAGTTGAAAACAAGGAGCGATGAATGTAAATGACCATGTTGAAAGACAATTTTAAATGATTTTGAGCGATAGGGGAGTAAAACGATTTTTAAAAGAGAGACCAACTCTTTACCAAGTTTTCCCAATTTGGGCTCGAAAACGGAGAGACTGCGTGCAGTTATTGTGAGGCCCGTGACTCAACGAGCGGAGCAGAAAAATTTCCGGTCAAGGAAATTCTTAATAAAAGATTCAGGGAACCGAACCGAATAGAAGACGGAACAGAATGTGGAACACCCACAGTAATCCTTATGTAGTAAGCTTCTGATCCGGTTTACCTTAAAACTGAAAGAATTAAGCCTGAAAAAATTGGTGCCAAAGCCAGTAAAAGTAAATTTGCAGAAACCTAGATAGAAAAACTTTCACCAAGTCTGACAGTTCGGGAATCAAGAAAGGATATATAGTTCATTGTTTCGTTTTAGCTCCTCAGTAATACAAAAAACGGCACTTTTAAATCAACACCCAATTTTTAAGTACTATTAGGCTTCGTACGAGAACAACATTGCAAAAGCTCAAAACGGATCATTTAAAAAAGTCTATTCATTGCAGAAGAATGGACATATTCCGAATTCTTGATGGAAATAAACAGTTGAATAGCTCATAGGTTTAAACTCACATTATCTCATTGTCTTGACGTCACTGACCTAAAATTTAGGTTAAATTTCATCGTCTAGATCAGTATTGCTGACAGAAAATAAGCTTGCTCACCAAGAAAACAATTCTCAGACAAAAAGCTCTCGCTATTTTATTGATGCAAATAATTTATGAAAAGGATTTTTTCAATGGATGGCTGTTTCATCTTTATACACCGCCGATTAATATAGAGCTTGTCTGATGCGCTAAAGTGCACGAAACTCGTATTTATCTCATAAACTTCAGTGCACGAAGTTTATGAAGACCGCGGCACCGAAGCGAGATGGTGTTGGTGTAAAATCGGTGCGTAGAGCGTCTGTCGCTCAGGACCCTCATCTCGACAATGGCTCCCACTTTGCCCTCTACATTTTCCTGACGATGGCGCAAGTTTTTAATTACTCTGAGCATGGCAGTTTCGTCCTCGCAAAGAAAATGATATTGCAGCATCAGAGTAATGACACCTCCTCTGCACCTCTTGAGTTTTTCGGTCGGTCAACGGATGTTTTCAATTAACACTAACGAACCTAATCTACTTCCCCTCGCTTACCTGACGGAACAGTAGAACAGCTTCTCTTGTGAATGTACATGTCATACTTGCAGTGATACAAAAGCATGATAATTATGACTCATCTACTCCTCACAAAACCTCTAGTTGACTGATCGTAGGAATTGGATTACAAGTAAATCATTCTGGTCGAACAAGACGACAAAATTGAATTGGTCTATCAGGACAAGCCTGACATTGTGCACCTGTGGAGGGCATTGTCATTCAACGGAGTTTCGAGCTTTACATCTGAAAAAAGCACATTAGGAGAACTGTAAGTGGCGGGTCGTGGTTTCGCATAGAAATGCTTGGTATTAGTTAGCTATGGCAGCAGCACTGACCATACGCGAACAAATATTCGCGAAGAAGGAAGGCATGATTTAGAACAGAATTAAAAAATGAGGAATCTTTGCATAAGGTACGTCCCAACACCCTGTTCATGGAAACAGCTAGATTGATCGAAGTTCATGAAACAGAATAAAATTTAAAGAGTAAAAGGTGCTGTAGAAAAAGACTATAATGAGCCTAACGGAAAAAAGAAATCTATTTGAACGATAGGAAGGCGTACCTAACCTTTATCTCTGAACTTCACATCTTCCTCCTGGTAGCGCTACCTCCCATACAACAACTACTAGGTATACAATTGTGGTATCTCTTCGAGGGGTGAGGTTCTGAAATCTGTATCTAAGTAAATCAGTCTGATTATTTTTCAATCTCAAAATCCAACAAACAACTATGCGAAGGTAAATAATTCTCTTGTGCGAGACACAATACCAACATTTCGCAATTACGAGCAAAATTTGAACATCCAAAATATGTTTCGAAATTCGTCACATTTCAAGACCATTTTCATGTTTTCTTCAATCAAAAATTGGAGAATGAAGTGAGTAATACTCCCACTGACCACCGGGGTCCTTCTCTCGAGCTCTGTTCTCCCTGAAGCGACCGACCTCTGCTGGTTCAAGGCGCTTCAGCTCGCGGCGAGTGAACAATTTGTCCCTGCGCACTTGTCGTGGCAAGAAAGACGTCAAATCCGCGTGCTGTGACAGGGCTACGATGTTAGAGCTCGCGCAATCTGGTGCGAGTGTGGGGCGAGTTGAGGTTTAAGCGCAGCTCATCGCTCACCAATTATTGAATAATTCTCAGACGAAGTAGATGCTCCTTACAGATGTCGGCATACTCACACTACGTTCACGCTGTTGAGATACGTCAGCGAGTGCCACATGTTTGTTACTGGAAAATTTGGACAGTTAAGATTGAACGCACAGGGTAATTTCAACCCTGAAATATAGGAATTGACGCTCAGGAGAGGATGACATTTTTTGTGTCAAAATATTTTCCATTTTCTTTCCCGAAGAGACCCTATGATTGGGTAGAAGCACAAGACCTACAGTACTTACTTCTGCTGCTTGGCTCTGACGGATGACCTATTCAGCGAGCGAAAGGAATGGGGCCTGCATTCACGCCTCTGTTATTTGGGCGGCGCACTGCCTTCACCCGCTGTCGCCAGGAAGCAAAGTTAAGTACTAGATTAACACGTTAACTGCGCCGAGCTAAATTAAAGTTCAAGATTCAACTCTAATTAGAGTCAATGTTCAGATGAATTTTGAAAATAACGAACACTAAATAGATCTTGCCTTCATTTAGTTTTCGTCGAGTATTTATGGGAATTGAGCTTGCGACTGCTGATCTGTCAGCAGCATTGAGAGGATCCCCACAGTGACCACAGGTGGGCCATATCGCTTACAAAGTGTCACATAGATAAAATGTTGCTGTTAACATCACAAGGGTGGCTAATTTTCCTGTTGATTCACACCCTAAAGCTTAAAAGGAAACACAAATATTTTTTTCAGGAAAAACAGGAAAATAATTTCTTGAGGTTCGAAGAAAACAATCACCGCACTTGAAACTCTGTTTCGCGACAGGCTGGCTAAGTTTGCGAACTGGTCAACACTAAGAACGTCGCTCGACCAACACTGAGAACACTGCACTGACCCCATCGCCAACGCAGAATCAGCTGATGAAGGCAGTGCACAAAAATATTCATGGAGTGCAGCGAACAACTTGGTCGCGAAATTCTGCCTTGTTAAACCAACGCACTCAAAAAAAATTTGCTATTTATAGCAGCGATCATAAGCGAGCTACAAACTGCAAACTGCAGCTGTGGCAAGCGTGTGCAGTCGGTGAGGCTGGGCTGTGCAGCACAGAGTGAAGAGTTGCGTAGTGTGTAGAGCAGTGCAGAGTGTAGAGCAGTGCAGAGTGTAGAGCAGTGCAGAGTGTAGAGCAGTGCAGAGTGTAGAGCAGTGCAGAGTGTAGAGCAGTGCAGAGTGTAGAGCAGTGCAGAGTGTAGAGCAGTGGAGAGTGTAGAGCAGTGGAGAGTGTAGAGCAGTGGAGAGTGTAGAGCAGTGCTTGGTATAGAGCAGTACAGAGCGTTGAGCAGTGCCGAGTGCTGAGCACTGCTGAGTGCCGAACATCTTCTTGTGTAAAGGGCATAGTTGGCTCAGAGGTGCGGTTCATTATCCTGGTGCATCTTGCCCGCTGCTATTCAGTTAGAACCAAGCTCATGCTGCTGGCATGCCTGCATCAACACATGAATATGGCAAATAACCTGAAAACAAAGAATCACCACTGGGCTTCTCAGCACAACTTGAGACAGATTCCCAATGTTGAACAGTAGATTGTCGACTGTCGTCAGAACATCCCTCAAAGTAATTCTTGGAAAACTCAATGGCAGCGTGAGTAAGCGAATAGAAATATATATAGAATTGCATTTGCGCGAAAGGTCTTCTTCTGTGTGTGGTCTGAAACCTGTCGCCTTTGAAGAGCAAGTCTCCTTCTCACACCGCACACCGGCCGCGACACGGTGTGTAGTACAGTCTGTTCAATATTCGTGTAGAAAACCTTCACGAGGGCCATTTGGCTCGAAGAAGTAATTTCAAATTCGGATACTAGGAAAATTCAGAGATGTACTTGTGGTGGAAAACTTGTGCTCATAAAGTTGTATTTACAGTTGCTACCAAGTGGAAATAGATCTATAAGTAACTTACCTTATTGAGCAAGTTTTCAAATTGGCGAAATCTTCAGAGATATCAGTAATGAAGCAATTAAACGGGGATAGAATGGCTGAGAAAAGGTTGCAAGTATTAGATGCCGCTTCTAATAAGGGGATGTGCACGGCCGCTCATGTGCCCATATTTGCAAAGTATTTTCTGCTCTCCGAGATGATCCACAAAGGCTCAAAAGGAACGACAATAATGAGCCACGACTTTGCGCTCAACTTCCCACAATAACTTTCCTCTCAGTCGTAGTTAGAGGTCGCATTTCAGCTACGATCCGCAATATTTTTCTCCTTGGTTTTCGTTTCCATCACCTTTACTTCACTCAAGACTCAAGATCTTCTCTTTGCTCGCCACATAAATTAGTGCTTGAATTGCATCACTAATTTGCAGACTTTCCTCTTCTACTGATGCCTGAACAGCCACTTATGGTAATACGAATGCTTAAACTCCACTCTAACAAAGCTAAAGCGATATCGTGATGCAAACTTTGAAGACATTATAGGGATAACAGAAAGCGTAGTCCACGAATATTTTCATTAGGGTGAACAGAAGCCCCTCAATTACACGGCAGTTCCAATAGGCTTTTGTAGATTAGATTATTAGTTAGTTTAAGCCTCCCTATCCTCAACAAATGAGATCCAAAGAGAGGAAGGAAGAAGGCACCATTTAGTATGGAGTTAATGGAACGTGGAATCTATGCAGAAAGGGCATAGAAACAGTAAGATGAGAAAGAAGTTCATGAAACAAGATCAAAGTTGAAGAGGAAAGTAGTAGGAGCTGAAAAACAGGACAGCATTAAACCGAAAAAAGATGGTCCGTAACAGAACAAAAACCTATTGTATTTCAACAAAAAGGAAGCCTACCTAACCCTTAGCTCGGGCCCTCACATAGTCCCCCTGGGAGCGCTAATTCCCATAGATACATCAGTTGTATCCCCCTGAGGTGATAGGCTTTTGTAACTCATCGAGATGACGCTAGAGTACATGTTGAAGCAACGAAATGAGTCGCTGTTAAAAAAACGTGTGTCTGCTATCTTCAAGCAGAACTGCTCTCGCATATTTATTCATGGATATTTTTAAAACGAAGTTGAAATTATCATGAAAAATGCACGAGAAATTGAAATGTTTAAATTTTAAGATGGCTGATAACGTTGATATAATATACAGATTTTAAAAGACAACTGAAATATCAAAATGTCAATCAGAACCACGCACTTCCGATGTTTTTGTCAATTACTCATTCTATGAAACAACATAAGACGGATGTTATAATTTCACATATTCTGAAAATAACCAAGGTCTCCTTGATATAGATTTATTGAGAAGTACAGGCGTCATTCTTCGTTAGTCAAAAGAGAATGCGATGCATTTCGCAACATTGACTCAAAAGCTCGGGCCTGCATTTGCCTCGCGTGAATTGAATTACTTGAGAATGGATGCCACTTTTCGGCGACGAGGGCAACAGCGTCGCTGGATAAATACAACGAAACGATGTTTTCCTCATCCTTCAATAGAAGGACGGCTCGGGAATTAATACGCGCGTTCGGCAGCATATTGAAGACGCAGCAGCCACTCGAGCTGGAAGTTTGATATGCAGCATCGCGAGATGTCGTGAGCTGTCACAGACAGGAGCTAATAATGTGGCCGCGCTAAATCTCAAGCGCCAAGTCACAAAAAGCTACAAAAACTCGAGCGGCGCCAGTCTCTGGGATGCGATGTGAACATTGGCACAGGGATTTGCATTCTAACATTGAATTGTCAGTGATAACAGTCTCGCAACTACTGCAACAAAACATAAAACTGCTCACAATATTATTGCGTAAATAACTTCATAATAACTGACATGCAATGAATGCGATCACTGACTGTACATGCAATACGCATGTACATGAAAACAACGACAAACGAGATCTAGAAGGCAAATGAGACTTTTTCATTATTAGTTATATAACTGACTTTAGCATCTTTAATTTTATAATTGATAACAATACAGCAACCAAAAGAGGAATATCAATGGTGCACAGAATACATAACTGCAGAGGCTGCACGAGAACATATTACACAGTCAGGGCAACGCAAATTTGTCTCGTTTGCCATGTCTGGTGAGGTGGTATGAGCGCAAAACCTGCCTGCTGCTGGCTGATACTTGTACATAAATGATGGTCCAACAGGCAAGGGGAATTGGAACCGTGCGCAGCGGAAGTTGGGTGCTTTATGGCCGCACAACAATTCTATTTCTGTTATAAAATAAATCAAAAAAGAAGAAAAACATGGGATATAACCTAGTAAAGTCTTTCAAGTGAAAATGCGCGATTAAAAAAAAAGGAAAAATAGTGTGACGAAAATTCTAGCACAGAAATAAAATGCTCTTATCCAAGTCGAGATTGTTTCAAAGTACAAATTAAGTAACTAAAATACCTTACCATTCATTCAACGAATTAGTGAAAATAATAAAAATGTGCAAACCTCGTGGAAAATAACATTATTAAAGTAAGCCCCAGGTATGTAACAACAGATGAAATTAGTATAAATTAATACAACTAAAGATAGGATTAACAATTATTACTTTACGTCTATAGGTGACGATAATTTCAAGCAATTCATAACCCAAAATTCCCCCCAAGAAACCAAACAACATGTACACACGGAACAACAAATGGAATTAGCAAAATACTAATAAAGACGCTATGAAACCGTGTAAAGTTTCTCTGAAACAAAATAAATTTTGAATTAATTGAGAAAATGAAAGAAAATTGGAAGATTCGAAATCACAATCGTTTTAATTGCTCTCAGTTAAAACATTATTTCGCTTGCTAATTTCTGGACACCAACAATGATTCTCAAGTTCACATTCACTTTTCTAAATTCTATAGTGTGATCTGGAAAGAATACAGTAATTTCTCTTGGCAAATTGGA
Organism: Platorchestia sp. MABIK; assembly: GCA_014220935.1. Taxonomy (NCBI): domain Eukaryota; kingdom Metazoa; phylum Arthropoda; class Malacostraca; order Amphipoda; family Talitridae; genus Platorchestia; species Platorchestia sp. MABIK. The sequence continues at coordinate 142,580 of JACJUY010000603.1, read as the reverse complement.
TAAAAGTTCCCTTAACTATTGCCATCTGCGAAGTTTTCAAGAGAACCACTGCTATTACTAGTGCCAGCCTTAACAAGAATCCGATAACGAAGAGGTAGTCAATTGAAAACAGGGTTGCGGAGTCGGGAGTCGGAGTCGCCGGAGTCGCATGTTTTAGGGTGGAGTCGGAGTCGGAGTCGCTTTCCTGAATGTGCGTGGAGTCGGAGTCGGAGTCGCATTTCCGAATGTGGTGGAGTCGGAGTCGTTCATTCGGATGTGGTGGAGTCGAGGCTGGAGTCGCTATCTTTGGGTGTCTTCGATTCTAATTTATGCAAAAATTATTCAAAATTGTTTAAAACCGAAAGTAACAAAACAGAGTTAAAATACTTTACTGAACACCTACAAAAATACGCAATGTTGTTACTGATTATTTTGTTCGAGGTTCGAAACAGCGTATTTATACCCATCACTAAATGCAATCAATGGTCATTGTGGGTTCGCACACATATACTCGTGTATGTGATACCCACGAGTGCGAGGTAAAATTTTCGTACTGGAGCAATAATGCATATATTACAGTGAAGAAGCCGGAAATAGTAATTGAAAGCAATGCAAATTCATTCTGTTGTTTCTGTTTCTCTCATTCCCCCGTCAATTAATACATAGGATCTAGAAACTAGTAGTTAATGTGTTGCAAGTTACTTGCAGTACAGCTCAGCTGATGTAATACATTGTACTCACATAAAGAGTGGTAACTCTGTACGCTCTTACTGTGTCTATATTCTATACCAGTGGTTTGTTAAAACGATTTTTGCTAGTCTTTTTTTTGATGTTGCTTTGGTGTATTCATTGATAATGACCATTTGCCAAAACTTCAGCTATGGTATGATACATAAAGAGTTCTAGTTTTCAGGTTACGTAATGGCTATTGAAAATGAAAATTAAATTATCTTATTTTCATGTTAATAACTGTAATATTAGTTGATTTTTTCAGCTATAT